>JAQHUG010000205.1:3625092-3685642 GCA_028555095.1 Dicrostonyx torquatus | reverse complement strand
TATAGCTCTGTAGTAGAGTTTGAAGTCAGGGATTGTGATGCCTCCAAAAGTTCTTTTATTGCCCAGGATTGTTTTGGCTATCCTGGGTTTTTTGCTTTTCCAAATGAAGTTGAGTACCGTTCTTTCGAGGTCTTTGAACAATTTTTCAACCCATTTTTTTAAACTGTGGCTCATGGCTTCATTCTGTCAACAAGATGTTTGTCAACAAATTCACCCATGCTGTTGGTAATAGTAGCTCATTTCTTTTTATCTGAGTGGCATTCATTTTTTCATTGATTGATATTTGGGTTCTGTTTGTTTGTTTTGAAATGGGGTTTCTCTGTGTTGCCCTGACTGTCCTAGAACTTGATCTGTAGACCAGGCTGATCTTTAATTTAGAAATCTGCTGCCTCTGTCTCCCAAGTACTAGAATTAAAGGCGTGTGCCACCACTGCCTGACTGGCATATGGATTCTTTATAGTTTTGCCTAAAATAAATATGCAAATAAAGATGAATACCAAAAAAGAGAAAAATACTAGGCATGATGCTACATGTTCGCAATCCCTCTTGGGAGGCTGGCGCAGGACACAACAGGCATGTTTAAGGCAGCCTGGATAGCATAGTAAGATGCTACCAGGAAGAGAAGAGAGAAGGGAGGGGGAGCAAACAGGAGGGAAGGAAAACAGAAGAGAGGGTGAGGACAGGGAAGGAGAGTGAAAGTAAGGAGAGAGGAATTTAAGAAGAAAGGAGGAAGACAGAAGACAGAGAGGAGGGGGAGGGAGAGAGAAAGACTGTTTAGCTTTCCGCTACTATAATAAAATGTCTGAGACGATCCATGAAAAGTTTTTTTGTTGGCTTAGTTTTACAGGTTTCAATCCACCTTTGGTTACCCTGTTGCTTTTGGATTTGGTGAGGCAACATCTAGGTACTTGGTGGAGCAAAACCTCACTCACCTCACAGCAGGGAAGTAAAAGAGAGGGAGATGAAAGGTCTTCAATCCCCAATAATAATGCCCCATCTTTTAATGCTTATTTATTTATTGTTGTTGTTTGTTTGTTGTTTCAAGACAGAGTTTCTTGTGTAGCTCTGGTTATCCTGTGCTGTGGGACAATGGTCTTGTACCCTGTCACTTACATTGTATTATTTTAATAAAATGCTGATTGGCCAGTAGCCAGGCAGGAAGTATAGGTGGGGCAACCAGGCAGGAAGTATAGGTGTGGCAACCAGAATAGGAGAATTCTGGAAAGAGGAAAGGGTCAATCTACATTCATCACCCAGACACAGAAGAAGCAAGATGAGAACACCTCTCTGATAAAAGATACACAGCCATGTGGCTAACACAGACAAGAATTATAGGCTAATTTAAGATGTAAGAATTAGTTAATAAGAAAGCCTGAGCTACTAGGCCAACCATTTTACAATTAATGTAGACCTCTGTGTGTTTCTTTGGGACTGAAAGACTGTGGGATTTGGTGGGACAGAAATCTCTGTTAACAATCCTGGAACTCACTCTATTGTCCAGACTGGTCTTGAACTCACAGAAATCCACCTGGCTCTGACTCCCAAGTGTGGGATTAAAGGTGTGCACCACCACCTGTCCATCTCAACATTGCTACTACCTTCCAGCAGCATAAATCTGGAGACCAAGCTCTTACCACATTCCAGACCAGGAGTATAGGATAGATAAATAAGTTGCATCTGTGGTGGACACCTTTAATTCCAGTACTTGGGAGGCAGAAACAGGCAGATATCTGTGAGTTCTAGGCCAACCTGGTCTACAAAATGAGACCCTGTCTCAAAAACAAAATAAGATAAATGAATAAATAGCCCAGTAGGAATGGACACTGCCTCCTCCCAGTTCCAAGCTCCTGAAACCTAAGAAGGAAAAGAAATGACTTTCCAGATTACATTGTATCATGAAGAGACTCAAGCTGAGGTCCTTTGCCATCTGCCAGGATACAGTCAGAAGACATCCTTCTGAGACCATCTGGCCAGTAAACCCTGACCTTGATCTAATCAGAAACCCAAATTGAGGGGCATGCTTCAGGATGGCAGGTGAGGCTGCTCAAGGGATAAAAGCAGATCTGAATCCCATCTCTGGGAGCCAGACAGAGGAAAGAGAGAAACACTTCCCCAAGCTGTTCTCTGACCTCCACATGGGAACCATGGCATGCACACATCCTCTTATGCTCATTGCACGTGCATGCACAGACACAGACACACACACGCACATACACACACGCCCAACAATAAATAAAATAAAACATGAAGAAAATGCAAAGTCAAAGCTCTGTTATTTTTTGGTTGGTTCTTTTGAGACGATTGTCCCACTGTATTATGGACTAGGATAGGTGGCAACCCTCCTGTCTCAGTCTCTTAAGTGTTGGGATTACAAGTGTGTGCCCCACATTCAGGTTTGCTGGTCCTCAGGTAACGCCCTCTGTTGCTGTGATTAAACACTGACAGAGACAACTTGGGTGAAAAAGAGTTTGTCTCACACTTCAAGGTAGAATGTTGAAAATGTGAAGGAATATTGTTTATGGGCTTGTTCCCAGGCTTGCTCAGCTTTCTTTCTTATACATCCCAGGCCCACCTGCCCAGGGGAGATGCCACTCACAGTGGGCTGGTCCTTCATACATCAATCAAGAAAATGTCCCCACAGACATGCCCACAGACCAAGGTATGCTTTGTTGTTTTTTTGAGTTTCTCTGTGTAGCCCTGGCTGCTCTGCAACTCACTTTATAGACCAGGCTGGCCTCAAACTCACAAAGATCCACCTGCCTCTGCCTCCTGAGTGCTGGGATTAAAGGCGCGCTCCACCACCGCCCAGTGATTCCACAGGCCAATGTAATGGAAGCAGTCACTCTGCTGAGGTTTCTCTTCTCAGGCATGTCTAGGGTTGAGTTAACAAAACTGGCAGCTGTGTCTCCCTGAGTCCATGCATTAGAAGCTTCATCATCAGGGTCACACTTTTGTTGTATTTGGAGGTGGGGATTTGGGACAGTTAGGGTTAGAAGAGGTCCTGGGGGTAGGACTCTGTGACAACATCAGTGGCTATTTTTGTGCGATGTGCATATGTGCATTGCATGCATGTGTTTCTGCATGTAGAGGACACTGGCAATCCCAGGTGTCATATGCATATGTGCATGCATGTGTTTCTGTATGTAGAGGACACTGGCGATCCCAGGTGTCATGTGCATATGTGCATTGCATGCATGTGTTTCTGTATGTAGAGGACACTGACAATCTCAGGTGTCATGTGCATATATGCATGTGCACGCATGTGTTTCTGTATGCAGAGGACACTGACAGTCTTAGGTGTCATGTGCATATGTGCGTGTGCATACATGTTTCTGAATGTAGAGGACATTGATAATCTCAAGTGTCATTCTTCAGGAATTGTCCATCTTTTCTTTTTCTTTTTCTTTTTTTTTTTTTTTTGGACAGGGTCTCACTATGTAGCTCTGGCTGTCCAGGAACTCTCTATATAGATGAAGCTGGCCAAGAACTCATAGAGATCTACCAGCCTCTGCCTCTCAAGTGATGGGACTAAAAGCATGGGCCACCATACCTAGGGCTTTTTTTAAAAACATTTATTTTTATGTTTATGGGTGCATTATTTGCATGTGTGTCTATGCACCACATGTGTGCAATACCTTCACACAAGTGAGGTCACAAGATGGCACCAGAACCTCTAGAACTGGGGTTACAGATGACTGTACACTGCCATGTGGGTGCTGGGAATCGAACTTGGGTCCTCTGAAAGAGCGGCCAGTGATCTTAACCACTGAGTCATCTCTCCAGCCTCTATCTTGATTTTTGGGCCAGGGTCTCTCACTGACAGGATACTTGTTTAATTTTTTTTGTTTTGTTTTGTTTTGTTTTTTGAGACAGGGTTTCTCTGTAGCTTTTGGAGCCTGTTCTGGAACTAGCTCTTGTAGACCAGGCTGGTCTCGAACTCACAAAGATCCACCTGTCTCTGCCTACCGAGTGCTGGGATTAAAGGCATGTGCCACCACCGCCCGGCGACAGGATACTTGTTAAGTAGTCTACGCTGGCCAATTAGCTCCAAGGATTCACCTGTCTCTGCCTCCCATATACTGGGATTGCAAGCCAATGACTGTTCCTGGCCTTTCACATGTGTTCTGTAGGTTAAACTCAGTCCTCATAGTTGACAGCAAGCATTTTATTTATTTATTTATTTTGGTTTTTCGAGATAGGGTTTCTCTGTGGCTTTGGAACCTGCCCTGGAACTAGCTCTGGTAGATCAGGCTGGTCTCAAACTCAGAGATCCGCCTGCCTCTGCCTCCCAAATGCTGGGATTAAAGGTGTGCGCCACCACCGCCCGGAGACAGCAAGCATTTTAACGACAGAGCATCTTTCCAGCCCATGAAGAGCTTTATAAAATGTTAATCAGAGGAACAGGAGAACTGGTTGAGTGGTTAAGATCACACTCTTTTCCGGAGGACCCAAGTTCAGTACCCAGTACCCTCAGGTGTTCACAGCTGCCTGCTGCTCTAGGGAATCTGATGCCATCTTCTGGCCCCCAATGGCACATACTCACATGTGCAGAACCACAGAAGTATGCATAAACAAAAATAAATCTTAAAAAAAGGAACAAAGACTTGAACTAACAGTGTTCTCCTGTCTCACTGTGTGAAGAGCCATCCAGAAGGCAGACACCAGACATAACATCATGGTCTCAGATTTGCCAGACTGTCCCAACTAATAAACTCCTGTCCTTGTCAATGACCTAGCTGCTTAGCCACAGATATGCGGCTATCATAACAAAGGAAGGATGAATAGAGTCCTCTGTGCTCACTCCCAGGCATGTGAGTTAAGAAAATAGTATCTCATTGAAAATAAATTTGTAAATTTTGGAAATTAGTATTACAAATATAAATTGCTTCAAAAGGTATAGATTTGTGTACATGTGGGGGGTGTTAAATGATGCTGTGTTGTGGGAACCCTAAGAATAACATCTTTGAACCCTAAGAATAACATCTTTTGGCCACATTTAACTTTGTGTCTGATTATCCCGGGTGGATGCCCTGAACAAAAATCCAATGTTGTCCATTGCGTCCACGTTTAAGAGTATGAAGAAGAAACGCCATCAACCAAACAACCTTAAACCCCTAGAGCTGGGAGAGGGGTCAGCCCCCTTATCCTTGAAGCACCAACTCTGGAAAGTTAAATAACTCCTCCCCACTTCCTCCCAGAAATCATAATTGAATGAGGATCTGTCCTCCACATGGCATTCCAGGGGCAGCCTTAAAGGCTGAAGAGGCAGCAATGAAGAAGACAAGGTCCCTTAGTGGGAAGACTAAGAGAGAGTCAGCTAATAGAACAGTAAGTCAAAGAGGTAAGGTCCTGGGCCACTGGTGATCTGTACCACTGCAGGCATTAAAGAACGAAGGGGACAGTACTGGAGCTGAGTGACAGAAGTGTCTGAGAGGAAGCAGTCCTCCAGGGACCTGGTGGTGCCCAGACCCAAGACCAGGAAGTCAGCCAGTCACCCAGAGGGTTCCCAGGGTATCCTCCATTTCCCCCAGTTTCAGATACTTGTTTTCAGTGAGCAGTCTTGTATTTGCTGGGAAAGAGGCTGGAGAGGTGTGCATAAGCATCTAAACACCCAGGTGGGCTGTGGTGGCACATGCCTTTAATACCAGCACTGGGGAGGCAGAGGCAGATGAATCTCCAAGTTAAAGGCCAGCCTGGTCTACAGAGTTCCAGGACAGCCAGGGTCACACAGAGAAAACATGTCTCAAAAAAAAAAAAAGTCCAAACATCCAAACTGCTTTACAAGTAGAAGTTCGAAGTTGAGAAGTGACTTCCCTAACCTGGAATTCCAGGGTCACCTCCATCAGCAAAGACTCTGCGGGAGTAAGTACAGGGTCTCAGTGAGCAATTCCCTGCAGGCAACAGAACTAGTCAAACTGACCTTTGGAGAAGGGGGTACCACGGGGTGGGCCAGGCTGGGAGACTAGAGTGCTCCTGGGCATACTAATCCCAACCTGCTGAGGCCACCGGAACTGACTCTGGACTTTGTCAGTGTCCTGGCAAGGGTATTGCTTGCTCAGGGGACCTGTCAGTAGGACGGTGGCTCCTGCTGGTCAGCTTCAGGGTGCTTCTGCCAGGGCTGACTGAGACCCTCCTGCCAACTTGGCCTTTCTTTAGAGCTGTTAAGCCTTCACAGTCCAGCCAGTCTGGGTCGGGGCCTAGGCTCTGTGGCTGGCTCTCCCACCATAGAGTGTCCAGAGGCTTCACATTGTAAATGCCAAGGCTCCTGTCATGTGGGGGCCCAGCAGGTGCCTGGCCTTCTATTTCCTGACCCTGCTCCTTGCCAGCTGGCAGGAGGAGCCTCTAGCTGGCAACTCTCACTACAGGGAAGTCTAATTTTTAGTTTTCCCCAGGAGGGTAGCCCCCAGCTGTGGCAAGGGCCAGCTCAGCAGTGACTTCCCTAGATCGAGACCTCTAAAAGCCCCAAGATTGCAGCACGGCTCAACAAAGGTCCTGAGCCCAACCCACTTTCACTAATGATGATGGTCGACTTAGGCCTCACAGCGGCCATAGAAGAGCAGCAGCTGATGTTAGGGACTCGGAGGAACAGTCCAGCACTGGGGAGGGGGGTACTCAAGGCTGTGCTGTGCTCATGTGTCTTCCATGCCAGGCTGGAATCCAGCCCACTCCCTTGGAAGGCAATGCCCATACCACCAGCCTGGCATTCAGTAGGGAATAAATGGAACCACTGACATCTGGGAAGGTTAGAGCCTTACGGAGTTGGGAACTTGGGTGAGCCTGGAGGGTCATGTGCTAGTATGGGGTGGAAAAGACAGGGGCACTTGGGGCCAAGGGATGCTGAGGTTTAGCTGAACTCAGAATCTGAGCATCACAACCCTGAAAGCCAATCTAGGGCCATAGGTGCCCATCGGAGGTAGATGGTGCTCCACGTGTGCTCACCTCCTCAGCAATCAATTTCAGTGTTTCTGCCATGTATCTGGAGCCAAGCCCTACAGAAGTCTTTGGGAGAAAACGTTTAGTAAGAAACTAGAAAAAAAAATCAAAACAAAGATAAAAGGAATTGTTAGCTGTATCAGCAAAAAGGGAATACAGCATGATAAACCTGATGCCCCAGGTGACTGACTGCACTTGGAGCAAAAGGGCAGGAAGTAGACCTGGGCGTGTCAAGACCTGCTTCCCCTGTGGCTAGTCAGGCTATGCCCACTGCCCACTCCCGAGATGGTCTGTGAAGTGAGGATACAGGTCACACTGCTGAGTACCCTGCAGGAGTTTTGGTTTTGAAAAACTACACCCTCACAGTTCCGTGTCCTCACTGAGTCTGTTTCCCATCGGTGGAAGGACAAATGTCATGTCTCCCACTCAAGATCAAAGAGGAAGCAATAGGAGGTAAGTTGGTAGTAGCTGGACTTTAGGACCACGTCCCCTGCTGAGCTATCCTCTAGAAAACGCCTACTGTGCAAGGATATGTGCACGGGCGCAGGGTGGCGGTGGTATTTGCCAGGAGCACCAAGGCAGGCTGGGGCTCTCCTGGAATCGCCTCAGCTGCCTGCCCTGTCTGATGCGTCTGCGGGATCGGCATGCTTTCTTCTCTTCCACCGCCTGAACATTTTCGTACGTTTCCCTAACACCTTCCACCTCACTCTGGGGTGCTTGCTTCTGTATGCGTGTGCCAATCTCAGACGTCTCCTTGCAGGTCCCAACTACCAGCTTTACTAATTTAAAGTCTGAGTTTTAGACAGAGTAGTGTGCAAGAGGCTCTGGCTCCAGCCCTGACCAGTTGAAAAGTCACTTAACCAGTTCGTGCCTCAATTTCCCTGTGTGTAAACTAGGACCCGCAATGCTCTCTACCTCCAGGGATTACCCCAAGGAGTAAAAAAGGTAGTGCACCAGCTCGCTGGGAACGATGCCTGGTTGGGGACGAAGATGTGACCCTCGTTATTGTTGCGTGACACCCCTTATCCGACTGCAAGATCCAAGGGGTGGGGCTTCGCCATACCCCAGGCGTGGGTGCAAGCCACTCCGGATCTTCCGCCCTAAGCTCCCTGAGGACCAAACCTCCTTCCTCGCGCCGGTGGAGCCCGAAGAGGGTGAGGAGTGGCCGCGTCGCGGAAAAGCTGGCACTTAGTAGGTGCTCAAGGAGCAGCCGGTGACAACACGGGTAACACAACGCATACTCCCTTCCCGCCTCCCGCGTGGTAACGCTCCGGTGCCCACATGGTCTTGAAGGGTGTTTCTGCTCCCAACGACACCCATCCCCACAACAAAGAAACTCGCCATCCCCGGCCGCTTCCCCTTGGTGCACCCCGGAGGCACAGCGGGCCCGGAGCGCCGCACGCCGGTAGCTGTTCCCCGAAATCGCGGCTCGGGAGCTGTCCCTGGTAGGTGCAGGTGCACACGGGACGGGGGCGGGCGCCGACCCCGAGGGGCAGCGAGCGGCCGGTGACCTAGGTGGCGCCCGCCGGGCGCGCGGCGACACCGCCTCCACCGAGATTTAAAGGGCAGCCGGGCGGAGGGATCTTCGAACGACACTCGCTGCGATCCCTCCGCCTCGAGGCGCAGCGACGGCCAACGACGCGGATCCTTCTCGGAAAATCGCTCCTGTGCCTCCGCCGTCGGGTGCCGTGGGGGAGGGGACTCCATTCTCTCTGGCATCTCTCCGCCTCCTCCCGCAGAATTCCGTCGAAGCCATCGCGGCGACTGGCGTGGGGCAAAGGAGCGCGTACACTCGTAGCTTGCGTGGTGTCCCTCCGCCGTCATCCGTGGACTTCTTTTCGTGTCCTTCCACCGAGCCCGGGCGGTGTCCGGGTGGCTCACCGGGGGCGGCGACGCGTTTGCGGCGCGGCAGCGAAGCTCCGGGGCTATGAGGTGAGGACACCCGGGGACCGGAGGCGGCACCCGGCGCTGCGCGAGAACGCAGGACGCGAAGCCCCGAAGCCGGCGGATGCCTCCCAGACCCCGCGGCTGCGCGCGAGGCAGAGGTGAGGCCCGAGGTCTGTGAGGTCGTAGTGGTCCGGCGCTGCGAGCCAGGGCTCTGGGACCGGGGCTGGGCGCGGGCCGCGGTGACGGCCGCGGCGGCGGGGTTGGGGGGGGCGCTCGGCAGCCGCGGACTCCTTTCTCCCCCCCCCCGTCAGCGGAGGCAGCGGGCGGTGCTACGTCCATGCCGCCATATTGGATTCTACTCTCCAGTATTTTTCTAAGGAAATATTTTTTTGGTGATTAATTTTCTGGAGGGACGGGAAAGTGTGGCCGGGAGTTTCGGGAGCCCGGTGACGGGGGTCTCGGATGGGCCCGGTACTGGAAGGCGGGCCGTGCTGGCGGTGAGCCTCGGAGGGAGTGCGTGCGTGCGTGCTTGCGGGAACCGGGCCGCGCGCAGGGCGGGGCTGCGGGGCCGGGGAGGCCGGGCGAGCGAGCGGGCGAGCGCGGCCTGCAGTTGTGGCGGCGGCCGGAAGAGAGCGATAGCGGTCGGCGGGGGCCGGGTCGCGGCCGCACGAGGGGAGCTGCTCGGCCGCTCGGGATTGGGAGACTGTGTTTTGCCTCTTCTCCAATGGGCGGCCGAGAAGCTTCTCGCCCAATCTGCTCGCGCTGGCGCGCCGAACTTTCGGTTGTTTTTGTTTTGGCCGGAGCCTCGTTTCCTGTCGCTCTGCGGTACGCGCCCTCCCCTCGGTGCTGTCCCGCGGCGTCGCGGGGCCCGACTCGGAGCAGCTGGAGTCGGAGCCGAACGTCCGACCCGGGGGTGAGAGAGGGAGACGAGAAGTTCGTTTTGAAGAACTTTCTGACGGAGTTCACTCTGAGAGAAGAGGGGAGTGGTCAAAATGAACTGCCTGGATTGGTGATTTTTTTTTAACCTGCCTTCTAGACTTAAAACCGTGAGCCACAGTGGCCTGAGGGGTTGGAAGACTGAGCGGATGGATTCCTTAGAACTCGCTTCCCTTGCAACTTTTATTCGTTCCGTTTTTGTTTTTTGTTTTTAATCGACAGTAATGCCTGTCAATTTGGGTAATTGGTAGGCAAAACATAAACCCTTTCAGAGGCGAGGAAGAAGTTAAGTTTTTTTTGCCTGAAACTACCACAGACGATCTGTGCGTGAAGTCCATGCCCGAAGTGAATTGCCAAATTCACACCCTTACTGTATAGATAGATGCAGATGTATAGATAGATGCAGGAGCGCCCTATTAGGGTCCGGGTTAAAGTTAGCGTGGAGAAAGCCCAGGCAGTTGACATGCGCAGTCTACACCCTCTCCCAGGCTCGCCTGCGCTCGTTTCCCAAGCCCCTCAGGTCTCAGTACATACCCATCTTCAGAAAAGGCCCCGGAGAATGAGGCCCGCTGGAGCAAGCTTCCTGGCAGGCCCCCACAGGAAGCACGATTGAGCCGTCTTTGCTTGCTGTGCGAGATTGGCTGTGCCCTTGCATACCCTTTGGCTATCTCTGTCACTGTTGAGATTTATCTGGTCCACCTAGGGGCAGGTGCTGTGTAGTCACCTCACAAAAGAGATAGTTTGTTAATCTCCATCTTGTCAGACTTGTTAGTAGTTTTTCAATATGTATCCAGTCAGCGCCATTGAAAGTATTCCTTAAATTGTCCTTAAAAAAACCAGAAACAAAACCCTTACCTTCGGAGTATTTATACTCCAGGAGGAGAATAGGCCTCCACCCTTTCTCTGTGATTGAAACCGAACTCTTTCAAAAAACATTTCCAAGTACTCTTTCCTTTCTCTCCCAAGTGCACCCTAAAACGTGTTTGGCTTACTGACAATACTGCGCTGCTACACTGAGCTCCCCCATTTGTAGAAGATACCACTGGACCATGTCTGGGAAGGCTGGGTGGCAGAAATATATGCAGATGAGAGGGATGTGTCCTGAGAGTTTGTGTGGTTGAGCAGGGGTTTTATAGGTGGGGGGGGCAGTCCCTTTACGTCTTTCTCTGATGTGAGTCCAGAAATGATTTTCTTTTCCATAGGTGTCGGCTTGTAGGTTTATAGGGCCGGCTATGTGGCTGGGTTGTATAACAGATTGTGTATAGTGTCTGAGCAGCTCCCTGTCTTTAGTACTTTTCCAGTGGCTTGCAGAGCAAATCCTCTTAGATAAATCAGCATGATTCCATTATTTTGTGCTTTTGTCTGTCACTGGTGAACTTTACCTTCTCTCCATTCACCAAAATCCTTCTTTCTGGTCAGAAGATCTAGGACTTCGTTAGCTCTAGAGCATTCTTGTAAAAACAAGGGACCATGTGTCATCCCTCTATGGGGTGACATTATTGGCTAACTAGCATATATTGAGTAACTAGGCAAAGACAGCATGGAGTGGTTGTATCTCAGGTAGAGCCAGCTCTGTGCACCAGAGACTAGCTTTGTGTGTATGGTGTAACTTTTACTTTTTCTGCCTTGTTTTTAGTTACCTCTTTGTTTTGGGAGTGGACAAAACACTTGTTTTACTGGCATGTTAATGGAAAAAGTGGATTTAGTTGTGGTAAGACTCATAAATCAAAGTTACTACAAGGTCCTGACTTGCTCACTAGGAATCCTTGTTTGTACAGTAAGTTTATGGAATTCAGCCATTCAAACCTGCTAAGTTCAGGGTGCGAAAAGATGGCTCAGTGGCTGAGTACTTGTTACACTTGCAAAGGATCCAAGTTCAGTTCTCAGAACCCACACCATGGCTCCTAACCATTTGTAACTCCAGTTCTAAGGAATTGGATGCCCTCTTTGATCATTACCTTTAAATAAGCTCACGAAGAGGGAAAATAATGTCTGTACTCAATGAGCCTCTTAGTGACATTTTACTTTACCATTCTCTTCCCATAGTGCCCAAGGACAGCCAGACCTGTTAGCATCTGCTGCCTCTTGCCTCAGGCCCTGAGTTGGGGCTAGCTGGTGTGGGAATGGGACATTGAGTTGTGAATAAAATTGTGGTGCTGTTTATAAATACCATTTAGGGACTAGTCAGAATACTCTGTAGTCTCTGCTGTCACTGTATTTATGGCACAGATAGAGCCAGGTCTTTCTATAGAATGACTAGACATTCTCACTGAAACTGCTTCTAGTCCAAAATTCTACTAAAGATGAATTCTAAGTTCCTCTTTCCATATTTTCCCATTTCTAAGAACCTCCTCAATCATATTTAACATCTCTAGTTGGTTTACTTAGCTCACCTGTATGTAGACGTCATTTGGCCTTACGTCTTTTGAAGTGTCTCAAGAGGCCTTGCAGTTCAGGTAGCTTTTCAAATTAAGATACTACCATACATCAGTGGTCTGAAAATCTTGATATTTAAGCCCCATATGGCTCCTACTGACCATTACATCTTCTCAACATCTCTTCATTTGTGTGTAGTAGGGCACACTAACCAAGTAAACAGACCCAGCTTCTGTAGGATTCACATGTGGTTCAGCCTGAGCTAAATTTAGACAAGAGTTTGAAACCCAGCATTGCCACCTAAGAACAGCTTTATTTGTACAGCAAAATTCACTCCTGAGCCTTCTTGTTTGTGATGTGAATTCCTGCATAGTAGGATAGCTGAACTGAGAGTCCTCAGCCACACATACTAGTGTGAACACTATAGGACTTGGTACAGGTGCTAGGGCACCTACATTCTAACCTTGTGTGCATCTGTGTGTGGATATGTACATGTGAGTACAGGTGGTCATGGAGTCCAAAAGAAGATCCACTGAAGCTAGAATTACAGGAGGCTGTGAGCTGCCTGATGTAGTTGCTGGGTACTGAACTCAGGTCCTCTGAAAGAGAAGCAAGTGTTCTTAACCACTGAGCCTTCATCTTTTCAACCTTTGGAGTTGTGGCTTTGCACAATTTTTTTCTTAAAGTGGAAGCTCTCGGGGGCCCTCTAGTGTTCTATGGCCAGAACAGCTAATCCAGCACCACGAACAGTGCCTGAAGGCTCCCAGCAGGCTTTTGCAATGTTTGTGGAAGTGAATGGATTCCAGATCTGCAAAATGAATCATTTCTTCTGATTTATGGGACTAGATGAATTATCTAGTGTGTCTTAATAACTCAGTGATCTCTGAAAAGTATTTTTGTTTTCAAGGCAATGCTTATGTTGTATCATGGGAAGTATATATTTAACTCTTAGAAGCATAGCCCACACACTAAGAAGAAAGGGTCCTTGACCCTTTAGCCAGTGAACTAGTGGAGTCTGGGGATAGAGAGGCCTTAGGAGACCTTTCCCCTTCAAGAAAGAAGCAAAAGCAGGCCTCACTCAGGGTCCTAGAAAGTTCAGGCAAAGTTAGTTGGCTTTTAAATTGTTTGGTGGATGGAAGTAAATAGCCAGAGTGCTTTTCTCTCTCACACCATGAACCTTTTTATTTTTCCTAATTAAAGTCTCTTAGTGTAGCTTTTGATTTCCTCAAATCTTTGTAGTTCTTACCAGATTGTGCTTATTTAGATGCCTGCATATGGAGTCATTTTTTCCCACACTGGACTCAACTCCATGAATGCAGAAGACATTACAATTCTGTTCTAGAATCTTCACAGTTAGGGCAAATATATCCAAGATTTGGTTTCATTGAGACTGTATTGCTTCTTTGTATAATACTAAGAGTGTACAGTTTTTCAATCTGACCTTGGCTTAATCTTGCCTAATTCTCCTGGCCTTGTTCTCTTTAGTACATTGGGGATGACAGTGGTAGCATTGTGCATGTGTTACAGGGCTGTATGTGGACACATGATGGTGTGCCGCCCAGTTCTTGGCATAGCTCTTGAGTGAAGCCATGGTGTGGAGTGCCCAGAATACTAGTTAGGAGACTGCTTCTGTTGTGCCAGGTTTTCACTTTCATCTGGAGCTAATGGCTGCATGTTGGACATTGGACTAGATACTTAGTCACACAGTTCTTGTTCACTCACTGTAGGTGGGGTACTACTTTGCAAGACATGACTTCCTTGTGTAGTGCCCATGTATCTTGCTCATCCTTATTCTCTTCCTTGTCATTGAACTTCCTGTGGTAAGCCTAGACTATTTTTGTTTTGTTGTGTACCATGTGTTACTGGATATGGTGCTTTGTTGAGAGTGAATTACTTTAGTCAAATAACACTACTTAAACCTGCTCAGGTTTTTAATTTATTTTATGAGAGCTTCTCACTCAGTAGTGTAGATTGGCCTCAAACCCTAAGTATCCTTGCCTTAGCCTCCCAAGTAGTTGGGATTACAGATGTGGACCAGTATGCCCAGCTGAGCCTCTTTCTTTCTTTGATTTTTATCTTTACCTGTGTTTGTGTGAATTTATGCAGTATCTGAGAGTATCCTCAGAGGTCAGAATAGGACATTGGCTCCCCTGGAGCTGAAGTTACAGTTAGCTACCCAATGTGGGTGCTGGAATCCAAATTCAGGTCTTCTGCAAGAGCAGTATAGTCTCTTACCTGCTGACCCAGCTCTCTAGCTCCTGAGCCTGAGACATTTTGCAGTAGAGATGATGAACTCTATAAAGAGTAGAAGTCTTTTTTTTTTTTAAATCTATTTAGTGGGAGTGGGAGGTGGGCATATGTATGCCATGTGGAGGTCAGAGTACAACTTGCAGACCTTGATTCTCTCCTTCCACCGTGTGGGCCCTGAGGTCAGTCTCAGGTTGTCAGAGACAACTCACTGGTCAAATTTGTTCATGTTAAAAATGAGTGACATGGTGTGATTTTTTTTGGGGGGGGCAAAAAGAGGGGGGCTCTATCTGGCCACCTTTGCTTTTGCCTTAGTTACTTGGAAAGAACAGTTGGGTCTTTTATTAGTTATTTCTGCTCAGCCTATGCGCCAGACCTTGAAATTGGGCCTTTGATTTTACTTAGGTGTTAGTTAAATGACTTATGCTTGGTCACATTGTCAGTAAGCATGGGGTGAAGCCAGTGTGGGCTCCAGTTGTTTTGACTTCAGAATGGTCTCCTACCTACTGTGTGGGCAACCTTTGGTGGAGCCCACCACTTCGCAAACTCAAGTATAACCCTGAAAGTACAGCCCAAGAACCACCCTTTTTTTTTTTCTCAGTAGAAATTGAATACTGTTTGGAGCTATGGACAGCAGAGACTGTACTTACAGGTATGCAGTGGTCTGTGGTATCTGTTTCTGGAGAGATGACTGAAAATACAGCAAAGGAAATGCTGGTTGAATTGGGTGTTCCTACTGAGTAAGCCCTGATCAGGTGGGAAGACGGAGACTGTGTGTGTGTGTGTACTTGGTTTTTGGTGGTTTGTTGTTGTTGTTGTTTTGTTTTGTTTTGTTATTTTTGGTTTTTCGAGACAGGGTTTCTCTGTGGCTTTGGAGCCTGTCCTGGAACTAGCTCTGTAGCCCAGGCTGGTCTCGAACTCACAGAGATCCTCCTGCCTCTGCCTCCTGAGTGCTGGGATTAAAGGCGTGCGCCACCACTGCCCGGCGGTGTTTTGTTTTTATGAAGTTTCTTTTTTTTTTTAATAATTATTTAACTTTGTTTTATGTTTTTTGGCGTAAGGGTGTCAGATCTCCGGAACTGGAGTCACAGACAGTTGTGAACTGCCATGTGGGTGCTGGGAACTGAGCCCAGGTCCTTTGGAAGAGCAACCAGTGTTCTTAACTGCCAAGCCATTTCTCCAGCCTCTTGTGGAGTTTCTTTAATAGATAAAACCTTTATTTTAGAAATACTCGTTGAGACTGTTAGAGTCAAGAGGTTCTTACATAAACACCATGATCAGACACCCAAATGTGGAGGTAAAAGAAACTGTCAATCAGTATTTCCTCTGCTGAACACTTTGGAGAAGACTGTATTTTAGATCCAGCTGTAGATCAGCAGCCAAGTACTGTAGCTGCCTGTGAGAACTTACCAGTGGAGGGGGTTATTGTTAAAAATGTTTTGGTAAATTGCAATTTCTATCTCAATAGACTTTCCACAAATAGGATAATGTCAGTTCTGTCATTCTTAAGTATGTATATGTGGCTTAGCACACACCACTTTAGTACCTAGATGTGTAATTGAGAAGACCCATGTAAGTCTGTACTGGTGTCTCACACCTGTAATCACAGGGGGAAATAACTGGCGGTGTTTTCAGTCTGTTGGTTCTATAAGAACAGTGTCGATGGTAGTGGGATTTTGTATGACTAGAAGTTTCTACCTTGGTGTACTTTGGTCTTTGTAGCAGCTTCCTGTGGCGGGTGGAACAAACTGCCAGGCTCTTGGTGGTTTAAAGCAAGTGAGTGTCACAGTGTGTTGTGGTATCACCTGGCTCAAGCCAGAGTGTGGAGAGGAACTAGCCGTAGCTTCTTCCCTGTCTCTCATTCAAGGATATTTTTTAGCATTAGGGTAGCTTACTTAGTAATGAACTATAGGAATGATCCCTGAAAGTATAGTCTTGGGGTAGCTTACTTGGATGGTTCAGGATTAATCTTTTTATAAAACCCTTAATTTAATTTAATAATAGCATCTTCAGAGAACCTTTTTCTCATAATAGTCACAAGTACCAGAGAGTAGAACCTAACAAACATTGCATTTTCAGCCCTCTGCTTTCTTCTTTAAATTACCCTAGCCAACTTACCACGATCAGTGGTTTTCGAAACTAGCCTTCATATTATCCTGAAAAGGTGGTAGGTGAGGCTCTATAGAGATGTTTTTGGCCTCAGACCTGATTTTCTTGGTTCCAGATGAGGGTATGACATCTGAGAGCATCTGGAAGAGTTCTTGATTGACAGAACAGGTACATCTAACCTTAGTTGTATAGAATCTAGAAATAAAAATTGGGAAGAAATTGCAACTTGTTGGTGTGTGTCTATCTTGTTGTACAGGTATAGAGACCTGTTCTTTGATTCTTTGACTGTAGGTACTGATAAACACTCGTGGGACAGCTCCATTGTAGGTGGGGGCATCCTGTGAGTTTATAGGAATAAATATCTCCTAAGCTTCCTTCTTTTGTTTCCTAACACTCTTACCAAGTCTCCTGGCTTCTCAGACGGGACGCTTTCCAACAGTACAGTCACAGAAGCAAGAATTGGCCATAAATTCATGGTTGCTTCCTAGAAAATTGTCAACCGAGTGTTTGTCCCATCAAACTGCCTGAAGTAAGAGCATCCAGTGCCCTTAACCTCTGAACCGTCTCTCCACCCCTCTCTGCAGAATTTTTACAAGCAGTTTGTGTAAAACATTAAACAAAAAACTACCATCTTGAAGTTAAAAAGAATTGGAAGCAGAGTTCTCCAAGTGGGTCAAGACTGTCAGCTCAGGAGCACTGACCAGCACTGCGTTTTCATCCAGAGACTGGGTGGGCCTATTGTTGGTGGACATAGGGCAGGTGTACTTCCTGAAACAAGTACATTTCCTAAGACAACTATGCTTTCTTCTGAAATGGACTAAACTATCTCAGCTTTGGTATTTTTCTGACTATAAGTAAATAGATTCATTATAGTTGTTTAGGGAAAACAATCCTTCCTCCTGTAAATGCAGCTGTCGTGTTCTTTTTTTAAAAAATATTTATTTATTATATATGCAGTATTCTATCTGTGTGTATGTCTGCAGGCCAGAAGAGGGCACCAGACCCCATTACAGATGGTTGTGAGCCACCATGTGGTTGCTGGGAATTGAACTCAGGACCTTTGGAAGAGCAGGCAATGCTCTTAACCACTGAGCCATCTCTCCAGCCCAGCTGTCGTGTTCTTATGGGAGGAGCCTGTGGTAGTAGATGGGTGCTCTTTTCCTTAGTGATAGTTTCCATTTCAGTTCTTTTGGAATTATTTTGTACTAGTTTCAAGGTAGGGGTCTCACTATATAGCTGGCCTCATTCATGATCTTTTGTTTAAGCTTCCAGAATGCTGAGATTACAGGTTGTCATGCCTAGCCTTTGTTATCCCCTTCCCTTTCCCCACAGGGGTTCTCTATGCAGCCCTGGCTGTCCTGGAGCTCTGTAGACCAGGCTGGCCTTGAACCCACAGAGATCCACTTATATGTTCCATCTGACCTCAAGTTGAGGCTTGTGTTTTAACTACTAATCTTCCTGCTTCTGCATCCCATGTTTTGGGATCATAGGCATCTATTACCATGTTCACCAGTTGTTAAAAAGTTTCTCATTAGAGCTAGGCAGGTGACTCGGCAGTGTAGAGCACTTACTGCTTTTTCAGGAGCTCCAGGGTTAAGTCCTTCCCAGCATCCATGTAGCAGTTTACAGCATTCTGTAACTCCAGTTTGAGGTGGTCCAGTACCTCTAGGTAGCACTTTAAGTCCCAGCATTCCAGAGGCAGGGGCAAGATAGATGGGTGATATTTGAGGCCAGCTTGGTATACAGAGTGAGTTCCAGGACAGCCAGGGCTACACAGAGAAACCTTATCTCAAAATACCAAAATAAATAAATAAATTTTACTAAAAAGTAAAGAACAGTGCGTGCTCTTAACTATTGAGCCATTTAAATCTTTAGTCTTCCAAATAAATAAATTAGACCCAAAAGCCATCTCAAATTAATCAATCTATTTATAGCATCTCTCAATCCTTGAGTTTAATTTACGTCTATCTTTCCTGACATTTGAGATTTCTTTTGCTAGTCTTCTTTCTCCTGCCATCTTTTTCAGTACATACTCTGTATTCTTCAGTGCATGTTTAGAGACACAAATCCACGTAGGATGCTTATTTCTTAGCAGGGCTGTCATCAATGGCCTGTCCTGACTTGCCTGCTGAATCTCTGCAGCCTCTGCCCAAGATGACTCTTGCTTCAAGTGCTGTTCCTCGTTGCTCTTTGCGCCTCCATCCTGCTCCTTGTCTAGGGTGCTTTGTGCTCACCTTGCTCTTTTTTTTTGTAAGATTTACTTATTTATTATGTATAGTGTTCTGCCTGCATGTGTGCCTGCAGGCCAGAAGAGGGCGTCTGGTCTCATTATAGATGGTTGTGAGCCACCATATGGCTGCTGGGAATTGACATCTGGAAGAGCAGTTTAGTGCTCTTAACTGCTGAGCCATCTCTCCAGCCCCAGCCCTTGACTTTTGATTATTAGCTGGTCTTCTCAGTTCTTTGACTTACTTTATCCACACTCAGGCCTAGACAAATTTGTTTCTGTGACTTGAAGTACCATCAGCACTGTGACACCAGGTGGTATCCCCAGCTTATTTCTCAGTCCTGTGTCAGTTGCTCTGGTCTGCTTGGCTCTCTAGACAGTATTCTAGAAATGACCAAAGCCTGAGATTCCTGTAGTCTTTGTCAACTTCCTCAGGATTCTTCATTTAAACTTAATAACTTCTCATTGTCTCACTTCCACATTTAGTTTCTCAATAAGTGCTGTCCATGAAGCATTCAGAGAAGATCCTGAAGCCAGCCATTTCTTACTACCTATGTAGGCCAGTGGTACATCTTTGCTTTTAATTTGTGAGCTCTTCACAACAGTAACCCGCCAGCATGATTATTTAAAATTGAGGTGGATGCTAATACCACTCTGCTTCCTCTGTTTCTGAAGGAATAAATACTATCTCCGGTAGCTTTTTAAAGCATTCCTTCTGTGGCCTGTTTCTTTTAGCCTCTATGCCCTGCCCCTCTACCCTCTTGTCTGCTCAGCCACACTAGGCTGTAAAGGTGTTTCTGCCTTAGGCTGGTGTTTGCATTCTCTGTTCCTAGTAGGATTTTGATTGCAGCTAGCTTCCTTTCTTCCCTTAGCTTTCTGAGAAAAAAAAGTCATCACACCTGCTTAACCAGAAACACTCCTGCTTACGCTGCTTTTCTGTTCTTTAACAAGAATGTACTGACAATCTTTTTTTAATGCTATTATGAATATCAATGTACAGGTATCCGTGTAGTTCCTGCTTTCAGGGTTTTTAAAGAGATATATTTATGTGTGTGTGTTATGCCTACATATGTGTGTGATCTGTATACAAGCCTGTTCCTGGGAAGGCCAGAAGAGGGTGGTGAATCTCCTGGAACTTGAGTTATAGACAGTTCTGAGCCACCATGTGGGTGCTGAACCTGGTTCCTCTGCAAGAACAACAAGTGTCTCCTCAACTTCTTAATTGAGTTCTTTTGTTTTTGCTTATTCAAATTTATTACTGTGTCTGTGCCATGATGCACATGTGCAGGTCAGGACAACCTCTGCCTTTATGTAGGTCCTGGGAATGGAACTTAAGCTGCCAGACCTATGAAGAAACCCACTGAGCCATTTGAGTTTGCTTTGATTATTTATCATTTCTAGGTGTTTTCCCCACAGGTGGGCCGGGGAGATGGGTCAGTGGGTAAAATGCCTGAGGAACTGAGTTCAGATCCCTAGCACCCATGTAAAAACTAGAGCAGTATATCATGAAATTAGATAGCAAGCCAGCTGGGTGTGGTTGTCCATGCCTTTAATCCTATCTCTGGGGAGGGAGAGGCAGAAAGGTCTTTGTCAGTTTGAGGCCAGCCTTGTCTGTACAGCAAGCTTCTATGCAGAATTCTTCCATTCCAACAGAGTCCCCCTCAGGAGCATTTGGGGAGCGGTAGACTACTGGCACAAGTACCCCCTTCCATGTGGACCTGTTAGACAACAGCGTCATTGACCACAGTGGATCAGCCTTGCTGTAATTGTTCTTGACTGCTGATCTATGTTCTGTCATGGTGAGAGCAGCTTGCAGTTACTGAAGTGCTGTTGCTGGGATGATTTGCTGCTGAGCTTTTCCTAGAACTCAGGAACAGATTTTTTTGGTAGAATTTCAGGTATGTTAAATTTATTTTCTTGAAAAGAAAATTGGCCTCTCGTCTTTACCCTGGCAGATGGTACAATGAAGGAATGATTTAAAACAGTTGTTCTCAATGCTGTCGTGTGCACCACACACAAGTTTTATCACACTGGACTTCTTTGAGTCTCCTGAGTCGGACTCTCAGCTGGAATTTAAAGATTCTGCACAGAGTAGTTGCTGCTCTATTGGCACCCAAGTTCTGATCCAGCACCCAGGTCAGGCAGCTCACAAATCTGTAACTCCAGCTATAAGGGATATGATGCCCCTTTTTGGCCTTTGTGGGCACTGGCACAAACATCACATAAAAGCCATATCTATCAGTCCTGTTCTACAAAGTTAACACTTCGTACTCTTTGGTACACATCTTTGGTCATTATTAATAAAGTGTGTGTCACATGGGACATTCTTTGGACAGATTTCCAAAAGGACAAAAAGAACTTTAGTGTCTCTCTCTCTCTTTTTTTTTTTCCTTCTTTTCTTTTCTTCCCCCTAGAGGCACAGAACTAAAAACTAAGTGCTGAGCCAAAAGCATAGATAGTAGCAAGAGAAGTAGGGTGGTCATAGGTGGTGTCTGTATGTCCTACTATATCTGTGTTTGATCTTTAGCATTGTGGGTGTCTAATAAAAAAAAATCTATAAAGAGGTCAGGCAGTAACTAATTCACAGTTTCAAGACAACATGGACATGTTTCTGCAGTGCATCAGTTTAGACCCCAACCTTTATTTAATAGCTGAGAGTTCTGGTCCACTGTGTGTTATCCCAGACGCTGGAGGTGGAGACAAGAACACTGAATTCTGGGCTGGAGAAATGGTTCAGTGATGAAGAACACTGACTGCTCTCACAGGAGACCAGGGTTTGATTCTCAGCACCCACATGGCAGCTCACAGCCATCTATAACTCAGTTTCAGGCCATCTAAAACTCTCTTCCTCCTCTTTGGGCACCGGGCATGCGTGTGGTGCATAAGAATTGCATGCAGGTAAAACACCTATACACATAAAATAAAGATACTGATTCATTGGTTCTTTAATTTAAAAAACTTTTATTTGGCCAGTAGTGGTGGCACATGCCCTTAATCCCAGCACTCAGGAAGCAGAAACAGGTGGATCTCATGAGTTTGGGACCAACCTGGTCTACAGAGTGAATTCTAGGACAGCCAGGACTGTTAACACAGAGAAACCCTGTCTTGAAAACAAACAAGGTGAGAGATGGCTCAGAGGTTAAGAGCTCTAATTACTCTTCCAGAGGTCCTGAGTTTAATACCCAGCAACTACATGGTGGCTCACAACTATCCGTAATGAGATCTGGTGCCCTCTTCTGGCATGAAGGAGAATACTGTATATAAATGAATAAACATTAAAAGTAAACAAATGTAAATTTTAAAAAAAGAAAAAAACTTTTTTTTACTTAGGAGGGTAAGTTATGTAAAGCAATGCTCATATAGCAGTGAAAGGTCATCTTTCAGGATATGGTTCTCTCCTTTTACTTTGTGGATTCTGGGCATCAAACACAGGTTGTCAGCCTTGGTGACAAGCAATCTCACCCACTCAGTCATCTTGTTGCTCTTCTAGAGGATCTGAGTTTGCTTCCCAACACCCACAACTGCTTGTTAACTCCAGCTCCAGATGCTGCGCACACATGGCATACTGTAATGTAATTCTTTCTTCCCAAGCTTAAACATTGTACACGGTATCTCATCATCAGTAAAAGGTCTTTGGACAAAATTCAAGACTGAAGAGATAGTTTAGTGGTTAAAAGTATATACTGCTCTTGCAGAGGACCTGACTTCAATCTTAGCACCCACATCAAGTATCTCATAGCCCCTCTAACTCCATCTTCCAAGAACCTGATATCTCTGTCTTCCAAGGGCACCAGAATTTGCACATATTCCCACACAGAGACAAATACATATACACATACTTAATAAAAATATTTTAAAAGTTTCTAAACAAAATTTGCTCTTTAGATATTTAGCTTATTTCTGATGTAGTTCACTTACCCTGTCCTGCAGGAACTTGTCTCTGAGTGTAATGAAGATCCTACAAGATATAAGACAGGTCCAATCAAAGTTCAACAGTACTTGAATTTGAATAGGAACAGACCCAGAGGATAGTGCCTCAGAGACCGTTCCATCAGCCAGGCATTCTGTGAACTAAGCCTACCCACCCCCTTCTATGAAGTCATACGAAGAACTCTGAAGGCACATAGAAATCAATGCTTTGTGTTTGTATCATCAAGGTGTGCATTCCTTGGTAGTCTTCAGAATTTATCATGAGGCGAGGGTTGTGGTTCAGTGCAGAATACATGGTCAGCCTGTGTGAGAGCCTGGCTTCAGTCATCGCTCTCAACAGCAGTTGTCACTTATAGGTTTCTATGCCTTTGTGAAGAGAAAGATCCAATGTCTGCTGTTGATAAAACCGGGAGAGCCGTGCTTGGAAGTGCTGAGTTGCATTGTTTCTGTTGCAGGCTAGCTGCAACATTTCACTGTGCACTGATGGTGTTGTGCTAGTATTTCAGACTCCCTTCAGTTCTGAGGAACTGCAGTTTTACACATTGTCACTTGTGATCCTTAGTCTGACTCGGACTAAAGTGTCATCCTTAGTGAAGTGACATCACAAGCAGCATTGTCACTCATTCCATTAACAACAGCAAATGTGACCTATCAGGCCCCCAAATAAATCCCTATGTACACATTGCTTCTCTCAATTTTCTTGCCATTGTGAGGCACAGTAAGGCACATGTTTCCAAATGTATATGACTGGTACTTGAATACAGGTCATTAAATGCCTTCAAAGAATAGGAAAAATAGAAAATTTGAATCATGAATCTGGAGATGAGAGGACACCTTTGGAAAGCTGGTTCTTTCCTTCCCACCTGTGGGCCTGGGAATCGGGTGTGGTGCTGGTCAGCTTCTGACACTGAGTAATGGGGTAAAGGTTGCAGTAGTCCTTATTTCACCTAGATGCCTTTTCCCAAGCTTTCCTAGCCACAAGAGAGGTTCATTCCCTGTAGTTTACTAACAGTTCCTAGAGCGTTACCATTGTATCAGCGGGTTCTTGAGCTGTGCCCAGGCAATAACGGTTTTCCACGCTTGGTAACTGGGAAGGAAATGTTTGTGGAGCTAGAGGCTGGCTGTGGGAAGTTTGGGGCACTACAGTCTTGAGACGACATATGATGGTGGAAGGGAGACAAGAGTGGTCAGTGTGTCTTTCTTACGGTCTGTTGACATGGTCTTTCATATATTTACCTCCCCGTTTTGTTTTGTTTCTCATGTTTTGTTTCTGTTAGGAGAGAACATTGAAATTATTCTCTAAGCTATCTGAAGAGAGTGACTAAATGCTCCTGGGTCAGGCTGTCTGTGGGTATGAAGTGGTTGGGAGACTCCAAGAACATGGTGGTGAATGGCAGGAGAAATGGAGGCAAGTTGTCTAATGACCATCAGCAGAATCAATCAAAATTACAGCACTCGGGCAAGGACACCCTGAAGACTGGCAGAAACGCCGTTGAGAGGCGGTCCAACAGATGTATGTACACGCTTCATCTCTCTGTTTTCACTGTGGTGCGACCTTGTTCCTTCAGCTTCCACGTGCCTCTTGTCATCCTGCTCCCCTCTGCTCTCACACAGCAAGAGTCTTTTCATTCTCTGAAGTCCATTCTGATTCTTCTTCTTTTCTCTTTTGGGTGTGTGTGTGTGTGTCTCCCATTATGTTGCCCGAGTTTGACTTAAACTCCTCCTCAGCTCAAGTGATCCTCCTGCTTCAGCCTCCCCAGTAGTTGGGACTACAGACACAATAGCGGTTTTGATTCTTATCATGTAAAATGTGAAACTTAAGTTTCATGCTTTATGTAATTTCTGTGATGCTTATTTACCCATAACTTATCGAAAGTTTATCTGTTCTGTAGGAGTTTTTTTTTTAAATATTTATTTATTTATTATGTATACAATATTCTGTCTGTGTGTATGCCTGCAGGCCAGAAGAGGGCACCAAACCCCATTACAGATGGTTGTGAGCCACCATGTGGTTGCTGGGAATTGAACTCAGGACCTTTGGAAGAGCAGGCAATGCTCTTAACCTCTGAGCCATCCCTCCAGCCCTCTGTAGGAGTTTTTAAAATCTACTACTGAATTTCTTAGATTTAAGTATAAATAAATGCCTTGCTGTAGAATCCATAAATACTTCATGGAGCAAGCTGAACCATACAGTCACCTATTTTATATGAGGAGTGGACAGAGAAGAGATGGCCCTTAGGGCACCCTCACAGTCCTTGCCGTCTGTTCAAATTTTATGGGCTACTGAATTACAGGGAAAACCTATAAGATTGTTGTGACTGTTTATGGTTTTTGGTAGGGATGAGGCTACTTTTTTGAGAGTTGAAGAAATTTTAGGATGGTTCCTGTTTCTTGTCTCCCCTCCACAACAAAATACCGTAGAACAAGCCTATGCCTGAGTGGATAGTTACAAGAATATTATTCAGAAGTGTCTGCCCATGTTCAGGATGACTCTTTCAATTTCTACTTTTCCTAACATCAGTCAGTCAATATGGAATTCCTCAGTTGTGTTGGGGCTGGCCTACTGTTTGCTGTAGGTTCAAAACATGGTCTCCTTAGCTTGACTAGTTGATGCTTTTCTTTGGGCTCAGGTGCCTTTACTCTTTCCAGATTTGCTTAGATCAGTCTTTCTGTGGAAGATTGGGCATAATTCCTGTTTGAAATTAAGAGTGTGAGGGAGCCCCAAATGAACTAGATCTTCTCTGCGTAGATACCAGCTCCCCCCAAACTGCTATCAGCATAGGCCCTCTCATGTGCCCTCTCAGTGGTATTGCTGTAGTCTGAAAACTAGGCATTTTTGAAACTTTTAAATAAAATTGTTGACCTCTTCTTGTTTTTTAGTAAAAGGTTTTCATTTAAGTTAAATTGTTGAAGATATAGAATGTGGAGAAGACAGCAAGCATCATGCTGAATATTGTTGGGCAGGTTGAATGATGCAGAGAGCCAGTGACAGAGGAGAAGAAGGAGCAGAGTGTTTGTGTCAAAGAAGGTGGTCAACCTGACTTAAAACCAGGACCCAAACACATAAACCAAATGCTGACAGCACTTGAGAGAAAGTGGACAGTGAAGCAGGAAATCGGGTACTACAGCAATCCACTTTCAGCAGTGGGCCCAACAGTAGGCCAAAGGTGAACAGGAAAAGGGTAGATTTAAACAGCCCCATAAATGAACTAGACCAATCAGATACCAGTAGAACATTCTGTTCGCCAACAGTGTTACTCATTATTCTCAAAGTACACATGAAACATTCTCTAGGGCATGTAATATGCCAGGCTATGTAAAAAACATAAGCAAACTTAAAAAGATTGAAGTCATAAAAATTTCTACCATAGAATGAAAATTAGAATCAATACAAATTTTCTAATATACCATCATAAATGACTATTGATTCAAAGAAAAAAATCAAAAAGGAAAGCAAGTTGAGTAAGGTGACACATACCTTAATCCCAGCACTTGGGAAGCAGAGGCAGGCGGATTTCTGAGTTCAAGGCCAGCCTGTTCTACAGAGCCATCTCCAGGACAGGCTCCAAAGCTACACAGAGAAACCCTATCTCTAAAAACCAAAAGGGAAAAAAAAAAAAAAAAACCTGTTTCAGTTAATCAAAATGAAGTGCAGGGCTAGAGAGATGGCTTAGCAGTTAAAAGTGTTTACTGTTCTGTTCTTTCAGAGAACCTATGTTTAAAGTCTATCTCTGGCCTTGGCAGGCTCCCACTGTATGTGGTGTACATAAACTCAGACATGGGTGTGAAGTACAGAACTGGGCATAGTGGCACATGCTTGTAATCTTATCTCCTGGCAGGGTGAGGCAGAAAGATTGCCTAAGTTTGAAATCAACCTGTACTATATAACAATATTCTGTCTCAGAAAACAAGCCAGGCAGTTGTCGTGCACACCTTTAACCCCAGCACTTGGGAGGCAGAGGCAGGTGAATCTCTTGAGTTCGAGGCCAGCCTGGTCTACAGAGTGAATTCCAGGACAGTCAGGGCTACAAAGAGAAACCCTGTCTTGTAGAGGAAAAAAGAGGAGGAAGAAGAAAACAAACAAAAACATAGAGATAGAGTTTAAAAATTGTTTTTGTTTTTTAATCCCAGCATTCTAAAGGGTGAGGCAAGGGAATTGCTAGAGTTCAAGACTAGCCTAGACTACATGGCAAGAACTTTGCTCAAAAAAATCGAAACACTAGTCAGACATGGTAATGAGTGCCTTTAATCACAACTCTCGGGATGCAGAGACAGGTAAACCATTATGAGTTTGAAACCAGCCATGTCTACAAGTTCCAGGACAGCAAGAGCTACACAGAGAAACTTGTCCTGAAAAACTATCAACAGTGGGAAAAAAATGTAATTGAGGATGTAGCTTTGTGATAAAGTGGTTCACTTGTCACATAGGAGACCCAGTTCAGCACTGAGCACTCCTAACAGACACATCTCATTTGCAGTGCCATCCAAAGTAGCACAAGAATCTGCTAAGTGTTCAATGTATTTCTGACAACTGAAAAGTATTGTTGAAAAAATTGAAGCCTTAATAGGTAGACTAACATATTGTTTGTTCATTGATGCAAAACAAATGTCATTACTCTTCAGGTGTCACAATCCCACTGGCATATTTGAAAAAAAATGACAAATCCTAAAATACAGAAATTCAGGAAACTCAAAATAGCAAACAATGTTTGGGGTTGGGGGAAATGAAGTTAGGAAACTATGCTTTCTCTATTTCAAAAGTTCTTAGCAGACTGGAAAGCCAGCTCAGAGGTTAAGAACACTGGCTGTTCTTCTAGAGGTCCTTAGTTCAATTCCCAGCACTCAAATGGTGGCTCACAACCATCTGTAATGAGATCTAGGCCCTCTTCTGGCCTGCAGGCATTCATGAAGGCAGAACACTATACATAATAAATAAATCATTTTTTAAAAATCTCCTAACTGCTGCAGTAATCAGCGCAAGGATGATCCAGCACATCTGTGTTCCTGGAATAGATTTGAGAACCAGAATAGATCTCAGTTTTGATCTGTCTGCAAAGGTAGGAGGGTTTGCCAGGACTAAAGCTCATGGTTTCTAGACAAGTGCCTTCCCACTGAACTGCATCCCTAGCCCTGTTTTGTTTTGTTTGTTTATTTATTTGTTTGTTTATTTATTAGTAGAAGCCAGGAAAAGTACAGTGAAAGAAAATCAAATTTCTGTATCCAGAGTGAAGGGAACCTGGCACAATATGTGTGTATGAAAAATAAAAAGTCCCAGGAACAAACATAGGCAACATTTTCCTGACTTCACATTAAGCAAATGTTAAGTAGGATGTTAAGAACACAAGAAACAAGAAAAAAATTCAAAATCACAAACCATGTGTTACAGGTAATCATCAAAAAGTGAAAAGACAAACTTACAAAATATGTCTGTAAAGGGCTATCTCCAGAATATGCAAAGATTTCTTGAACACCAGGGTAAAAGACAAAATCCAATTTTAAAATGGGCTAAAGATCTGAGTAGACATATTGCTCCAGAGATACACAAGCAGCCAGTAGCATATTTAGTGAGCCCAGCATATTTAAACAGCACTTCACTGTCTCCTGGACGGTTAAAATCAAGAGGACAGGCAGTAGCTGCTGTTGGCAAGGACTGGGAGCCTTGGACTTCCCCACTCGGGTGGAGATGAGAGCCCCACTTGGAAGACTTCGTGGACACAGAGGTTTGTGGCCACATTATCCATAATAGTCGCCAAATGGAAAACAGGTCAGATGTATCTACCAGCTGTAGTGGAGTATTCTTTTACCCATAAGAACAAAAGTACTGATAAAAAATAGTGTAACATGATGAATTATGCCAGTTGGAAGAAGCTAGTCACAGAGGATCATACATACTGTGGTTCCACCATGTAAGGTTCTCAGAACAGGCAAATTGAAAGAGACAAAGTAGATTAGTGGTTGCTGCAGTGTGAGCAGCCATTGGGGAGGACAGTAAGACTTCTTTTGAGTCAAAGTTGGGGGCATGATGAGAGAACAATTCTGTGACTCTGCTAACCATGGAGCTATTTGTTTCACCTGGTGAATTGTGTTGAAGATCAATTTCAACACAACTTTGAGAAAATGCAGCAGGTTTAGCTTGAGGATATATATAGCTCAGTGGTCATTTTGCATGCATGAGGCCCTAGGTTTGACCCAGGCAACAATTTAGATTGCTTTTTATTGTTGTGATTTTTATATGTATGGGTGTTTTACCTCCATGTGTGTCTGTATATATATGTACCTGGTGCCTTCAGAAGTCAGATCCCATGCCACACAGTGATAATACATGCCTTTAATCCCAGCACTCAGGAGTCAAGGCAGGAGGATCTCTCTTGAGTTCGAGACCAGTGTGGTCTACAGAGTGAGTTCGAGGACAGCCAGGGCTACACAGAGAAACCCTGTCTCAAAAGGGGGGGGGGTCAGATCCCGTGGGACTTGAGTTGCATACAGTTGTGAGCTGTTATATGAGTGCTAGGAATTGGACCCAGAACCTCTGGGAGAGTAGCCAGTGCTCTTCTTAATGGCTGAGCCATCTCTCCAGCCTCTTCGATAATTAGATAACTTTTCACATACCTGATTGCAACAATCATATACCTACCTCTTAGCAAAGACTCGTGTTTATTTTGTGAAAGAATGGATGAAAAGGTTAAACCTCCTACTGTGACTCATTCTTCATGTGCTGGCTTTGAGAACCTAAACTTAGTACTTTGTAAATTGTGTGCTGGTTCCAGGAGTAGACTGAACACTACCCATCAGCCCTCACCAGCGCTGATGAAGCTTTGTTTCTGTGCATGCCTTCTCTGCATTGCTTCTCCACAGTGAAACCCAACCACTTCACGCTATCCATTCAGTTCTCTCTTTGAGAATTCTCTCAGATGCAAGTTGGACAGAAATTAGCCTCTCATTTTCATTATACTTCTTTCCCTGCTTCTGTGTAACTCCAATCCCAGGCAAGTTTTTTTAACCTCTGGCCTTAGTTACTCATGAAGAGAATATTGACCATTCACCTACCCAAAAGCAAGAAGTCCCATTTAATACCTTCAAACCCTTTGGTTCCTGGGATCCACATTTGTGGCCTTTCTTGTGTATCCTTTTTGCTTCCTTCTCCCCCATCCCTGTCTGTAATGGCCTTGTGTGCTGTCTACTGTTTCTGAAGAGAAAAATAAAGCCAGCTCTCAACTCTCTGGACCCTGTTGTTAGGAAACCTAATATTGTCAACTGCCCACAATCTCTCAGTGGTTGGATTATCTGCATCTGGTTGTCTGTTTTGCATAAGGGATACTTCTTAATCACTAACAGTGATTGACGTAACTCCAGCTAACAATGCCAGTTTGAATGCAGTGGGGATTTGTAAGCAGATGGAGAAGTTTTCACCAAGTTATGTTTCTTTCTTTTGTTTTTCACAGGTCATGGTAACTCAGGATTTGAAGGGCAGAGTCGCTATGTGCCGTCCTCTGGAATGTCAGCCAAGGAGCTCTGTGAGAACGACGACTTAGCAACCAGTTTGGTTCTTGATCCCTATTTAGGTTTTCAAACACATAAAATGAATACTAGGTAATTTTAAGTCTTTTTCCTGCATAGAACCAGTAATGATGTCAAACTTAAGAAAACAGGCGATGAGCTGGTGGTGGTGGTGCACACCTTTAATCCCAGCACTAGGGAAGTAGAGGCAGGTGGATCTCAGTGAGTTCAAGGCCAGCCTGGTCTGCAAAGTGAGTTCCCAGGACAGCTAGAACTGTTACACAGAGAAACCTTGTCTCCAAAAAAAAAAAAAAAGGAAGAAAGAAAACAGATGATTAATCTTACTTATATTTAGAATTCTAAATGGTGATAGAAGTAAAGTTCTTTGATGTAGACCAGTTTTCTTTGAGCCAAAAGAAGCAAGCAGAATCTGGAAAGACGAACTCCTTTCCTTTATGCACTGGTGGATCAGTTTATTACTTGCGTATTCCATATGTAAGGAGTCTGAGATGTTTAGAGTCTGAGATGCTCTGTCAGAAGCTACTGCAACAGTCTTGGAATACCTGATCTGTGATATCAGATTGTGGGGTCATGGAGTGGGGGGAGATTCACTTTCTAAGTGATGCTAGGCATGCACCACCATGCCCAGCTGTGGTTCTTTGACATCTGAGGTCACTGACTCTTACTCTAGTTAGATCATCTTATAAGTTCTTTCTCTTTCTGCTTCTGTGGCAAAGGGTTTTGGATCCAGTGGAATTGGTGCCACTAGGGTTTTAGAGATAAGACACAAACTGAGCCTATTTCTTCTCATCTCCATCACACACAGAGGTTTCTTGTAGCCTGATGTCCATGACCATCCAGGAAGAATTGGATAACCAGGTCAATGGGCTCTAAATGTCAGGGAGATCGGAACGAGAAGGAAGCCTTAACATACCCTTTCCACTTTTAGATTTGTCCCTTTCTTGAAGTAAAAACGGGACATAGTTTTTTCTCACTTACCAGCTCTGTTGTATGCCTAGAAAGAATGACAACACCAAGGTGCCTTTGGAATTCCATGGTTCCTGCCACCATGAGTCATTCGCTAAACGGAAATGAAACATGCAAAACTGCACCCTGGTGCCAACCTGCGTCCTTACTTACACTGCTTTGAGTCGAGGTCCTCTTCTACTCAGTGGGATTGTCTCATTATCCTGAAAAATGATCCTGATAGGATTTCAGTCACCCTCTAGTTGTATCCGTGGCTCTCTTGTGTTTTTTAAAATAAGTAGATTACTTAAGTTGTCTTATGTTGGTAACTTCTTATATGTTGAGATGCAGAGGCATATGAAACATTTCAGAAAGTTATTCCATTAAAAATCACAACAAAAGTTTTAGTGGTTTATGGAAGAATGTCTATTCTGAACCCCAGGCTCTGTTCCAGAGGATGAAGGGGTACACCTGCCATTGGCTCCCCACTAGGAAGTGTTATGATTTCTTTCTGTGCCACTGGTGTTTCTCAGCCCATAGATGGAAACTGGGATTCTGTATTTCTAACAAGCTTCTGATCTGTATTTAAAGTATTTCAGGTTTTCTGAGACTCACTTAAAACTGTGTGGTGACAAAGTGAGTGGAGTCCAGAGGGCTAAGGGTGAGACTCACTGGAGCACTCGCCTGTCGTGAGAGGAGTGGAGAGAGGAAAAAAAGAGTCTCACTCTTGACCTTTTTGTATGGGAGGACTTCTGAGTTAACTGTGTTCTGTTCCCATAGAAGCTGGAGCACCTAAAATCAATGTTTCTCAGTGCAGCATTTAGTCCACTCAGCTGAACCAATGTGGGGGAATGGACTGGGCTGCTCTGCCCCCAACAGCATGGCCCCAGGCTCTTCAGGGGTCCTGGTACAGTTGACAGCTTCCTCACACAGGAGTTTCAGCAGCTCCTCGTAAGCTCTGTTGAGGAATGCAGTTTCCTTCTCTCTTTGTCTTTCTTCCTCTGCTTGTCTCTGGTTCTGGGGATGGCCTCACACCTTCTAAGCAAGACTACCACTGGCCTATAATCTCAGCTCTGTTCTCTTCTACCATTTACCTCCTCTCTTTATCTTTCAGTGTGCTTTCAGGAATGTGTTTTAAAGGAATAGTAGTTTTATGATTTGAGAATTTACAAAGCCAGCTAGCTCTGTTTTAAATGCTTATGCTTTGACTTTTCATGTTTTGGTTTTGAGGCAGGGTCTTGCTGTATAGCCAAGATTGGCCTTACATTCACAGCTCTCCTACCTTGGCCACCTGAGTGCTGTGTTAAAGGCATGCGGTCCCATGCTTGACTCAAGTGCTGATGTTTTGATCTGAGTGTCCCAGCAGAGCTATATCATGAAAGCATAGTAAACATAAAATACAAATTTCCATTTGCTGAGATTTTTTTGAGTTGCTTCTTGTCAACTATGAAACTTTTTTCTTTGTAGCAGTAGACAAGGGCAAGAGAGATGGGTTAGTGGTTAAGAGCACTGGCTGCCCTTCCAGAGGACCCAGGCTCAATTCCCAACACCCAAATGGCAGCTCACAACTGTCTGCAATTCCAGTTCCATGGTACCTGACATCCATGGCAAAATACCAATGCACATAAAATAAAAGGGAGTTGGGGTTGGACAGTGATGGCACACGCCTATAATCCCAGCAGAGGCAGGCAATCTGAGTTCAAGGCCAGCCTGGTCTACAGAGCGAGTTCCTGGACAGATGGGACTACACAGAGAAACCCTGTCTCGGGTAGGGGTGGATGGTTAAGGGCAGGTGTAGGTCAAAGAATTGATGTTTATGAAGCAAGAATTATTGTCTGGAATTTTTCCTTTGAAACTTTTCCTGGTTTTTTTTTTTTTTTTTCAAGCTAAAGTTGCCTTAAAGTCTTAGCCTTCCATCATTATAGCTGTGTAATAATTATCCTGCCATGTGTTTCCTTATACATATTCTTTCCTTGATGTGTGTTTATAAATTATATATATTATTTTAGAATTTGATGCTTAGAATATATATGAAAATTTTTTGTGAATCAGTAGTAGAGTTATGTTATGGAGAGAAAAGATTTTAACAACCTGGCATTGCTATGTGCGGAATATCCTTGTGGATTCATAAAATTGTAAATATTGGTGTTTTAAAGATTTGTGCTACTATGAATGTTTAGACACAATGAATACAGATTGTACAAATGGTCTTTATTGTTCTTTGTTTTGCATTTGCATAGCGCCTTTCCTTCAAGGAGCTCAAGACATATTTCAAAAGCTGATGGTTTTTCTCACAGCAACCCTGCAAGGTAGGTAGCTCATATTTCAGACGCAAGGCACTAGCCCATGGTTTTGTCCTTAGTAATGTGCCTTAATGCTAAGCCATTGGCCATGTCATTGAAATAGAACGTCTTTTTAATGATTTATTTTTGTTTTATGTGCATTGGTGTTTTACCTGTATGTATGTCTGCGTGAGGGTGTCGGATCCCCTGGAACTGAAGTTACAGACAGTTAAAGGCTGCCATGTAGGTGCTGGGAATTGAACCCTGGTCCTCTGAAAGAACAGTCAGTGCTCTTAACACTGAGTTGTCTCACCAGCCCCCAAAATAAGACTTTTAAAACATTTAATAAACCTTCTAAATAGTATAATCTTGCTTGGAGGCAGAGCCAGGCAGATCTCTGTGAGTTTGAGGCCAGCCTGATCTACATAGCAAGTTCAATGCTAGTCAGGGTTACATGGTGACACCCTGCCTTCCTTAAAAGAGAGAGAGAATAGAAGTGGGAAAAAGGTCTAATCGTAGTAATTAGTAATTTAAACAAATTAAAAACAAACAAACATTGGTGGGCACCTTTAATCGCATCACTTAAGAGGCAGAGGCAGGCAGATCTCTGAGTTCAAGGCCAGCCTGGTCTACAGAGTCAGATAAGCCAGGGCTACACAGAGAAACCCTGTCTCAGAAAAATCACAAAAACAAAAAGACTCCGACTCCAAGAAGAGCAACAAAGTGAAGTACTGGACCATCTCTCCAACCCCATTAGGGAGAGCTTTTTAGCAATGCAAATTATTATAATTATGAATATGTTGAGACATGGGGTCTCATTGTGTAGCCCCTGGCTGATCTGGAACTTATCATGTAGACAGACTGAACCTAGCCAGCTGGCCAGGGCTGGTGAAGTCATGGATCTTAGTGGAGAACCCACTACTGCCACTTTACTAAAGCTACACAGCCCCTAACTGCATTCTAAATATGTGTTCTTACGCCACAGATAAGGGTAGTCCCTGTCTTTGAAACAGACGGAGTCCATTACAGAAAATCACAACCAATCAAAATGTAGACTAAAACACAGCTCCTGCACCTGAGGCTCAAGAGGGGCGGGAAGACTGTAAGAGCCAGAACAGAAGTCTGCTGTGAGATTGTATCTTCTAGGAATGTTAGAGAGGCCTTGATTGGCAGAGGCAGGGGCATCTCTGAGTTTGAGGCCAGCCTGGTCCACATAATGAAGAAAAAACAAACTTATAACAAAAAAAAACCAACTTTTTTGGTTTTTCGAGACAGGGTTTCTCTGTGGCTTTGGAGCCTGCACTGGAACTAGCTCTTGTAGACCAGGCTGGTCTCAAACTCACAAAGATCCGCCTGCCTCTGCCTCCCGAGTGCTGGGATTAAAGGCGTGCGCCACCACCGCCCGGCTATAAAAACCCAACTTATAACAAGAATTCTCTTGCTTCTAAGGTCCTCAGTGACTTTTGCTCTGGCTTTTAATAATTGTTAACAGTTTTGTGTGATTGAATAATTTTTATCTCACACAGTATTGCTATAACAGGATTTGACTTAAGCTGGTCAGGTGATGTTAGTATCTGCAGGGCCACTGAAATATTATCCTCCACCACCTCCCTTTCCTCACCATCATTCATTCTTTCTTTTTCCAGACAGGGTTTCTCTGTGTAGCCCTGGCCTTCCTGGAACTTGTAGACCAGGCTGGCCTTGAATTCACAGATATTCGCCTCCTCTGCCTCCAGAGTGCTGGGATTAAAGGTGTGCACCATCATGCCTGACTGATACAAAGATTCTTGTTAGTGGGTAGCAAGGAATAATTTTGTGATTTTGTTTGAGGCAATACAAATCAGAAAATGAGAAACAAAGGTCATCTCAGGAGAGGCAGACCCCAGCAAGATTATTATAGAGTTGTTTTGTGTTGATTTTAGCTCCTAGGTAGCTTGACATTGTGAATAATGAAAACTAGGGTGCTTGGAAGACATTTGAGATAGGAATGAACATGTTTCAGAAAGCAAAGGACACACAAATCCTATTAAAATTGCCTACCTCAGGCAAGTGAGATGGCTTGAAAGATAGGTAAGGCAATTGCAAGCCTTATAGCCTAAATTATTCCTAAGAGAAAGTCATCCTTTGACCTCATTACACATGTGAGCACACACATGAGCATGTGCATACACAAACTCATTCACTCTCATTAAGTGTGTGTGTGCGTGCATGCACCTCTCTCCATTTCAGGTCTGTAGCATATTTTTCTGTATTTTTGGATGAGTTTAGCCTTTTCTGTGATGCCGAGGATGGAGCTCAGGACCTCACACGTTAGGCCTATGTTCTACCCTGGCCCACATCCCCACTGCTACATCATATCATTATGATGTATATATGATGTAGACACAGGAGGACAACTATCTCTTCCTGTTGTTGGAAGTTCTGCCACTTCATATCATGGATGGCTTATTGGAGTTATTCAGTGCAGAATGTTGCTTTTCTGATCACTGAACACAGTGTTATCTGTTTCCCACATTTCATCATTTGTACTGTTTGAAATTTGAGGCCATGACCAACATTTCTGTTTGGCATATTTGTGCTGTTGTGCTGATGTTGGATGATTTTTTTAGACTGTACTAAATTGAACTGGGCTTTGTGCATTTAAATGGAAGATCTACCACTGACCTATAGTCCCCTGCTTATCTGTTGTTCATATACTTAATACCTTGTAATGTAGGGTTGCAGCAAGAATGGTTTAAATCTGATTTTAATCCATTGCGATGGCTACAGATAAGTAGTTTGAAATGGTTTGGCCTTCCCCAATCCTGCATATCTTTAGAATATCTGAATGGTGGTCCTCCACCTCAACTCAGAACTGAAAGTTGTTCTCAATTCTTTAGAAGACCCAAATTCATTTGTCTATGAGAATACATATACTGACCAAATAGCAAGTAAAACATTTCCTCTCGTATCTCGGGTGCATGTGAGTTTGAATTCTCAGATAGCTCCAGAATTATTAAAACTGAAGTATATAAGCTGCTCAGTGGTGGCGCACACCTTTAATCCCAGCACTCAGGAGGCAGAGGCAGGCTGATCGCTGAGTTTGAGGTCAGCCTGGTCTATAGTGTGAGTTCTAGAATAGCCTTGGCTATATAGACAAGCTCTGTCTCAGAAAAGCAAAAGAAAGAAAAATAAGCCTTAATGAAATCTTGTTAGTGGACACTGTGTGTGGTAGTGCACACCTATAATCCCAGCACTTGGGAGGTAGAGGCAAGAAAATTTGGCATTCAAAGCCATCCTCATCTCCATTGAGAGATCAAGAGCGCAGCCAGCCAGGGTTACATGAGATCCTGTCTCAAGAAAAACTTAATGTTTTGTGGTAGCTTATTTTGAAGAATGTTATGGTGTATGCTGAACTTGGATGGAGTCTGTGCTAGATCTTATCTCATTGTTTTCAGACTCTAAGGTCAGCGCTTGAAGATTAATAAGTGCATAGTTCAAATACTTTTTCTCCTGAGCCATTGATATTTTTTTCCATGGGCTTTATTTGAACAGCAATCTCTAATTCTGTTGGGATCTTTGTTTATTTATTGTTTTTTAACATAAAGCTCTATGTGAGAAAAGTAATCAGATGAAACTGACTTGCAAAAATATTGTTTGCCCTTTTATTTTTGTTTTGTTGCCTTTTTTGTTTTTTGAGATTAGGTTTTTCTGTGTAGGCTGTCTAGGAACTGATTCTGCAGCTCAGGCTGGCCTTGAACTCACAGAGATCTGCCTGCCTTTGCCTCCTGAGTGCTGGGATTAAAGGTGTGTGCCACCACTGCCTGTCAAGAAGAAACTCTACTAGAAGTTCAGTCTTTGCTGAGTGTGGTTCCGAAGGAAAGGACTCACAGAGCCTATGTGGAACCTGACTGTGCCGTGTGCTCACATTCCAGTCATTACGGCTGATTTTACCAGCGAACTCTTTAAAATGCTGCCATTATAATTGTTATATTCTGTTTGCAGTTAGGAAATGCAGAATTCAAAGTGATCTCCTAGCTTGTAAGCAAACTGAGATGCACTCTCCCTTTTCTATTAAAAATGAGCTAATGTGTCAGGAAACCAACGCAAACGAAGTGGATTTGATATCCCCTTCCTTATGTGTCTTGTCTTATTGTTTTGGTTGTTAATATGGTAATAATTGAAATTCAAGTTGAAATTTAAATATTAATATTTCTGATTTATTGAGCTTTGAACTATGCCACCATGCTTATGTTTAAAAAAAAAAAAAAAAGGTGGCACCATGGTGAAACTTAACAAGAAGTAGTTTTTCAGCTCTTATCAGTTTTGATTCTCCTTCCTGTGACCTCTTGCCGGGCTGTCTGGAACCATAGCAAAAGGATACTGCATCTCTTGTTACTGTAGTGCCGAGGTTATTAAAGTTACAGAAACACATCCAGTCTGTTTCTTAGAGAAGTGTCTGTTAAGTCTTTAGGTGACTGACAAGAAAAGTAAATGTGTTTCTTGTTTCGCACACCAATGCAGCAGGATTTGTATAACCATATGACTTCATAGTTGTGATCTCAAAGGAACTTCTTTCCTTTTTCTTGCAGTTAATGTAAGAATACTCTAAGTCTCTAAACTTCTGAAATGTTAGAGGTAGAGATGGTCTAGTAAAGATGTAATGTTTATCCACTTAGGATGTGTTTATTTCTCCTTCTGTTCTCAAGGTGATTTGTTCCTTCGACTCAGTGATAACGTAGTTAAAAAATAATGAGCAACAGTGCTCTCCACCTAACAAATCAGAAATGATTCTTTTATATTGTGTTGAGTATTTGACTAACACTTTTTTACATTGAAAAGTTTCTTGAAGGTTCTTCACAATTGCATTATAGAAGAAATTATGTCATAAGTAGTTAATTGACATCCAGCTGAAGCATTCATGTTGCTTAATTTCCCGACAAACCCCATGATGGAAAGACTTAAAAATGAACTTGGAAAATACTGAAATTATATTATCAGGTTCTGTTAAATTGTAACATATGTCTTGCTTAATTTCCGTTTATTAATTTATATCCACCCAATTATAAAATAAATTTGGAGGATACAGAAAAAAAATTCTGCCATTAACAGTTTCATCCCCGAGTTATGCTTTTGGAATTTCCCTGTTCTCTGGATGAAGTTGTCCAACGCCAGTTGGAGTTTTTGGGACATCAGAGTATATATATTTAAAGGTCCTATTTGGAACATGTTGGGGTTTTCTTGTGTGCATACAGCCATTTTGTTACAGCTTGGTTTTGTTTGTGTCATTGTACCTCTGCACTCATTGCTTTGCACTCTTCTAGTGTAAGTCTACCTAAAACTCCTGCCCTCTGACCTCTACTGGAATTGTTCTATTGTCTTTGATCTTGTGCTGTCCAAAGTAGATGACTAGTGGAAGTAGGGGGCAGGAAGCTTTTGAGTCGTCTCATTTCACAGTTAATTAGCAGCTAAACAAAAATATCAAAGTATTGTTTGAAAAGAAAAAAAGGAAATTAGGCCTTGGAATGATGGCTCATTGAATAAAACATATGGCATATGAATTGAGGACTGATGTTTTGATTCCCAGAACCCTCAAAAAGCCAGGTAGATGTGGCAGCTTGCCTCTAATCTCCAATACTCAAGAGGTGGAGTCAGGACATTCCCTGGGACAAGTGGCTAGCTTCACTAGCTGACTCGGCAATCTCTAAGTTCAGCCAAAGACCCTATTTGAATACATAAAATGGAGAGTGATGGAGGAAGGTACCCAATATCAACCTCTGGTATTCACATGCACATATATATGCATCTACACATGCAGACATGCATGTGTACTACATGCATACAGAGAAAAAGAAAAAAGGAAGATCTTCTTAGGTGATTGTTGTAGTAATTGATGATTTAACCATCAAGATTATTGTTTTTTCTTTAAATCTTTGATGTAATAACCATGCTTAATGTAGGATACTAGTTCCTTGAGATCTCTTCAGTTGGATACATAGCTCAAGAATTGTGATGGAGAGCTGGAGGTGATGGCTCAATGGTTAAAAGCACTGGTTACTCTTGCAGAGGACCCAGGTTCAGTTCCTAGCACTTACAACTGTCTGTACCTTCATTCTAGGGGATCTGACTTCTCTTGTGGATACACATGTGGTGTGCATATCTACATGCAAGCCAAACACATAATACATATAATTTTAAAAATTTTTAAAAGAATTGTGATAGATAATTAAACTTGCTATTTTGATTTCTTTCAGATTTCGGCCTATTAAGGGAAGGCAAGAAGAGCTAAAGGAAGTAATTGAACGCTTTAAGAAAGATGAACACTTAGAGAAAGCCTTCAAATGTTTGACTTCAGGTGAATGGGCACGGCATTATTTTCTCAACAAAAACAAAATGCAGGAGAAATTATTCAAGGAACATGTAAGTTAAGTGCATTAATGCTGCTAACCTATGTCCAGATGAGTAGAAACTAGTAGTTGAGGCAGGAAGGTTGTCGCAAATTTGAGGCCAGCCTGGACTACATAGTGAATTTGGATCAGCTAGACTACAATGTGAGGCTCTATCTCAAAATAAATTAAACAAAACCCACAGGCTTATAAGTAAAGTGAAGCACTGAGACTTTAAGTCTTAATAGTGATGGTGGTGGTTTACAGAGCCTCAGGTTGAACCCAGGGCCTTGCACATGCTGGACAAATGCTCTGCCACTGGACTAGTCCCCAGCTCCTTGAGTTAGTTTTCATTAAAGCACTGAATGTAAAGAACTGTAATGTGGAAGGTGATATGGCTGATAATCCAAGAAAAAAGTCCTCATCTAGGAGTACAGTCCATTATGAGCTTCTAGAGAGCAGAGCCAAGCCATTAGGTGCTCACATGAATGAATGCTGGGACAAACTAATTTTTTCTTTATTACCCGATAGTTTACGTTGTTGTCAGTGGTATGCTTTTATAATTTTGAGAGAGTCTAGCAGAATAGATAATTGTTACCACATTTTCTCCCCTGCTTTAGGTCTTTATTTACTTGCGGATGTTTGCGACTGACAGTGGATTTGAAATATTGCCTTGTAATAGATATTCTTCAGAACAAAATGGAGCCAAGATAGTTGCAACAAAAGAGTGGTAATTATTAAACTAGTCAAAACTCAGTGTACTTCTGTTTAAAGATTTCTGACATTGTCCTTGAAGTACATAAGAAGTCATGGTCAGCCAGAGCCAGTGCTTTCCTTGAGGGACTGTGCAGTACTCTGTGCAGTACTGTGACAGTACTGACTCTGTGTCAGTAATCTGACGTTGATTTAGGGGGTAGGAAACTCAGAACTCTGGGTGACCTAGTCGCATCTCTAGGCCACAGTGTGTTGAGTCTAAATGACTACTCCATATTGGACTGCTGAAAGGTGAAGGATTCAGGGTCAGTTACCTGGCTTCCATGGTCAGGCTGAAAGGTTGGGGATGAAGTCTTAGCAACCTGAGGTCAGTTTACAGGTAGAGACACTTGAAGACGTTAACCTGCTTAAAAACATGCATGCATACCAGCCTAAATAGAAATAGTAAAGACCACTTTTAATCCCAGCACTCAGGAGACAGAGACAAGCATATCTTTGTGAGTTCAAGACCAGTCCGGTCTGCAAAGCAAGTTCCAAGCCAGCCAAGATATACAATGAGACTCTGCCTCTAAATAAAGTCAAACCTCAGTAAGAGACTTACAAGCCATAGAGGAGAGAGAAAGAGGATAGAGAAGGTGTAGCTTTCTTTCCTATTAATAATGCCTGTTGCTTTACTATGGTAGTATGTCCCAGGAAAAGAAGGCAGTCCCTGTGACCCTTACTTTATGTCCCAGGAGAAACAGGCAGTCCCTCTGAAAGGTCTTGGTGCTTTTTGTTTGTTTGTTTTTGGAGGGGCTGGCCTTGTTTTGCTTTGTTTTGTTTATGTTGTTTTTTTTTAAACTGGTTTTTCAAGACATGATTGTTTTCTCTGTATAGTCCTGGCTGTCATGGAACTCACTCTGTAGACCAGGCTGACCTTGAACTCACAGAGACCCACCCACCTACCTCTGCCTCCCAAGTGCTGGAATTACAGGCGTGCACAACCACCATCCAGCTCTGACAGCTCTTTAGAATTTCAATAGCAAAAATCTGAGAGGTCAGGTAACCAAAAATAGAATGTACAAAAGAGTGTTATTCCCAAGTAAGCCCCTGGGGTGTATTTGAAGGTACTCTGCCTTAGATTGTGATTGAGGTGCTGACTAGCTCTGGTGGGTCCTGTGTTGCAGATGGCAGGCTTGAGATCTCATTTTGCAATAAAGTAGCCACTGGCCTCCTAGAGTCCTGGAAATGTAGTGTCTCCAGAGCTCACATTGTGTTCTCTTTTTCATTCGTAGTTCCCATAGTGATTGCCTGCTAAAATAGTATGTGTTATACTATTGGATATGTGGACTTAAAAGATGTTATTTAGAGGAATTTCATCTCTTCTTCCTTGACATGGCCACTAGAAAACTTAAGCTTGTAATTTGGGCTTGCAGAAAACACTACTAGATGAAGACAAAGTTCTGGGCCCTCATAACCCACCACTGTGGGACCCATTTGCAAATATGTAATACTGTACAGTGAGTAGTTGGGCCTCCCATAAAATTCTGATCCAGGCACTGCAGGGTGTTGAGAGTCACAAGTGGCACAGTACCTGGCCTGGAGGAATTCCCATTCTCTCATGGGGATAAGGCAGATAAGAAATCAGGCCATGGGGCTCCAGAGAGGAAGAGAGGGTGCTCAGGTACACTCCGTGTCAGTCAGCAGAGTATGTGGAGCCAGGGCTGATCAGTTTCTGCTATTTAGTGGGAAGGCTTAATTTATTAAAAGAAGCCTTACTATAATTACTAGTAATTTTTATCACATATTTTAAATAGGAAACGAAATGACAAAATAGAATTACTGGTGGGTTGTATTGCCGAACTTTCAGAAATTGAGGAGAACATGCTACTTAGACATGGAGAAAACGACTTCAGTGTCATGTATTCCACAAGGAAAAACTGTGCTCAACTCTGGCTCGGTCCTGCTGCATTTATAAATCATGGTAAGCTGCCTTTCAAGGCGTCTACGCTGTGTGGGCTGGCTGCCCACGGCTAGCGTGGCCTGGCTATACCCAGGGGAATTTGGAATGGCCATTGTCTTCAGATTTATTAAATATGCCCAGTGTAACTTGCGACCTAAACTGATGGAAATTGTGAAGTTGTCTGGAAAACCTTTTCAGATTCTGTAACTTCGTGTTTCAGATCTTATCAGCAGTTAATTGACTTTCTCTTTTGGACATTTTTCAGATTGCAGACCTAACTGTAAGGTAAGCATAAAAGAAAACCAAATACCTCAGAGATTCTATGTCTGCCTTGGGTGTGAGACTCTTAACAAGTTACTTCTATTTCAGTTTGTGTCAACTGGCCGAGATACAGCATGTGTGAAGGCTCTGAGAGATATTGAACCTGGAGAAGAAATTTCTTGTTACTATGGAGATGGGTTTTTTGGAGAAAATAATGAGTTCTGCGAATGTTACACTTGTGAAAGGTAAAGGATCAGATTCCCCACTTCAACTTCATGACTGTCATGATGTTATGGTGCTGACCCTGCAACCATCCACATCTTGTGAGCGTAGAGCTAGCACATGTGCTCTGTAGCACAGCACCCTGCAGTGTGAGAAGCAGATGTGATGCAGCTGTTACTAATGGGTCACCATGCAGAAGTGCTCAGGAGAACAGTAAGTGTGGAAAAAGACAGTGGTGAGTATAGTAAAGTTTCTACATAAGTTGTACATACATCACTAAAGAAATTTTGGAAGATAAAATCTGATTATAGACCCTCAAAATAAGATCTGAATAAGTCAGGCAGTGGTGGTACATGCCCTTTTTCCTAGCACTCAGGAGGCAGAGACAGGCAGATCTCTGTTAGTTTGAGGACAGCCTGGTTTACAGAGTTAGTTCAGGATAGCCAAGGCTACACATGGAACCCTGTCTCCAAAAACAAAAATCTGGATAAAAATAATTGTGATGTTAGCTGTTAAGGTGTAGATACCGTTCTTTTCATGATAAATTGTTAATATTTGGAATTGACCAAAACTATTTTAAAGGTTATAAAATAGTATATATAATGACAGTCAAGACAAAAAAAAATCTAAAGAACATTAGGGGAAGCCAGGCATAATAGCTTATTCCTATAATCTCAGTACTTGGGAGACTGAGGCAGATGCATTAGAAAAAATTCAGGGTAAGCCTAGGCTACATAGCAAGCTCTCTTTCAAAAACAAACATGAAAGAAACCTAGACTCCAGCACCAAACAACAGTCAAAAAAGGTTAGGTGAGCGTTGAGGATATAGTCCAGTTGATACAGGGCTGTGTAGAGCACAGGAAACACTGGAAAGATCCCAGAGTTGTATTAGATGCTGGTGTGGTGACACATGCCTGTCATCCCAGCATGCAGAAGGTGAGGCAGGAAGATCAGAAGTTCTGGTCCTTCTTGGTTCATAGAGCATATGAGACCCAATTTTTTTTTCTTTTTTTTAAAAAAAAAAACTAGGCAGATGTGATCAAATGATGTATTACTTAGGAATAGACAATAGCCAACAGTTCTAAAACAAGCAAGTATGTATGACATCTTAGATCTTAGTGCACACATGGTAAGTGAGCGCTGCTTGTCCTCCTTGAGAAAATAAATTAGACTCCAAAATGAAGTTTAAAAACAATATAAAATGATTAGGAAAATATCTGCCTAGGAGCTTAAGAGACAGCTCAAAATTCAAGAGCATGTACTGCTCTTCAGAGGACCCCAGTTTAGTTCCTAACACCCATGTACGGCTATTCCTGCTACTCCAGAGGAACTGCCTCCTCCTTTGTCCTCTGAGGGTGTGTGCATTCATATGCATGCACATAATTAAAAAGAAAATAAATCTTTACCAAAAAATTATCTGAGTTAAGCATGATGACACACACTTTTAACCCTAACACCCAGAAGGCAGAGGCAGGCAGATCTCAGTTAAGTTAGAGGCCAGCCTGGCCTACATGGACAGATCTTACCTCAAAAAAAAAAAAAAAAACAGTTTCTATCTAACTTTAGGGTTTTGAAGATCTTGATAACATTAGTAAATCAAAATGTGCTTGACCAGATTCAAGTCAAAGACAAAGAGGTACCTGACCAACTCAGTGTGTACTGCTCTTTCCAAAGAACCCAAGTTCCAGTCCTAGCCCCTGTGTCAGGCAACACAACCCTCAGTAACTCCAGCTCCAGAGGATCTGGTGCCACTTCTGGCCTTAGGCATCTGTGAGCATATATGTGAGCGTGAGCACTTGCATGTGCAGAAACACATTAGTTACCACAGAACACTGAAAACGCTCATGCATGTTCTGTGGAAATGTGAGCTTTCAAAATGTGTTCATTGCAGGCTTACACAGACACACATATGGTACAAGAAAGTTAAAGTGCTGGGTAAAATGGGTAGTGTGGTATCTTAGTTTTGCTTGAAAAGAAATATAAATGAAAAATTTGCCACATTACTATGTAGATATACTTATCTACAGATACAGGTCCACAGGCAGCTAATGAATGATTGAGACACTCATTATTAGTATAATTTTAAAAGTGGTTTTGGCGTGCTGGAGAGATGGTTCAACAGTTAAAACCACTGACAACTCTTCCAGAAACGCACATGGCAGCTCACATCTGTCTGTAACTCTAGTTCAAGGGGACCTGAAACCCATGATGAAATACTAATGCACATAAAATAAAATTTTAAAAAAAATTTTTTTTAGGTGGTTTTGGTAGATGCATGCTAGATCTCCCTGAGAACTCTAGAGCTGGTAGTTGTCTGTGGTTGAGGTCTCAGCAGTTCATCTCAGCCCTTTACCTGATGTGGCCAATTACCCTCAGCAGCCAAGTTTGTTTTAAGTAGTCTGCTCCATTTATTTGACCTTTGCTGTTTTCTCTTTCAGACGGGGAACTGGTGCTTTTAAATCCAGAGTAGGACTGCCTGCGCCTGCTCCTGTTATCAATAGCAAATACGGACTCAGAGAAACAGATAAACGCTTAAATAGGCTTAAAAAGTTAGGGGACAGCAGCAAAAATTCAGACAGTCAGTCTGTCAGCTCTAACACTGACGCAGACACCACTCAGGAAAAAGACAATGCAAGTAAGTAAGGGAGCTTACCATAAGGTGCTGGTTACAGTCTTCATTGCTCACTAAAGCATGCTTCACTAGTTTTGAAGCTTTAAATACTTATAGAAACTGGGACTTGAGGCTTCAGCTGCACTGCAAAGTAATAGAAATGCTTTGAGTCCATAGCAGTTTGTGTCCACTCCACATTTAGGGCCAACCTGTATGTATTTTTGAATAGTTGGTAATTGAGTGTTGAAGTATTCAGCATATGTTCCAGAACCATCATCTTTGAGGAAAACATTTTCAAGTCATTAGTGATGGTATAATGGTGTTTTAGGCCCTGCAAGAGCTTGGCTAGTTAATCAGGCTGCTTATGTCCATCTCTAGCCAGTCTAGGAACAGGATGGATTCAGAGTTCATTATGTTTCAAGGCTTCCATCTTTTTACTACTTGCTTAGCGTTTTTTAAAGTGCATCAGCCTGGTTCACTATGCTCAGAAGTATGACAGAGGAGTATTTGGTTGTGGCTGTGTTGTGGGGTGTGTGTTTACCACTGTAGGAAGTAACAAGCCAGATGAAAAGGAGAAGGAAGCAAGCTGTGAGCTGCCAGTTCTGTTAGTGGAGTATTTCATAGAAACTGGGGTGGTAGTGAATAAACAGAAAAAAGAAAGAAAAGAAACGCTCCATAGACCAAAGACAGCAGAGCAATTGAGGAGCTTGAAGTGTGGGACATCTGTGGCTGCAGTTCTTCACCTGGGTAACACTAGTGTTCTCTAGATGCCACTACAACAGCAGGTTCTCCTTCTGACGTGTCTCAACCAGAGTCGTCTGTGAGAAAGGTTTGCCTTAGTTGCCCAGAGTGCCTATTTCAGGACTCTAGTGTCCAGTGACTCTGAGCACGTAGGAGCCCCCTCAGGCTCTGGGTGTTCCAGGATCTTTTCCATGCCTTCAGATGTTTTCAGCCCATGCATGGGTACTCCCTTCCCTTACAGAAAATTTTGAAGAAAGGGCACGGTGTCTCCATGATGGCAAATGCCACTGCGTGGATATCTGAATCTTCTTGCTACTTGAAGTCCAAAGGCAGGTGTAACCTCTAGTATAAAAGCAATAGTGTAGCTCAAATTCACATTTCTTAGCTGAGCCCAAAGTGAACAAAGAGGAGGTGTTAGTCTCTCATTCACTGTTGACTGTTGGTTCTATTAATAAAGGCAGTGTAATGAACTTTGTTTTCTTGAGTCTGGTTCCTTGAAGACACTGGAGGCTTGTGAAGCCCATTTCAAAATACTTACATGGAAACACTGAGGTTTATGCTGCCTTCCAGACAGCCACAAAGCTGCCCTCAGAGAATGGCTCTGATGAAATGAGAGAGTTCCTGTGTTTTTGTGTATGAACTTGATAACTAGAATATACATTTTAAACTCAGCACACCACTTAGCTTAAATACATAAACTTTAAGTACTTAAATACAAATAGTTTCTGAAGGGGTTGTGTGTACTGATCTGTTATGACCTGGGAAATACTTATTACTCAATCCAGTAGTTTTTGGAGAAGTACCAAGGTGCGGGTGGTTCTGGACCCTCCTGGAGAGCTTATGCCTAATCTCCAAGACAAGTGCAAAGTCACTACAGAGCTAACTTTGACACAGCTTTTTCTCAAGGGCAGAAAGAATGCATAGCACCTTTGAGCTGTAGTCTCAGCACTTTAGAATAGAAAGCTCACCCTTGCTAGTGCCTGCTTGTGTTAGGTACTTGATTTATTCAGAAGGCCTTTTTGCAGCATGAGTGGTAGAATAAGCCAAAGCTGTCAGTGATCTGGAGGCATGGCCCAGGAGTCAGAGGGAACCAAGGCCTGGGTGTTCGCTTTCCACTCTCATGTCTGGCCATAAAGATGGTGCCACAGTGCTTAGGATTTTGATGACATCTTGAGATGTATGGGTCGGCCACGTAGTGTGTCCTTCACCCTCTGCAACCATTGCGCATTAAATCATGTTCTCATAAGTACTCCTCTATTTCTTACATACATTTTAACCGTTTTGTAGTTCTTTTTACTTTTTACTTTGTTTTTCCTGGAGAGTGGAGGCATGACCCATGGCACATGTGTGGAGGTTAGAGAACAAGTCATTACTGTCCTTCTACTGTGTTGGTCCCAGGAATGGAGCTCAGGTCATCAGGCTTTGCCTGCAAGTGTGTTTACCTATCATGTGTTGTTTTTTTAAAAGACACGCTCTTACTAGATAGTCCAAACCATACACTCAAGTACTCCTGCCTTACCCTCTAAGTGTTAGGATTTACAGACGATGGCCCTCGCTTGCCTTTTTACATGTTTTCTTCAAGGCTATATTTGTGTTTATGCTTCATCTTTACCCTGTGAAAAAGGAAGTGAGATAAAAACAGGCTGAGAAAAGGTAGTGAGCATCAGAACTTTCTCCTAGGCCTTCAGGCATGCCTAGTGTGTAGCCAGGGACTGCTTTTGCCCTGCCTGCTTCTCTTTCCCCTGCCTTCACCTAACAATTTGGCAACATTGCTACCTAGGCATGAGGAAAACATTCTTGCTTGACACAAGGCTGAGAGATGATGTCCTAAGAGCTTCAGCTTGGCTTTTCTGCTTTAGCACCCAGGAGTGGAGGCAGCAAGAAATCCCATGTCCAAAGTGAGTCTTCCAGTCTAAGCTCCAGTGCCCTTTGAAGCATCCTGGATTTCCAGGCCTTGGTGCCTCACTGACTCCAACAGTGATGAGTTGTGTGAAACACAAATACTCAAGCAGCACCCAAAGCTGTGGACAGTCACTGCCCAGGGGCCAGCAGACATGGCCAGTAGGTTAGGGTGTGCACATGGCCAGTAGGGTGTGCTTGTGTGGGCTGAAGGAGCACCTGGCTGGCATGAAGGCAGCGCTGCCCCTTCTCTGTGACAGTACTACCTCTGGTTGACATGTACCCCTGCCAGGCCTGCCTTTCCAGTCAGTCATACACATCAGGCAAAGGGACTTGTACCTGGAAAACAGGAGACTTTCAAGTGCTGCTGAGGGTTTTCTGGTTTCTAACCTAGACATGACCCTTGTGATGCTTATTTGTATGCATTGACAGCCTAGCTTGAGAGCTCAGGAGAGCACTGGTGTTCCTTCTGTCATGTTTCTTCATGGTGCACACTAAGTGTCATACTTATGGTTTAAATGACACCTTGGAGCCAACACAGTCAGTGGCCATACAATGTCTCCTGAGTTTGGACTGAAGCCATAATACCATAATACAGGCAACATAATGGTGATCGGAAACTCAGGGTCTGGGGCCACAACCAAGCCCAGGTTCCACTTCTCAGCAGATGGAGTTTTGGGACCTACCAACCCATAAGAGCTTGGTTCCTTCATAGGTGTGGTAAGAGCCCCTTTAGGTCTTCATATAACTTGTGCACAGTGTCTAGCATGTAGCAGGAGGAATGTACACCCTACCAAAATTACCATCCATGATATACACTTGGACCTTATTGATCAAAAAAGAGTGGCAGCAGCAAGGGCACACCTGCCTCTGTGAATATAAGGACCCTGAGTCTCAATACACTTTGAAGTAGTTGACTAAGTTTGTCGTTGTGGCTACCAGCTTCTTCCTCTAGCCTTACCATCGCAGAATCTCTACCCCCCACTCACACACATATACAAGTGTCTGCATAGTGATTGGCCCCTGGCATTCTAGGAAAGACTTGGGTACATTTCTCTGCTCATTTTTCTCTGTGAGCTTACCTTTTCACTGAGCTTTGGATGAGATGGTACTTTTCAAACAAACCGAGATGGACACATAAGGGCAATACCTACCAAAATAATATACCATCTAAGTGCAATCCATTTTGTCCTGGTTCAGGTCACAAACACAAGAACCATTCTGTCAGTGGTTGCCCCTGCTATCAGCAGGGAACCTAAGGAAGGAGGAGGGGCTGGGAGAATCCAGACTCAGAATCACCTTAAAATGGAATTCAGCTAATGAATTAAATTTATTAAGGACTAAGTTCAGAGAGAGAGAGCCTTGGATGCCAAGCGAGTGTAGTCGGAAGATGTTCTTTAAATGTTGAGCTGGCCAGGTGAAGCATGTCCACAGCAGAGGGACTCATGCACATGCCCACAAGTTGAGGGCTTTTTAGTCAGAAAGCCTGTTGCTTCTGCAGATGGAGAGGATAAAGGATGTGACTTAGCTGAAGATTTCAGGCTTTATTCTCAAGGCACTGGGTTAGTGAAAAGGTTATAAGGCTTTGGAGGAATGAGGGACAGGCAAGTGCCATGCACCGTCCAGACAGGAGGTAGTGGCATGCTAAACAGAAGCAGATGGGATTCCAGTGACACGGCAGGACAAGCAAGTGATTGTATGAGAAGACAGTTTAAGAAGAGTCAAGGGTGGCCAACTTCCTGCTTGAGTTGTGGGCAGATGGTGGGCATCTATGACAAGGGGGAGAACTGAGGGAGAAGCTGCCAGAGCTCTAGGGGACAGTGCAAGCCTGTTAGCTCTGGAGCAATTTTGATCAGTTGTTAGCACTCTGGATCTGTGGTTCAGAAGAGAGGGACTAGAGGCTTGGAAACTGCCCAAATATAAATGGTGGTAACTGGCCAGGTCATACCTGTCACCTGAAAAAATATTGTCAAGGGGCCTGAGCTGGCAGGTGTCTGAAGAATGACAGTTGGGCGGCCAGGGTCAAAGGAAGACCAGGAGCATATGCTCTTAGCCAGCCCAGAGGAGATGAAAATGGTTGCCATCATCCAGTCCATAGAAATGAAAAAGAGGGCTAGAAGGTGTGGTTTTTGTGCTGTAGTCCACCACGAAAGGATGTCCCACTGGAGGGACAGAATCAGGCTATAGAGGGGTTCTGACGAGAGCATGTCATGGATCCTGTCATTGTGTGGGTTGATTTCATTTCCAGAGCAACAGTGGGATGGGAAGGGAAAAATGAAAGGCTAGAGACTGCAAAGCCTGGTCATAGATAGTTCTGAAAGAACCCGTGTTTGAGAGATGCAGTCTCGGGTTGTGCCTGGAAGCAGCCGGAACATTAATGTGTTTATATGGCTTGTCAGAGTCATCTGCTAAAGTATTCCCTAAATATCCTGTATTTCTCACACACACACACACACACACACACACACACACACATCTATATATGAAAGAAAGCGTGCAAGTGTGTGCAGTTGTAGGACTTTCTGGTCTATAAGTCACTTAGCCTTGAGTGGAATCCCATCCAGACTTCATTGCACGACTCTAGAAATAAGTCATATCCTTGGCAGCAACCCACACAGATATGTGAATGTGTGGTCCACTCATCACTCTCATCACTGGGAACTCTGCTGGTTTGGATAGGGTAGGTTGTAGCTGCTGGCAAGCCAGTCCCTGAAGTAGATAGCCTTCTACTCCTGGTAGTTTCTAATTTCAGAATGCTTGTTACACATTCTTGTGCCTTTCTGTTGGTAAAGAGTACTGCTAGCTCCTTGCTTTGCTGTATGGGGAAAAGGAACAGGCTGCCCCTCCAAACTGTCATTCAATAGACCCCATGCCTCTGGCTTTACCCTGGTTGTTTGTGAAGATACTGATCCCTTGGTCACCACAACTTATCTGCGGACTAATTTTAATAAAAGAGGATTTGTTTTTTTTAACTGTGGAACTAAAAGAAGTCATTAAAACAACTGACTAATGTAAAATTTTGTGATGACCACTGTGGCAGCATGACCTTGGACCACAGCCTCTGAGAAGCAGTCAGCAGTCACCTAAGATGTACAGCTCTTCTGTCTATCTTGAAAGGAAGAAGTTAGATCCATTGTTCTGAGTTGCTTGTTGCCATCAAGGCTCTGCAGCTCTTGAGCTAATAGCTGCCTGCTGTAGCTTCTTATCCTTATAGGTGAGGGGAGCAAACAGCGTGATACTGTGCTTCCTTATTGATGTGTGAGTATTGGAGAAAACAACATATGGTTCTTAGAATCTGTTCAGCTTAAAACTGCTGGAGACAAGGTGTTTCCTAGAGTCCAGTGCTTAATGGAGCTCATCTCTCTGTTGCTGTATTGGCTAAGTAACATACTGTAGGTAGATGTAAATGGTGACTAAGAGTTCAGGAGAGAAGCTGGGTATTGCATCACACACCTGTGACCCCAGCACCTGAGAGAGGCAGAAGGATTGCTGGGAGTTCAGCCAACCTGGTCTATCAAGTTATATCAAGCCAAGATGTACATATGATATACACAGATACATGCACACATTCGAATAGAAAATGAAGGCAGAAACCATGGTTTTCATTTACCTTCCTTTCAAATCTTTTATGCAAGAGAACTACCTAGTCTGGAGCAGTAAGCCCTGACCTGAGAAATACCAGGAAGAAGCAGCCTGGGCCTTTTGTCCTGGTGTCCTTGAACCATGTGAAAGGCGCTGTAGGGAGTGAGTCTGCCTGAGGGCTGCCTTGCTCTGTGTGTGTCAGCAGTTTGTAGCCAATGGATTGCTTTGGAGATTGTTTAACCTTGTTGCATTTTAGTACCAAGCTTGTTTCTTTCTTTCTTTTTTCTTTTTTTAATTTTGTCTTCTAAACTTCACAGCTTCTAACCGAAAATCTTCAGTTGGTGTAAAAAAGAGCAGCAAGAGCAGAACACTGACCAGGCAGTCCGTGCAAAGAGTCCCGTCTGCTTCCAACTCTACCTCACCTAAGCTAGCGCACATGAACAATTCCAGGGTACCAAAGAAACTAAGAAAGCCGGCAAAGCCTTTACTTTCCAAGATCAAACTGAGAAATCACTGCAAGCGACTGGACCAGAAGAGCACATCACGGAAGCTTGAGATGGGGAACTTAGTGCTGAAGGAGCCCAAAGTTGTGCTATATAAGAATTTGCCAATTAAGAAAGAGAAGGAGCCAGAGGGACCAGTGCATGCTGCAGTGGGAAGTGGGTGCTTGACTAGGCATGCTGCAAGAGAACACAGGCAGAACCCTGGCAGAGGTGCTCAATCGCAGGGCGACAGTTTGCCCTGTACCTACACAACCCGGCGCTCATTGAGGACAAGGACAGGTCTGAAGGAGACCACAGACATCAAGCTTGAACCAAGTCCCTTGGATGGCTATAAAAATGGCATTCTGGAGCCTTGCCCAGACAGTGACCAGCAGGTGACCCCAGAGGTGCTGGAAGAACTGGCTCCTGAGACTGCACACAGGGACGAAGCTTCCCAGGAGTGTACCAAGAGTGACCCATGCCCATCAAGAAAGAAATTTCGACAAGGGAAACCCATGAAACACTTAGCCAAGGCAGAGGACTGCGGTCTGGAGCACAGCTTCCCTGGGAAAGATGGGCTACCAGATTTGTCAGCGCCCCATCCTGACCAGGGTGAGCCCAGTGGCACCACTGGGGTGCCTGTGAGCTACACAGACTCTGCTCCCTCACCTGTTGGCTGTTCCGTTGTCACATCTGACAGCTTCACAACAAAAGAGAGCTTCAGAACTGCACAAAGTAAAAAGAAGCGGCGGGTCACCCGGTACGATGCACAGCTGATACTGGAGAACAGCTCTGGGATCCCCAAGCTGACACTTCGTAGACGACATGACAGCAGCAGCAAGACAAACGACCATGAGAGTGATGGTGTGAACTCCTCAAAAATCAGCATCAAGCTCAGTAAAGACCATGAAAGTGACAGCAACCTCTATGTTGCCAAGCTCAGTAATGGGGTTAGCTCGGGGCCAGGTGGCAGCTCTACCAAGCTCAAAATCCAGCTCAAGCGGGATGAGGAGAGCAGGGGGCCATATGCAGAGGGGCTTCATGAGAATGGAGTGTGCTGCAGTGATCCACTCTCCCTGCTGGAGTCCCAGATGGAAGTGGACGACTACAGTCAGTATGAGGAAGACAGCACAGATGACTCCTCGTCTTCTGAGGGGGAGGAGGACGAGGAGGACTGCGAGGACGACTTTGATGATGACTTCATCCCTCTTCCTCCCGCGAAGCGGCTGAGGCTAATTGTAGGTAAAGACTCCATAGATATCGACATTTCTTCAAGGAGAAGAGAAGATCAGTCTCTAAGGCTGAACGCATGAGCTCTCACTCTGCAGTTGTCCTGGGGAAGTAAAAAATAATCCCAGCCGCAGCTTCTCAGCGCAGCACTTCTGTGGTCTCTTCACCTGTAGGCATAATACTGTAGAAAGTGTACAGCATCCCAACTCTTAAGTCTGATTTGTGCAAATTTTTATCGTACTTTTTAAATAGCCTTCTTATGTGCAATTCCGAGTTAGAGGGAAAGCCCTGTTGTAAGCTAGAGGTTCCAGCAAACTGTCCAGTGACAGAAGCTCTCCACACAGGACCTTCAGACACTAATGTAGTTACACCATGTTGTAACTTACCTGTAAGAGCAAGTGCCAGCCCTCTTCCATAGATGACTAAGCTGTAGTTAGGGCGGAGCAGAGCAGCCTCATGGGAAGGGTTTCCAGCATCTGCTCGTTTCACCAGCAATGACCTCTGGCTTTTGGTTTATTTGCTAGATGTTTCTCCTTGGGGGTGTCGGTTTCACACTGTTTACCGGCCCAGGTATCCTGTCCGTGGCCTTCATTATCACAGAGACCATTTGGCTGGAAGTCAGATTGATTTCTTTGAAGAAAAGAAACTAAATTAAAATGCAGTCTTCTGCGTGACAGCTCATTTTCAGTACATTATATGTACGAGGCTGGTGGTGTGCAGGATGAGTTTTCAGAGCAGCTTATTTATTGCTTGTCATGTAAATTAAAGACCGTGTATTTAACACTTTCCAATCCTTTTAGATAAAATTGTTCTTTGCAAGAATGATTGGTGCTTATTTTTTCAAACCTTTGCTGTGAACAGCGTGGCAACAGCAAGCAACGTTTGTCTGAACTCCAGCTATCTTAATTTGGGTCTTCAAGTTTCTGTTGCACTTGTAAAATGCTACAAGGAATATTAAAGAAATCTATTCACTTTAACTTATAATAGTTTATGAAATAAAAACATGAGTCACAGCTTTTGTTCTGTGGTAACCTATACAAACATTTGTCTTTGGGATTCAATGTAAAGAGCTGAAAATGATGTATATGTTGTAAATATTTGTGTGTTGTGAGAAATTTTTGTCATAAGAAATTAAAAGAACTTACCAGGAAGGTTTTTAAGTTTAGAAATATTCATGCCAATAAAATAGGAAATTATAAATATATAGTGTAAGCACTGCATCAGTGAACGTTCTTGGCTTATGTTAGTTTATTATGAAAATATCAGATTTTTTGATTATATTATCAGTCAGACAAAAAGAGGAGTCAGATTTAATTTGTTTTTGAAGCACTTTGAGAAGAGAAATTAATTTTAAGTAATTTAATGAGCAATTTTTGATTACTGCTTTATGTTCAATACCAGGCTTGTTTGTTTCTCTGGATTATTTTGCAAATCAAAGAATTTGAAACTATCAGTTTGTAGCAGGTGTTTGACACCAGTGAGTCTGTTTATTTACTGGGAAATGTGTAGGTGTCCTTTCAGATATACAGTATTCCTGAATGACACAAGCTAAGGGACTCAGTGTTGAGCGGGTCAGAGGGGACCTTCAGGGAGCGAAAGGTCCCACAGAGCATCTCGGTGCCTCCCTGTTGCTGGTGATACCTACTAGTGTTCAGCTTGGGGACACTTGGATCCTTAAAACTGGCCAGTAGGTTCCAGGTAGTGAGATTCGTGAGCATTTCTAGGATTCAGATGTCTTTGCTTCTGTGCATGAAAGACTCCCTGCTGTGGTCCTGTGCAGTCTTGTCCTTGTTGCCAGGCAGTCTAACCCTCAAGCGGCTTCCGTTTGGCAGCAGGAGGGAGACTGCATTTACACACAACCTTTTGCTATAGCCATGAAGTAGGGCAGCCCTGTGTCTCAGGACCTCCTGTCTCAAGACACTGAGAACACCTTCCATATGTGTAAGTGAGAGTCCCGTGCCACCTCGAGGAAGCTGAAGGTGGGCTCAGGAGCCTGCGCAGGGTAGCAAGTCACCCTCCTTCCCGAATGTTCACTGGGCTATTTGGAGAGGCTCAAAGACTAAAATCCTCCCATTTCTTTGAAATCCAACAATAGACATTTCAGGAATTTCAGTCTTAAAGAAAAGGTAACAAGATAACACATTTCTCACTTTCTCCATTTTTAAGCTTAATTTTAGTAACTTATTTATGATGTTTATTTTAGTTTTGTGGCCTCATCTTTGGAGGCTGACCTTCCAATGGGTCTAAGAGCAGTGACGTCGTGAGGAGTTGCTGCCTCTCAGGAGTCGTATGCACAAGCACTCAGCAGCGCTGCTGATGCCTTCTAGGGAACCTTATTTCCGTTTCTCAAGGCAGGGGCCTCGGACTGTTCTCTATCTGCTGTAGAACTTCACTGTGGGGTGTCAGCACCCACAGGCTTGACCAGTCTGGAAGAGGTCACACTCAATAAAACTCGCATCTTGAGCTTATGCAATGATTGGTAACGTTTTTGGCAATTGTAAGAATTAGGAAATGATCCTAGAAATATATGTAAAGTATTCAATTTTCAATCATTTTTCAAATTACTGTTTTAAATTGTTTTGCTGAGTTGTAATACTTTTGAGATACAATGTATTCCTTGTACTGAAAGAATGAAAAGGACTTTTTCAGCATTTGAGGTAAGTTCTTTAACGTTTCATTAAAAACATTTTTTACAGATCTTTTGTACATGCACTTGCAGTATTGAGGTTAATCATTTTAATAAATTCGGAAATTAAAATGATTTTGTCAGTGTTCACTGTATCTTGAGAAGAAAAGTGAGTCTTGGAAGCAGTTTCTGAGAGAGCCATTATGACACGTCTTTAATCCCAGAACTTGGGAGGCAGGCTCAGGACAGCCAGGATTGTTACACAGAGAAACTCTCTCAAAAAAAAAAAAACCGAAAAAATTTAAAAAATAACTCTGGTGGCCCTGTGTGTACAGTGACTCACACAGTGGAGGGCAGCCTGTCCTCCCACAGAAAGGCTGCTTTCAGCATCCCAGACCCACATGCTTTGTCCTCAGCATGACACTGGAAGCCTTCTACCACCCAGCTAGCTTGCACCAAGTTGCCCGGAAACCTTGCAACTCCTCAGCTCTGTGTCACCAGTGTGCAGCCCACTGCCAGACTGGGGTACAAAGACACTGCCAGGCTCCGGAACGTCTATGGCCCCTGCAAGAGGGTAAGTGAGCTCTTGGCATGCATGAGAAGACTTTAGCCTCCTTCCCTAGTGTCCCAGATCATGTGGGTGTTGGTTAGAAATAGATCCCAAAACAAAGAGTAACAGAAGGTCAGATGTGTGAATGACCACCTCTACCCACCTCTGCCACACTCACCTTCCAAGATCATTGAGCTTATATATAACCCAAACTGCCAATCCAAGGACAGGTTACAAGATGACTTGACACACTATGAGAATTACTCTGTGTGTGTCATCAGATCTTCCTGCTTAGGCACAGCCATGGTAGATGGAGCTGGCCCAACACAGTCTGCTCTGCTGAAAGGAAGCCGTGCTTTGCTGGGCCACATGGGTAGGTCCCCAGTCTGAGACCTGAACAGGCATGTGTTACATGAACCCATAGTGTCTGTTAAAAGGGTCTTAAGAATTTATTTAGATACAAGATAGGGATAAACACTGAAACAGAACAGATTAGATGCTGCGAACCAGCTGCTATATCCTGCTATTTTGCCCAGGAACCAACTGTTCCTTACTCTGGCTCCAACCACCAGAGAGAGAGAGAGAGAGCTAGAGCAAGAGAGTGCATAACCCCCTTCCCTCAGCTCTTACATGGTCATGTATGTAGACAAGATCACACCCTAGGGCTTCCTGCCCCAAAAGTCCTTGGCTAAATGAGTTGAAATTCCACATTTCCCCTTTTTTAAAAAATAAGAAGGTTCTAATCCTAACATAAAACTATGTACAATGAGAGCAACTATCAAGTATTTTGCAGAAGAAAGAAAAGGTAATAACACAAAAATGAACTACAACCAACAAGAACATCAAGCAAGAAACACACTGTGTTTAGGCTATAGGTAAATGACAAATTATAGAGATTATTCCAATAGCTGTCCTATCCTGGAAAGTCTAAGTCTTATACCTAATATGCCCTAACTAAGATGTAAGAGGGTGGTAACTGTAACTAATCGTCCACCCCATCAAAGACCTGAGAAGGAAAATAATATTACCTGAGTAAGTAGAAAGTGCAAGCAAGTGACCTCCAAAAGATGCAAGAAATGAGAGAAACTGCTGGCTACCTGGACAGTCGCCCAATGTTTTTCTGTAACATTGGGGCAACCAATTTTTGGCTATAGGCCTAGGATATCTGACAAACCATTTTCAGAAATAGGAAAATTTGAAAGACTTGTCCTACCCTGTCTTGGCACTAGTTAAGCAGTTGCTTTACCTTGTATCCTGCTTGTATCCTGCTTGTCTGGATTGGACAGCATGCTCACTGTCAGCAGTCAAGGCAAGGGAAGTTCTTTGCCTGATAGGCCAGTTTTGCAAAGAAGAAAACAAGCTCCATATGAAGTGTCTTCAGTGCCCACCATTTACTCAGGAGTAGGTCCATGCTGCCAGGAGCATTTGTGTCTCATGTAAACAGAATTCTAAGTTAACAAAACATTTAAATGCCATGTCTGATAGATTGTTGACGTATTTAAGGATTATCTATACAGAATATGTCATTGGCATCTGGAAAGTCTAACTAACATGAGTATGGCAGATATGGGTGACTATTAACCTATAATTCTTAACAACCTATATAAAAGACTAAACCTTCACATTATAAAAATAATCTATAAACAGATATACAGTATATTCCTGTTGTCAGTTTCGAGGACAATGACCTCAAAACTGACAATAGAAATGTATAGTGCAATATGACAAAAATTTTCTTAATTTGTATTAATATATAATAAAATATCCAAAACAAGTAGAAGCATATACAATATGACAAAAATAATTTTGTTTTTGATTTTTCAAGAGAACGTTTCTCTGTGTGATAGCCTTGGCTATCCCGGAACTTGCTTTGTAGATCAGGCTGGCATTGAACTCACAGAGAGTCAACTGCCTCTGCCTCCCAAGTGCTGAGATTAAAAGCGTGCACCACCACTGTGCAGCTGACAAAAATAATCTTACAAAAATAAACAGAAGTGTGGCGCACGCCTTTAATCCCAGCACTCGGGAGGCAGAGGCAGGCGGATCTTTGTGAGTTCGAGACCAGCCTGGTCTACAAGAGCTAGTTCCAGGACAGGCTCCAAAGCTATAGAGAAACCCTGTCTCGAAAAACAAAAAAATAAATAAATAAATAAATAATAAAAATAAATAAATAAATAAACAGAAGTGTTCCAGGCAGTGGTGGTACAAGCCTTTAATCCCAGCGCTTGGGAGGCAGAGGCAGGCAGATCTCTTGGGAATTTGAGGCCAGCCTGGCTTACAAGAGATAGTTCCAAGACAGGCCCCAAAACTACAGAGAAAAACCTGTCTCAAAAATAAATAAATAAAAGTAAAAACATATATATTATATGACAAATACCATTTTGAATTTTTAACAGTATACAATTTATCTTAAACAGGTATGGGAAAATAATGTTACATTTGTATCAGCATATAAGAATCTGTACCATTGCAAATTTTCTAAAACTGATAGTTGCTATTTTAATTTATAAGTAGATATAATAATCTACCTTATTGTCCTATCTATCCACCCATGTTTTTTCTATTATAAACAAGATTCCCGAGTCTAATCTTTATTGCTCTGCTCCCAGCTCTTTAGCAACTTGCAACCAACTCTTAAACAGATGACAATTATCCATAACCCTGAGAGAAACCAAAAATCCATTCATCCCACATATTGGGAGAGTTGGCATAGTATGCTTAGAATTGCTTCCTGCTGTCTAGGGGTGACTATCTCTATTGGATCCTGTAAAAAACTAAAGCAATGGTTAAACCTCATGAGGATTAGTCTCTGAAGTTCTGGCTAGTGTAGTGTAAAAAGGTGGACCATCTCAGCTAGCCACTTTGGAATTGTCCTGAGCGGTTTATAGTCCAAAACTGATCTTTGAATGGTGATTATTGTCTTAAAGGCATTATAATGCACCAGGTCTCCATAATGCTTTTTTTGTAAACTTGCGGTGATGTCACAAAGGGCCCTTTCAGAGACAAAGAACATTTCACAGCATGTGGCACCCTCCACACTGAAAGAAAATGGGGGAGGGGAGAGCAGCATTCCCAGGGTCCCTGAGAGACCCATAATCTTTTAGGAGGCTTCAGAGATCACTGTTAGCAAAATTATTAATATCAAAGCAGAAAGTTTATATTTTAAGGTAGATCCATATCCAAAGAAAGATTCTAAAGAGTCAAAAAGTATGACGAGAAAGATATGTGACCACAATGGGCTCAGGTTTCATTGGGTGCCACTTGTTACATGAACCCATGAGAGTCTGTTAAAGGATCTCAAGAATTTATTTAGGTATAAGATACTGATAACCATGGATACAGAACAGACTAGAGGCTGCTTCAGTCCAGCTGTGGCTCCTTGCTCTGGCTTGGGCCCCCAGTCCTTCATGCAGGAGGGATACACCCTTTTCAAATGTGTTGAGCACACAGGGAGTGCTGAACACAAGGCCACTTGGCATCTATGACCTTAGATAGCAGCGGGGAGGGGGGGGTGAGGTTCCTGTAGGAGGATCTAGGCTAGTGAAAGAGTGGAGAAGTCTTGCTGGGGGATGATTAACTTTCTGAAAAGACAAGCAAGCTTAACCTAAGACACAGGAAGCTTCCACAGAGCTAAGAAAGGTGCTGACAAGACAGGAGTTACTCAAAGCTGAAGAATAATGGATGAGTTAGGAATTATTTTTCTGGCTTGCAGATATAAGATGAGTCCCCTGGACTGGAAAGATGGCTCAGTTGTTTAAGAGCACTTGTTCTTAGCAGAAGATCTGGATTGGTTTCCAGCACCCACATGGTGGTACAAAACCTTCAGTAACTCCAACTCTGAGGGGTCCAATGCCCTCTTCTGGCCTCCATGGACATCAGGCATACATGTGATGCACATACATACATACATACATACATACATACATACATACATA
>JAQHUG010000205.1:3586075-3597891 GCA_028555095.1 Dicrostonyx torquatus | reverse complement strand
AAAAAAAGTTGTGGAATTCTTTGGGCTGGAGAGATAGCTCAGATGTTACACTGACTGCTCTTCCAGAGGTCCTGAGTTCAATCCCCAGTAACCACATGGTGGCTCACAACCCTCTGTAATGAGATCTGGTGCCCTCTCCTGGCCTGCAGCATACATGTAGACAGAATACTGTATACATAATTAATAAATAAATCTTTAAAAAGAATCCAGAGTCATATATAGGTGTTAATGCTGAAGATCAGAAAAACAGAGAGGCCAGCCACTAGAGAATTCTTTTACTTCTACCAATGCTCAGACCAAAGGGGTGATCTTTTCCTCAGACTGCATCTCCAGATTCCAACTATATTCCACCAGACCTCAGAGTGCACTGAGCTTCTGTCTCTTCCTACCTTATATTCCTCTCTTTGCCCAGCCATATCACTCCTGTGCTGGGATTAAAGGTGTGGGATCCCAAGTGCTGGGATCACCTTTGTGTGAGCTCTGTAAACAGATTTAATCTTGTGTAGCCCAGGGTGGCCTTGAACTAACAGAGATTCGTCTGCTTTTGTCTCCCCAGACCTGGGATTAAAGGTGTGTGTCACCATTGCCTGACCTCTAGTGGCTCTGCACTCTGATCTTCAGGCAAGCTTTAGTTGTTAAAACATAAAATATTACTACATTGTTCAAGACAAGGTTTACTCTGTGTAGCCTTGGCTGTCCCAGAACTTGGCTTGCTTTAAACTCAGAGATCTGCCTGCCTCTGCCTCCTTAGTGCTGGAATTAAAGATATGGACCACCACCACCTGGCTAGTTTGTATTCAAACTTACTCTCTATATATCCAGGTACAAGAGAAACACCAACCCAGCTAAACTGGTTTGGGATGTGTGTAAATAAGACAAACTGTGTCTAAGGAGAACCCCTTATTTATCAAGTTATGCCTAAGAGGTTTTGATGAAACCTCCCAGATGAAAGGTTTTATCTCTGAGGAAACCGTACACAATGTCAGGGTCCCCTGTCCTCACTTTTGAGGCTGGAACTACAAAGGAGCCGCCATGCTCACCAGGCACTATATGGGTTTCTGGGTTCCTCAAGTGGCAAGCATTCTAAGTGATGAGCCATCTCCCCAGCCCCTTATTTCATCCTCTGATAAGAGGTCAAGAACCTAGAGTGATCTTGCCCAGATCTTGACCACCCAGAATAAAAGGAGAATTAGGGGAGAATAGGAACGAGGCTTTGTGAGGAGAGCTGGAGGGAGAAGGAACCAAAATGAAGTCGCTGGGAGGGGATACACAGACCCATGGAAACTTGCTACTTTGTAAGTGAATTTCAAAATAAAGGTAATTAAAAAAAATAATCACTGTTTTTGACTTGCCTTTCATGGGCTCAGTTTGGCCAGGGGAAGTTTGTCCAAAGGTCAGGGTGCTGATAAACAGGGCTACACACACCCACCAGTCAAATAGACTGAGGAGCTGAAAAGTAGGAGAGGCACACTGGTGCCCTTGGCATCTCCTGGGAGGCGAGGCTGTGGCTGCCCTGGAGAGGCAGGGACCCTTCTTTATCTGCCACCCCCTGGAACACCAGCAGCCCAGGGTCAGCACAGAGATGTACGGGATGTGTACAAAGTTCTGGAGATAAGAAGGTACACGGTGTCCAGGAGAGAAGGTCAGCACATGGGGCCCTCTGGGGCTGGGTAGGGTGACAGAGGGAAAGGCGAGGACCGTGGTCAGGCATCCTGGACGTACATGCCCTTCCAACATTTCCTATTGCAGCCCAGCATGTGGGAGGGATGAGAAGCAGAGCCCACTTACTGGATTAAGTCAAACGGGGCTGGGGAGATAGTTCAGGGGGTAAAGTATCAAGGCCCAGGCCCAGGTCTGCATCCCCAGAATCGACACAAAGCTGCCTGCAATAGTTCACATCTGTAAGGCAGTGCTCCTAAGTGAGATGGGAAGCTCCCAGGCCAGTGTGGCTGGCACATGCAGCAGTGAACAGAAGATCCTGTCTCAGACAAGTTAGAAAGGTCGACCATGAGGACCAATACCTGCAGTTTTCCTCTGGCCCCACGTGCTCAGAGCATGGCATGCACACAATCACACTCACACATACAAATGGGCTTGTGCACACACACATAAATACACAGATAAAATGTATTATTTTATTATAGATTTGTAATTATTATTATACAGTTGTTGTTTATTATATTTTAACTCTATTGTTGTTGTTGTTGTTGTTACAAGCAAAACAGGAGAATGTCCCTCATGGTGGAAAAAACTATAATCTCAGCACTCTGGAGGTGGAGACCTGAGAATCACAGATTCAAGACCAGCCTAAACAATTAGAAACCCTATCTCAAAAAGAAAAAATAAAGTAAAATCTAAGGTGTCTGGAGAGATGGCTCAGTGATTAAGAACACTTGCTTAAGGATCTTGCAGAAGACCAGAGTTCAATTCCCAGCACCCACATGACCATTCACAGACATCTGTGACTTCGGTTCCAGAGGATACGATGGCCTCCTTTGGCCTTTCAGGCACTGCATTCATTTGGTACACATATATACACAGATGCAGGCAAAACACTCATCCACATAAAATAAAAATATGTAAAAGTTAAGGAATAAATGAATAATATTTAAAAATATATAAACCCAGTGCACCAAAAGGGAAAAAAGAAAAACAACAGAAAGATGTGTGGCTCTGTGTGCCCAGACAGGCTAAGTGGTCATACAGTGTCCTGACCAGCAGGAACCTTTGGGGTTTCCTGCAACCTAAGCCCTGTGCCTATTCTCTGGTTTCACATAATTTGCCCAAGCTCCAGCCTCAGGGCCACCAGTCATGGGAGCCTGACCCTGCCCCCTGCCTGTTCCAGGGAGGAAGTGACTCAGGAGGCCACCTTGAATGAAGGGCTGGGCGCAGAAATTCCGTTAGCGCATTGATTCTACCGTCCCAGAGCCATCATAGTAGATGAGAGCAGACAGGGCTGGGCAAGTGGCTGGCTGAGGCCTATGGTGATTGGCAGACAGAGGCAGTTGGGCTTGGATCCAGACAGTAATTTCCCTTTCCTACCTGGCAGCATGACCCCCACACCCTATGCCAGCGTGGCAGGCAGTGCCAGGCAAGTGGCCAAGTCAGCAGGAGGAAGCTGCTGTTGACATGTGACAGCTATGTTTGCTTACCTGGGGCCACCCACCAGAAGAGTTAATGTTCAACTTTCTCTAGACCCTGGCGCTGCATCAGGGACTTAGGTGGGTGACAGAGACATGAGTCAGCTCATGCCTGATAGACTATGTGGCTCATCTCTCGTGGGTTCCTTATCACTGTTCCTAGAAGAAGGAGTCTGAGTTCCAAAGTGGGACATGACCTGCAGGCACTGCTACCTAGACCTGCTGCAGGCCTAAGGCCTCATGACCTCTGTGGGACCCTAGTGGGTTGGGGCTGGAGTGTGGTGCTGGTGGAGGTATATGCGTAGCCCAGCCCTGAGACCAGCCAATCATGAAGAGCTTTCTACCTGCTTTTCTCTGATGCCCTCTCAGTAGCATTTCTGAATCATGCCCTCACACACTTCAGGTCTCTCAAACCCACTCATATCTCTCCACCCTCCACTCAGTTGTGATATTGCAGGATTCACAGAGTCCTTCAGGTCTGGCTGGAAGTGGGCCCAGAAAAGACTAGGCAAGTTGGAAAACTTGAGTCAGGGTACCTTCATTGAAGAAAGAAACCCCCAGCTATCCCAGCTATCCCAGCTACCCCAGTGTCTCAGCACCATAGCCTGGCGGGCCTCAGGAAGACCTGAAGTTAAAGCCCCATAGGTACATGATTATGAACCCTGCACCTGCCATTGCCCTTCTGTCCCAAGGAAGGAGTGGCCTAGAAAGCCATACTGGGTGAAGAACTGTACCCAGGACCCTTTGTAATCTGTTGAATCCCAGCAGAGGAGAAGCTGGAAACGGCCAGCAGTTTGCTCTGAGTTGGGCTCCACACTGCCAATGACACAGCCCTGGTGCCTGAGAGCGCTTCCGCAGGAGGGTTTGAAATGCAGTGTCCTCTGTTGGCCCCACCTCTTTTTTTTTTTTTTTTTTTTTTTTNCAGTGTCCTCTGTTGGCCCCACCTCTTTTTTTTTTTTTTTTTTTTTTTTTTTTTTGGTTTTTCGAGACAGGGTTTCTTTGTGGCTTTGGAGCCTGTCCTGGAACTAGCTCTCGTAGACCAGGCTGGTCTCTAACTCACAGAGATCCGCCTGCCTCTGCCTCCCGAGTGCTTAAAGGCGTGTGCCACCACCGCCCGGCCCCACCTCTTGACATAAAGATGCTTCTTTCCTGGGGCTTTCACAGCCCCCAAATCACTGCACTTGAAAGCCAGCAGCACCCGGCTGCGGGGAACCCTCTGGGCCTGCCTGCCTGTTTATAAAAACAGAGCGGGAAACTGGGAGCAAAGAAGAGCATACGACCTTAGGAGCAGAGCTGGTGGGGAACCTGCTCTCCAGCCTCAACTGGAATCCTCTCCCTGAGGCAGGAAGCAGGGAGTGTGGTTCAGCATTGGCAAAGCTGCTGGTAGTGTGGCAGGCACCAGGTCATAGCCCTCAAGCCCTCAGTCACTAGGTCAAGTAGCTACGAGTGCAGAATGTGATTGCCCCATGATTCCCAAAGTCACATGACTTCCAAAGGCCTCTGTGTCTGCTGGACTGACTGGAACCCAATTAGACAGGCTGACCTTGGCCTTGGCCACAGGAACTGCAAAAGGCTGAGTTCTCCCTCTCCCAGCTTCTGACTGTAAAGGCACAATTGTCTGAGGCTGTCAGCAGGTTTATGGAGGCAGTCCTGGACTAGTACACAAATGTGCGTGCGTGCATGTGTGTGTGTGTGCATGTACATGTGTGTCTGAACACATTTGTTGATGCTTGGTTTCTTTTTGATGCTTTAATGTGTCCTCCATCACTCACGTTTCTGGTTTTTCCTAAGATTTATATATTTTAAATATGCATTTATTTTTATTTATGCATATGTGTTTGTGTGTGTTTATGTATACCACATGTATGCAGGTGCTGCAGGAAGTTAGGAGATGGTGTTGGATCCCCTGTATCTGGGGTTACACGCAATTGTGTTCACTGGGAAAGGAACCCAGGTTCTCTGCAAGAACAAGTGCTCTTAACCGCTGATCCACCTCTTGAGCCCTCTCCACCTTCTATTTTGCATCATGATCTCTCACTGAAGCTGGAGCTCCTGCACTCTGCTGGGTCGGAAGTCCAGTGAGCTCCAGGCATCAGCCTATCTCTACCCACCCCCACACATACTGGTATCACAAGCATGCATGACACACCCGACTTTTGATGGGGTTCTAGGTACCTGAACTCAAGTTCTCATCTTTGTTTGATAAGACACATTATCTACAAGGCATCTACCTGGGCCTGTGATACGTATTATCTTACTCCATTTTAGTGCTGTGGCCTGTTACACCAGTGATCTGCATCCCGCCTTTGGCTGTCAGCTTTGCTCCTGTGCAGCTCAGGGTCTTCAGCTGTGAAACAGGTGCTTGTGGCTCTAGGTGAAGATGAACTGAGATGATTCACGGTACAGCGTCCAGCATCTGATCAGCCGGTGAAGGTCAGAGAGACAGGGATTGTTCTCATTCATAAGGAAGGAGATGGACTGTCCCTTTCTCAGGAGAACATTACTTCTTCCTGGCTCTTGGATTTGGCTCCAGACCACAACCCCCAAGCTGGTAAAGAGAGAGGGGTAGCCACAATTAACAGGGCTGAGGAATGGTGACCAGCTTCCAGCCTGACTTCCACTTTGGGTCCTGATTCCTGAGCTCCACTCCCCCTTGTCTGGAAAAGTCACCTCATGGCTTCCTGCATGCGGTCTAAAGAAGCCAGACCTCCCACACTTGGCTTGACTCCTGGGCCGGCCAGTTGGAGGGTGTGATTGGTTCAGGGTTGAACAGATGATCAGAACGGGCTAAACAGGCAATCTGGGACTTTAGCAGGGGCTGTGAGGCAGTAGAGCTTTTTCCTCCTAGGGTTCTCTGCTTCCTAGCACCGAGCCTTGAACACCACCACCAAGGAGACCTTTCACCTGTGTTTGCAACCAGCCCGGGTGATGGCAATCAGGTCTAAGATCGGCCATAGGCCAGTTTGGATATTGACTGTCTGCAGTTCAGAGCCAGATGGTGCCCTGACCCAAAACTCTGTCAACAGTGGACAGGGCTGGCAAGGCATGGATGAGAGGCATGGGACTAGGGCCTATTGATGTTCCCTCGTAGACAGAGGAAATAGACCCTTCCTAAAGCCAGGAACCAAGGTGGTAGCCAGAGCAACTACATTTGGTACAGTCCCTTCATTTTGGTTGAACTATGAAACTTCGCATCATTGACAGTAATTTAGTATACAGGACTAAGGAAGTTTTTCTCGATATTCTTGTCTTTCTGGCCCATGGAGCCCTGGTTTAGGCCATCACCTGGCATTCTTCAGTGAATATTCTGTGTACCCTAGCAACAACCAACTATGGACCAACAAGGAAACTTTTCAACCTCCTTCCCTGCTCCTATTTCTCTGGAACCCGAAAGAAGGAACCCACACACTCTTGCTACATAGGTCTGAGTCCTCTACTATTCCCTGGCCATGCTGCTGTCTGCCTATGATGCTAATATTTATTTTTAATTATAATAAATTCCTGGTAAAAAGGAAAATCCAGGGCTGGAAAGATGACTCAGTGGCTAAGAGCACTGGCTGCTCCTGCAGAAGATCCAGGTTCAACTCCCAGCACACACATGGTGGCTCAAGCATCCATGTCTCCAGTTCCCAGAGTTCTGATGCCCTCCTCTGGCCTAGTAGACACCAGGCACATGTGTGGTATGCATACATACATGCAGGCAAAACAATCATATATAGAAAATAAAAATAAAGAAAAAGAAAAACCTGAGTTTTTCTTAACTTTTTTAAAAAGAACAACCCTTCTCAGTGTTCCTCTTGAGCCTAAGAATTGTTCCTAAGCCCAGAATCTTTCATTAGGACTCTGATCACTCAGAGTAATGACACACAGGAAGATTCCACCCAGAGAGAGGTCACAGGCACAGTGTCACATCTGGAAAGGCCCACACTTGCTCCCACCATCACCTGTCTCCAGCCTTCCAGGAGGTGGACAAGTACCTCCAGTTAACAGGCTATAAGAACACTACTGCATACTGCAGGGGGTGCTGGGAAATGTGGTTCACTGGCTTCCAGGTCCTGCAACACCAGGCAGCCACAGATAAAGTTGCTGGCAGATCCTTCAGCTCTGGTCTATAAAGTGTCCTTCATTAACCTGGGATCTGAGTGTCTCCTTGTGTACCCTACACCTGGTGTCCTGGTCAGGTGACCAAATTCTTCTGTATCCGTCTGGCTAGCTGAAAAATTGGAATGACAACGTGCCCTCCCCACAGGGCAGAGTGAGGACGGGTGTTTAATGTGTATGGCAAGCTGAGCAGAGGGCCTGGTGCCTACTGAGTGCTCAGCACACACTCACTGCTCTGATGGGCAAATGCCAATGACCACACAGCTCTGGCTAGAAATCTCACCTGCTTTGTTTAGCTGCCCAACTTCCAATGTCCTCTCTGTGGTGTGGAATTCTCCACTGTGCTGACTTTGGGTGTGGGGACTCTTGTTAGTCAGACTTTGGTCTCTGCAGATAAATACTGTTGAAGAACAAGGCAAGGGAGGGAAGGTTTATTTGGCTCATGGTTTCAGGAATTTTTGTTCATTTCAGTTCTGTTGTTTCTGAATACAGAAGGGTACAGGGACACAGTTTCTCTCTCTATGGTAGCCAGGAAGCAGGGCAGGAGGGTGTCCAGGAAGAAGGGTCAGGGCAAGATAAAGTCCCTAAGGACCACGCCCCAGTGACCTACCTCCTCCAGATAGGTAAGTCCCATCTCCTACTTTCCATACCCTCTCAATATAGGGCCAGAGGTAGAGACCAAAGCCTCAACATGTAACCTCTGGGAGACATTTTGCATGGAAACTTCCAGCATGAAGAACCCTGTTCCTCCATTCCTGCTGGAACCAGGACCACCAGAAAAACAGAGCTCTTGCTGGTTCTGGGGCTGCAGTGGTCTACACTCCTGTGTTGTGGTTTGAATATGGACCATCCCTAGTACAACGTTCAAAGTAGTTAGTGCCTCTGTGAAGGGCCTGCCTGTGTCTTTATTGTCTTAGGTTTAGTTTGGTTTTTGAGACAGGACTGGTGCTTTGGGATAATGTGCTTGTATACTGTAAAGATTTGTTGCTCTTATTGGTTTAATAAAACACTAATTGGCCAGTAGCCAGGCAGGAAGTATAGGTGGGGAAACCACACTAAGAGAATTCGGGGAAGAGGAAAGACAGAATCAGTTACCAGCCGGACACAAGGGAAACAAGATGAGAATGCCTTATTGAAAAAAGGTATCAAGCCTCATGGCTAAACATAGATAAGAATTATGGGTTAATTTAAGTGTAAGAGCTAGTTATAATAAGCCTGAGTGAGCTAGTAACCAAACAGTTTATAATTAATATAAACCTCTGTGTGCTTCTTTGGGACTGAATGCCCAGGCAGGGCAGAAGCTTCTGTCTATAGCCCAGGCTGACCTGGAACTCAGAGTTCCAACTGCTTCTGCCCCTAAGGGCTAGGATGAAAGGAGTGTGTCACCACACCATGTCCTGTATTTCCTTTGTAACTTGAAGAAAAACAGTTTTTATTTTGCCTCATGGTTTCAGAGGTTTCAGCCTCTTACAGGAGGGAGCACAGAGCCACTCACACCATGGCAACTGGGAAGCAGAGAAAAGGGCTCAGCAGGATGTAGTGCCTATGGACATGCATCCTCTCTCAGGACCTATTTCCCTTGTATGTTTTAAGTCTCTGGTATTTTGTCCCATGGCAGCAAACTGACTAAAACATAACGTGTAGCAACAAGGGCAGTGTAAGAACCACACCTAGTTGCCCATTACGGGAACTAGGTAAAACTAGTGCAGGAATTGTGACACACATGGGTCTCTGTGAATCAGAGGCCAGCCAAAGTTACACGGTGAGACCCTGTCTCAAAAACAAAACAATAAAGTAAAACTAGTTTTAACTGGCTGTCGCACATTCTCCAGGATTCTCTTTTGGATTCTCAGTCTTATGGATAAAAGACTTTAGAAATGGAGAGATACTCAAGGACATGTTTATTAGCTGAGAGAGAAACACCAGGGTAGGCAAGCTGTGAATCTTGACAGCAGCCTGGAGAAAGAAAACGGACTAGAGGAGGAGAGAAGGCCAGGCTGTTCCTGCACAGCCATGCAAATGGGGGCGGGTGGGGTGGGAGCTTCAGAGAAAGAGTGAGGAAGCCCAGAACACCAGGGAAAGCACACTCAGACTTTGAGAAAAGATAAGGAAACAGAAAAGGGAGGAGAATGAGGCCATTCCAGGAAGGGTGAGGCTGTCCTCTTACTCAGGGGATAATTATTCTTGCCATCTCCTGAACATGGCTTAGGGGAGTCAGTCTTCCTGAGGAGAGGTTTCCTAGCTATGTGATTGACAGGCCCTGATAGATAAATTTAAGAGATGAAGCAACAGGATGTAGTGTTCCTTTCAGAACAGATCAGAATAGCATGTCTTCACACAGGGCCAGAGGTAGGTAGATTCCACCCAGGTGGGGCTTTTTTTTTTTTTTTGAGACAAGGTTTCTCTGTGAAACAGTCTTGGTTGTCCTGGAACTCACTTTTGTAGACCAGGCTGGCCTCGAACTCACAGAGATCCACCTGCCTCTGCCTTGCGAATGCTGGGATTAAAGGTGTGTGCCACCACAGCTGGGCTGATTCCATTCTTTTGACCTAGGGGAAACAGTTTTCCTGCGAGGGACCTCTACAGAGTCCTGTTATTCATTTTCAGTGGTCTCCAAGACTAACACCCCTTCTCCAAGAGAAGAGCCCCTAGGAGATGTGCTGAAGTTGGGGAAAATATATAGCCTATTTCCACCATGAATATTAAGAGACTCTGGTCCAGTGGAAGAGCAGAAGGAGGGAGAAGATGAGCAAGGACGTCAGGACCGTGAGGGACTGGCCCACCAACAGAGACAGTGTGCTTGATCTATTGGGAGCTCATCAAATCCAGCTGGACCAGGACTGAATGAGCATATGACCTAACCGGACTCTCTGAATGTGACTGCAAATGGGGACTGACTGAGAAGCCAATGATAATGGCACTGGAACCTATCTCTTCTGCATGTATTGGCTTTTTAGGAACTTATTCTATATGAATGCACATCTTCTTAGACCGAGATGGAGGGGGGAGGGCCTTGGGCTTCCCATAGGGCAGGGTATCCTGCCCCATCTTAAGGAAGCAGGGGGAGGGCGGTGGGGTAGTGGGGGAGTGGGAGGGCCGGGAACAAGGGGAGTAAATGTAAATTTTTCTTTTAACAATAAAAAAAAATGAAAAAAAAAAAAGAAAATTAAGAGACTCAGTTCCAAAACTGTACACCAGCAGGGACCAGGAATTAAAGTTCCAGCCACACCTCTGCTGGAGCCTGCAGGCAGGAGGCTGGCTCACTGAGGAGATGAGAAACCAGGGCTCCCTTTTAGCATTCCTGACCAGGAAAATAAGGATATTTCCTGTATTTTCCCAAGGTCCCTCTCCATGAACTGCCTAGCCACTTTCTGTCTGAGAAGGCAGAGCAGAAAGGAGACAGCTCACTCTGGGCCAGGTTTGCCAGGTGGGCCTGAGGGAGGAAGAAATCATGTGTCCGTGGAGATGGCTCAGCTGCTGTAACTGTCACAAGGAGTCCCAGTGTTAGTGACTGAATGCCACAGACCTCTTCTTGGGCCCACCCAGAACCCCTGCAGATGTTCCTGGCCAGGTACCTCTCCCCCATGTGGTGGCTCCACAAGATTCCCTCATGATGCTCTTTTTCTTCATCTCGTAGCTGCCTAGGCCACCTAGGAAGGGAAGGAATTTAGGGGAAGCATAACAGCTCTTGGCCCAGAAGAGGCATGTGTCACCTCCCATTCGTCCATTCAGATGATGGACAGGTACCCTTTCATGGGATGATCCCTGGTTCTCAGGTTCTCAGACCTGGCAACTCTTAGGTCCCTCCTTTTCCACCATCACTGGTACTGGATATCAAACTCGGGTCTCATGCACTCTATCGCTAAGCTATGCCTTTAATCTCTGTGGACACTAGCTAGATTCAAGAGGGCAGAGGTATCTGCCAGGAGAGAGAAGTGACCCACATAGCAAGCCAAGTGTGTCTGTGTGTCTAGTTCACTGCAGGCTGGGAGGGGGCGGTTTTTGGGGGAGGCTTAGAAAAGAGACATGCGTCCAGGGAGCAGAAGTCACCGCAGCATGTCATCCAGGAAGGACAGCAGTGTTTTTCAGGATGGAACGAGGATAAATGGAGACAGTGTGGTGGTGCACACCTGTAACCCCAGTATTCCATATTCCGTAGCCGTGAGCTGGAGAACCGCTGCAAGGTGGCGGGTTAGTTAGAGCAACACATAAACCTACCTTACCCCTCATCCACCCACCCCCCCAAAGAAGAAAAAAAAAAGTGAAGAGTTGAAAAGGGTCAGAGCCAAGGAAGAACCTGGAGGAGAGATCCAAAGTCAAAGGGCAGGGGAGGAGAGCTTGAAACAATATCAGGTACTGCCAGGCATAGCAGTGGGGCTCAGGGGAAGAGAGTATAGCTTAGTACCCTAAGTCAGTAGGCTGGGTGCCGCCTGGAGGATGACCTTGAACTCCTGAACCTGGTCGTCGTGCACTTCAGCACCTAGCTCATTTTATTCTTTGGGCACATAATGCTTAGTTAGATACTGAGAATGGAAAGAGGGACTGGAGGTCAGCAAGGACGTGATTTGGGTCACT
>JAQHUG010000205.1:3510162-3556638 GCA_028555095.1 Dicrostonyx torquatus | reverse complement strand
TGATTTATGATGATAAAAGATAAAGTAAATAGAAATATTGTAACTGTAATTCTTGCTTGATACCTGTTTTGTTGTATGTAATCTTGCTATGTTAAAGTTAAAACCTTCCTTTTTTTTATTTAAATAGAAAAGGGGAGGTGATGTGGGATTTCCCTCTATGCTGTGAGTATCATTGGTTAATAATGGAACTGCTTTGGGCCTATAGCAGAGCTATAAGGGAACAGAGCTAGGCAGGGAAAACTAAATGGAATGCTGGGAGAGAGAAGGGGGAGTCAGAGAGAAGCCATGAAGCCCCACTGGACACAGACGCCAGAACTTTACCTGGTAAGCCACTGCCATGTGGAGATACACAGATTAATAGAAATGGATTCAATTAAGATGTAAGAGTTAGCAAATAAGAAGCTAGAGCTAATGGGTCAAGCAGTGATTTAATTAATACAGTTTCTGTGTGATTATTTTCGGGTCTAAGCCACCAGGCAGCAGGAACCAACAAGCAGCTTTCTCCAACAGAAGCCATGCTGTTGTAATAAAATCTGAGTCCATGGAGGAAGAGAGAGAGTCGCAGAGTGGAACACTGTGCAAGTGTATTCCTATAAGTTCTAAGAGGACATTGAGAGTGAAAACAAGATAGCATAGTGGGTCTGCAGTCTGACTGTAAGTGAGAGAAAGCCAGGAAGGAGCAGAAGGTACGGGGGTTGGCCATGTGGATCTGTAGGCCAAAAAAGCCAGAGTCACATGAAATACATTGGCCTAGAATTAAGCTGTAGATCTCCCAAGCTGCTGGGGTGGGGAGAGAACAGAAGAGGAAATGTCCCATGGGTGCAAGAGGCTGCAGGAGCCAGACAAGCACACGTGTGTCCGTGTGGAAATTAATGTAGTAAGTATTAGATTCTAAAATTTGGAATTAGATTCAGTCACAGACAAATGATCTGTACATTATTTATTGATGGCCAGATAGCAGACGCTGTAATGGAGAACAGGCCAGGCATGTGCCGGGCACAAAGCAACTGACCTCTCAGGCTCTGACTCCCATGTTGTAACAAATGCAGGGGCAAGGATAGGACATTTACACAGTTTAGGGTGGGAGGGCAAAAGAAATAAACAAAGAGAACAGATCTCTTGTGGGTAGATAGACTCGCATGGCCACACCAAATGCCAGGAGAGCCTACTGAGTAAAAAGGCAAAGTGGGTACCTTTTGGTGGGCCGTGCGAAGGTATGCCATTAAGAGAATATACCATGAACAACAGTCAGTGTAAGAGGTTTATTGGGGAATGGGGAGAATAAAAGAGCGAAAGGCCATATGGAAGTGGAGGCATGAAAGAAGCAGGCAGACAGAACAGGGAGAGGGAGGGACAGAGCGCAGAGATTAAAAAACCCTGGACGAGGTCGCTCAAACCGTTTGTCATATGGTGTGAGGCAGCCCCAATTTGGGTAAATTTTGCAGCAGATACTCCAGGGGTGACTAAGGATTGGGTTTAGATCGGGTGTGGGATTGTCTTTGGGGTAAGACATCTCTTCCACAAAGGACTCACAGAACAAAGATGGGTCTTTGTTAAGGAAATGGATCAGGATTGCCCAGGGTGGCTGCAGCATGGCAGGAACTTCAAGAGTCTTTGGCCCAGAAGGGGTTTTGACCCAGAAGAGGTTCAGGACCTCTATAGGTGGTGGCTTGGAAATGGGTGACTTACTGAAAGTCAAAAGTCAGATTCTATCTGGTGGAGAGGGAGATAAAGGAGTGACCTCTCATGTAGCTGGGGAACCAGGTCTGTCCAATGGAAAAGGCTCAGCTCCTCCTGGGTTTGGGCACCAAGATAATAGGTTTTCTGTATCCCAATAATAGGTTTCTATGCAGTAAGCCATATCAAGCTGAATTAGAAAGTGAACGACCAGGTTTATTTGGACAAAGCACTACCAGGTGACCCTCCATCCTCTAGAGATCGAGGCAGGAGAAAAATCACAGGATCAATTTAAAGCAGGGCATTTATTCATCCTGTGGTGGAGGGATGATGACACATCTGCCACAGGGTGGGTTTATCCTACTTTGGGTAGAGACTTGGGGAGGGGCAGCTTTAGCGGGGGAGCCATCATAACCTCCAGGAATGCGGAGCTGGACTTACTGGCAGTTTTTCTGAGAGGGTGGTATTTGGAGAGAGAGAAATGGTGCTGAGCTGGAGATGCCAGTCGAACAATATGTACCGTCTGAGATCTAACACTAGGACTAAAGGCCAGTGCCACCATGCCCTATATTTTTAAAAAGAAAATATGAAATAAGAAAAAACAAGATTATAAGAATTAAAAGCATTATGTAATCTGCTCTGGAATCCATTCAAATATGAGTTTCTTTATATTTTCTCACCCCTTCCCCTCCTGCAGCTACAGTAAAATTTTATGTTCACAATGATGACTCCAGTCCTTGAATCATTAGCATACATATTTTCAAATTCTTTTTTTTTTTTAAAGATTTATTTATTATGTATACAGTATTCTCAGTATTCTGTCCAGAAGAGGGCACCAGATCTCATTATAGATGGTTGTGAGCCACCATGTGGTTGCTGGGAATTGAACTCAGGACCTTTGGAAGAGCAGGTGGTGCTCTTAACCTCTGAGCCATCTCTCCAGCCCCCTTTCAAATTCTTTAAATTAAATTATTTTTGGTCCTGGGGGTGGAACTTCCAACAAACAAAACGCCCAAGCTACAAATCTAGCCCAAGAGTGACTTTTTATTTTATTTTGTTTTTTTAAGATAGGGACTCTTGGTGTAGTCTTAGCTGTCCTAGAAGTAGCTCTGTAGACCAGGCTGTCCTGGAACTCACAGAGATCCTCCTGCTTCTGCCTTCCTGAGTACTGTGATTAAAGGCGTACTCCACCACCACTGGGTTATTTTTTCTTTATGTCTCATTATGTCCCTGGCTGGCTCGCAGTTCACTGAGATCACCAGCCTCTGCTATTTACTGGTGTTTTTGTTGTCGTTTTTTTGTTTTTAGCTTGAATATCTTGTGCTTACTATGCTGAATTTCGATTCATTTATGTTGTTTGTAAAATGCTGTACAAGGTGATAAGTCTGTGACTTTTCTTTGAAGTGTTCAGAGAGAGTACCTGGATTTTTACTTGTGATGATGTTTTGACAACTTGATGGTGAAAAGGACAGTTAAATTTTAACTGTCATTTCTGTGGCCTTTGTTGGTAGCAAATCTTGTTACCAGTCACAGAATTTGAATCACTGATCATTGTTGTGTCTGTTCAGTCTCTGCCCCCCCCCATTAGTTTCTCATAGTTCTTCGACCACTGATGTAATGACCCTGTTTTACTCATTTTGACTATCGTCAAACTGTAACAGACAGCTTATATGTTACAGCCTGTTGCACAACCAAGACCGCAGATGACACAATAGACCAGAGTTGAGCTTGTTTCTGGCCATGCTAGCCTGCCTGCCTTTGTGGGAATATGGAGACAAACTTGGATTCAAGTCACACAGTTTAGAACAGTAGTTCATCTGTTTTCATTTGACTAAGCTTTGGAGAATATGTGACAGGAAGAAAATTGAGGGCTTGTCCTGTTGTTTGGTAGTCTGAAGCCCCTTTTGGCTGTGACTGCACATGGTGGGAGAATTGTGGAAAACCCTGCAGAGGGGGATACTACTGAGGTTAGTTTAGGAAAGAAAAGCTGTTTGTTGTTCCTCCCTGCTGCCTTCTTTCTGAGGTTTTAAATGAGAGTGGCGACTGTCTGTCTTCTGGGAGTAGCCCATACTTGTACTGTTGTCATCCTTTGACAGGAGGGAAAGTGGCGACTGCCTGTCTTCTGGGAGTAGGCCTATACCCATACGTACTGTCATTCTTTGACAGGAGGGAGTAGCCTCCTGAAAAACTTCTTCAGACAGGTGTCACTGCCTATAATCCCAAGGGCTTTGGGAGATGGGAGTTATTTTGCCAAGAGGATCAGGAGTGCAAAGCCAGCCTTGTCTACATAGTGAAGTGAGCTTGAGACCAGCATGGCATAAATGAAACCCTGTCTTCAAAAACCTAACCAAAATAGACAAAAACCCAAACTGAGTACAGTTGTATAAGAGTACTTAGAAGTTCTTACCTGATTAAAGGAAAAGAAAAAATCAAACTGGGTACCATGGTGTGTATCTGGAGGCAGTTCTAAGCCAGCTTGGGCTTCTTAGTTCTTGAAATGGGAGTCAGAATAAGTTTTAGGACTCTGATGGTCCACAAAGGTCCACTACAATTGAAGTCTGTTTTATCTGTGATTCATATTGTACAGAATTTTGTGCCATCTATCCTTTAAGAACTCTCTTCTGTCTCTGCTTTTCTCTGTTGAGGCAGTTGATTTGCCCCAAGGCTGTTTACTGCTTAAAAGGGCCCTGTAATTTGCTTTTGGGTTTGGCAGTGAGAGCTGAATGTGGGCATAGGTTATTGCCATCTCCTGAAAACCCCTAAACAAGTTTATGTTATTGATTTTGTTTTGTTTTTAAAAACTTAGTTAAAAATGGTTGAGTTATTTATACTTAACCTTAGCATAAAAGGAATAGGTCTTGGAATCACACACCAACTGAAAATGCCTGGAGTTTTAGGATTGTTTTAGGATTGTCCCAAGAGGGCAGGGAACACTCAGTGTATGAGGTCACTTACGTCCAAGTCTGCTGACATGAGGAATCCCTGAGACTACCCATATCATAGATAGGAGAGAACTGGGCTTTGCCAGGTTGTCCTCTAATTGGTGGCAACTCCCCTACCAATGAACAACAACAACAAAATTGTCCCAAGATTTTGATCACTATTAAAAACAATATCAGAACAATGTAATGAAAATAGTAGGCTAGGAAAAAAATCCTGACTTGTAGGGAGGCGGCAGCATTTCCATTCTTCTCCTCCTCCTCTTCTTTTTCTTTTCTTTTCTTTTCTCTCTCTCTCTCTTTTTTTTTTTTTGGTTTCCGAGGCAGCGTTTGCCTGTGTAGCTTTGGAGTCTGGCCTGGCACTAGCTCTGTAGACCAGGCTGGCCTTGAACTCACAGAGAATCATCTGCCTCTGTCTCTGGAGTGCTGGGATTAAAGGTGTGCGTTAACACGGCCTGTCTAGCATTCCCATTTTTAGTGCTGAGAAGTTTCCTCCTTGGTCCGTATCACTTTTAAGGTACAAAGGCTATTAAATGGTCCTGACCTAGAACAGACTGAATAAGGATTTGCCTGTTTGTAATGGGACTTGTGGAATTTGTTTGAAAATGGGAGTTCAGCATCTGTGTTTTCAAATATCCTGAGCGATTACACCAAGACTCAGATTACCACAGTTGTTCAAATGACCGCTTATCTGTGTTCACCGGAAAGTGGCTGAGGTTTTCCTTGTGTCTTCTCTTACAGGGGCGGTCTCAGTAACATGCTGTTCCAGTGCTCCTTGCCAGACTCTATAGCCAGTGTTGGCGATGAACCTCGGAAAGTGCTCTTGCGATTGTATGGGGCGATTTTAAAGATGGTGAGTTCAGGGGTCACCCGGGAGGGGGTGGTCCACTGATATTTCACTCTTTCCTAAGATGCCTGCAAAAAGATCCTAAATGCTGTACACATGTACTAAAGATGCTTATTGCTTTTATTTTAATTGGGTTTCATATGTGATTTATTGTTTACAGTCTATTGTTATTTTTAATCTAATATTAATTAGTAAACTAGGATTCTAGAGAGTTGTAAGGTTGGCCTGGCTTTGATAGAGCTTTCTATATTGAACTTTTCAACTCAGACATAGATGATTAATTCTAACATGGGGAAAGTATTTTAGATTAATGAGCAATATTTTATTCAGTATGTACAATTTTTCTTTAAAACTTCTGTATTTTATGCATATGGGTGTTTGCCTGCCTGCATGAGTCTTTGTACCATGTGCATGTAATGCCTGTGGAGGCCAGAAGACGGGGTCAGATCCCCTAGGACTGTAGTTTCAAATGGTTGTGAGCTACTGTGTAGGTGCTGGGAATTTAACTCAGGTCCTCTGTAAAAAGCAGCTCCTCTTTTAATGCAGGTATGTCCAGTTATTAGCCTGCTGTTTGAATTGTTTTGGAGTTTTAGAGAGTGTTTAGTTAAGACGGTGTGAACTCAATGCAGGTGGCTTTAATAGCACTTTTCTGACAGTTCTCTAAAGCTTGGATTTGTTAGATTTATAATCTTTGTGGGTTTTTTTTTTTGGTTTGTTTGTTTGTTTGTTTTAGGCAGGGTTTTACTCTATCTAGTCCATGATAGCCTGAAACTCACTATATTAGTCAGACTGACCTTAGACTTTAGATCCTCCTGTTTCTGACTCCTGAATACTGTGATTACAGGCCTGCTGCCAAAATGAAGTTTTGTTTTGTTTTAATCTATTTTTATGTGTACCAGTGCTCTGCTTGCATTTGTGTCTGTGTACCATGTATGTGCCTGTTTCCCTTGGAGACCAGAAGAGAGCATCAGATCTCCTGGGTCTGGAGTTTTGTGAGCTGCCATGTAGGTGCTGGGACTTGAACTCTGTTCCCCTACAAGATCACCAGTGCTCTCAACCACTGTGTTTTTTTTCTATAACCCCAAACAACCTTTTATTTCTTTCTTATTATTATTTATTATTATTATTTTTCTTCAGTATGGGGTTTCTCTGTGTAGCTCAGGTTGTCCTAGAACTCACAGAGATCCACCTGCCTCAGTCTCCCAAGTGCTGGGATTAAAGGCATGCACTCCAGATTACCATTTTAAAGCATAGGCACATTTAATGAATCAGTCTTTTTCCCCTTTGAGTATCACAAGCTGATGTTCCGTTCTTGATCTTTGTTAGCATTTTCTATTTCAGCAGTACTTTTTGAATACTTTAATAAATAGCAGCTGACATCAGTTGTGTTATATCTAGTTTGATTATTGAATCACTATTTCTACACAGCTTAAGTGGAAGCATTTTTTTTTTTAAATAAAGCTTTCCCAAAGCAAACAAAAGCTATTTTATGTGTATGGGCATATTGCCTGCATGTGTGTGCACTATATATGTGCCTAGTGTCCAGGGAGGGAGACCTAAGAGGGTGATGATCCCTTGAAACTGGAGTTACAGGCATGTTGTGAACTGCCATGTGGGTGCTAGGAGTTAAATCCATGTCCTCTGGAAGAGCAGCTAGTTCCTTTGACCAATGAGCCATATCTCCAGCCCCAGTAGAAGCATTTTAAATGCTCACAGTATGTTCTCCCATGTGTTACACTAGAACTTTCATTTTCTTTTTTGAGACAGAATCTCCACATTATAGCCCAAGCAGACAGGTCTTAAACTCACAGCAATGCTGCTGTCTTGGCCTCCTAAATGCTGGGATTGCAGGCTAGAGCTGCCATGCCCAGCCCCTGCTGCAGTGACGAGAACTATGTAATGCTCAGCAGCTGTGCTTGACAGTTTGTCTAGTGTGATTGTCACTACCCAAGGACATGTGAATGTGAGGCACCTCAAATTGATACTGTCCTATAGTTGGAGATTAGTCTACTGGATAGCTGAACTATAGAATATGCTGGGTACCAAATGAGTGATTTTGAAGAAGCCAGCTGCCACCTTTCCCCTACTAAGCCTTCACTGTTCTTAGTTGTCTGTCCTCTTGGAACTGTAGCAGTCTGGAAGTCTTAAGGTAATTAATGCAAGTGTCTAGAAATAGTTTTTTTCAATCAGAATTCTATGCCTCAGTTTATTTTTGAGAAAAACAGATGTTAGGAAACTCAAAAATAAATAGCAAAATAGATAAATGTGCCTTCTGCCAAACCTGGTGGCCTGAGCTCTTTTGCTGGGACCTACATGGTAGAAGTAGAGAGCCAAGAGCGAGCATTGTCCTCTGACCGCCACGTGTTAATGTGTGTTTTGGCACATGAACAACATCAACCCACACAACTAAATTAAATGTAAGAAAAAGAAAACTTAAATAGCAGAATAGTTAAAGCTATTTAAGGGAGAATTAGCTCTTACATCTAACAGAGTAGAATGTTTTACACACAGATCATTCGAATTTGGGAAGAGGTACATGTATCCAGTTATTATTTTCAAGTCAGGAAGATGTTAAATCATCTCCCGTTCCTGAAGCCATCCATATTCCCCTAAAAGAGATGTAGACTATGCTTGCCAGTGTCTGAGCAGAAAAATCCAGTGGTTTCTTAGCAGATAAAAAGCACCCACTGACCTCTGGGATGTGTGTATCTAGAAGCAGGCAGACCTCTGAGTTCGAGCCCAGCCTGGTCTACATAGCAAGTTTCAGAATAGCTAGGACTGTTACACAGAGAAACCCTGTCTCGAAAAACCAAACCAAACAAACAAAAACACCTGCCAAATAATGTCACATTTGATGTAATAGACACTGAAACAGTTTTTGATGAAAAAAAGTTACTCATTTTTGTTTCATAGATGGGAATCTTTATTTTCATATAATTAACTTAAGTGTAGGGTTTTTTTTTTTTCCATTGAAGTTTAAATAGTAAAGCCATGAACCTACAGCTTTAGAATACATCTTTTTGGGGGATGGGTTTCAAATTCTACAGGATCTAGCAGAGATAATTGCTGCCAGTCTGAAGTTTTGGATATTAATAGCTGTTGGCCATTGGGGATACTATGAGAACATAATGAGAGGAATTAAATTCAGGAATGCTGAAATGGCTATAGTAGGATAGAGTAGAAAGGAAACTGAGGAATGCATAGAGGAGAGCCAAGCCCCAGGAAAGCTGAGGGCTCACAGCACTATGCCAGGGCTATACCATGGATTTTTATTTTTTGCAGACATTTTAACAATTAAACATTTTTGGTTTTTGTTTTTTCTTCTGGAGCTATCAAATTAAGACTTTTTGGAATGAGTTGAGCTATCACCTTTGAAGGAAATACAGTGAGAGCTTTATTGCTATCACAATAACAACATTGCCAAAATTCATAGTGAACTGATAGGATCCACAGTCACAGATGTGGCTGGGATAGGAATGTCATTACTTTAGTAAATACTAACGCGCATTGCTTTAGTAAACCTCTTCACCAAAGGACACTTTTAATAACAGTAGAAATCAAATTTTCTTTTTCTCCCTTTTTAGCTCTACCTCATGGTAGAGTCAACATCTTTTGTGTGTATGTCCAGACACAAATAAAGTGTCTCCCCCACTAGCTTTTTAAATGCCATGATAGCCTTTTAAGGGGCCACACCCCACTCTTTCCTTGAAGAATGTTAGTTGAAGGTTACTGCACATGATAGACATAGTATTTTTCAGAAACTTAATTTTTTTTTGCTTAATTGTAAGGCTGATTTAATTTAGTATGTTCTTTCTCCCTTTCCACATTCTTGTTTTAAGCATTTTGAGCACTAACTTCTCTCTGTGAATCAGATACCAAGTGGAAATATTTCTTAAGCTCATTCTTTGATCAGTAGCTGAAAAATGCTTTGCTTTAAAATAACTAGCTGCTTCTTAGTTTTTTCATTTCTCCCTCTGACATTTTGAGATTCTAATGTCCTTCATTTCTATAGTGGCAGTGAAGTGGCTGCTCTGTGGTGCAGATCTAAGGGTTAGCACCAGAAAGCCAAGGTAACACCTGGCTGGGTTAAGACCCACAGTGTGTCTTCCCCAAACATCTCTCTTCCCATTCCCCTTATCCTCTGTTAGAGGAGTCATAAGCAGGCTTCACAGTGGTGTCCTGCAGGTTCTGTTTAGGATCTGTGTGACTTTTAGGGACTTAAGTAAAAGTTCTGTGTGTAAGAAAGGTGAGAATAGTTGCTTTTGAAGATATAAGCACAGGATGAGACAAGGTGCACACTGTGAAGTATTTGTAGAAAATTGTTAAGCATGAACATAATGGGCTGCTCTGAACATGGCAACATGATGTACTGGCTTTTACATAACCTAGCTTTTATTTAAATAAAGGGCTGTTTTTATTAGTTGGACAGGCGATGAAAACAAAAATTACTGTGAACTAAAGTAGTTTAGTATAAAATTTGAAAAATAAATAGTTCAGCCTTCTCCACTTTGGATGGCGATATAATTATTAGAAGCTAGTTTAGACCTCCAAAGCCAGCTCTCAGTGTAACTTGGGGTTTTTCCATTCTGGTACTGGGAAGGAACATGAGCTCTGCAGCATCCTTTAGCAAGGAAGCAAGTTTAGCTGATTGATAAAAGGTTTATTTATCATAAATTGTGGAAGATACAAATGTCAGTGTGTGTTGTCCATGTGGTGTAAGTTGTTCCAGTTGGCTCAGGGGAAGTGCCTTGTCATCCCTGTGTCGGAACAGTAACTATTAGGCCAGATCCTCTGAGCGGCGAGACTGGCCTCCCCACTGTGGAAAGCCTGGGCACAAGTATCTATGACACATCAAAGAGCTCCTTTGAGTACTGTCTGCAAAAATGTTTGAGTTTGTTTTTTGAATAACAGAAGGCTAATATTACTGCTTGTTGAATACTAACTATAATATAATTAAAGGTATCAAGGCACAACGCAGATATTTATCAGTGATGCAAAGATTACAGTTTGGTACACTGTCCCTTTTGAATTCAGAAGAAAATGAAATGTCTTCTTATTTTCTCTCAAGTACAGTTTAAAAATTAAACTGTAGTAAAATAAAGAATAGCTTGTAGATAATCAGTATGGAACTACTGGTTACTGAGAAATTAGTTGCCCATGAATATTTCTCTGAAGAATTGAGGTCATACATTGTGCAGTGACTTAAGCACTGAGGCGCCTGGTGGAGAACCAGGCCTTGGCATTGAGGCCTGGGAACTACTTTCTTTTCCTTATTACATTAATGTCATTATGAGTTCAAGTTGTGTGGGTAACTTTGCTTTACAAAGATTCCCCTGTGCTTTGAGAACAGTGTAATTATACCTGTTTCTGAGGCAGAAGTGAAACACAGTCCTATTATGGGCACCCGTTTGACCTGACTAGCATTTCTTAGTTAATGCTCTCCAGATAAAGTTGCCAAATCACTACCTATTGTCTTTCAATACCTGCTTTGGTGCCTTTTGGTAACTAAGTAAACCACAGACTGACGTGTCTAATTTTGACCTATTCAAAAGTGTTTTGCCTTGCTGGTTGGAAATGTTTGGGATTATAGCACAAAGCCAATGCAGATCTGATCTCTGGAATGATGACGTGACCACAGCCTACCACTCTCTGGGAAGGAATATGTTGGGGGAGTGAAGGGTGTGGGGGTAATGTACCACTTTAGCTGTGTGCATGTGTTCTCTGCTGCAGGCTTGTCCATGCGATCGTGCCTGGAGCACTCTGGTTTCCAGGTGACAGACACGATTCACGGTATAGTATGAGATCTCTGAAGTTGGAGCATTCTCTACAGCTTTCATTTCTTTCTTTAATTTTGGGTTCAAGAAATGCTTTTTAAAAAGAAAATTGTAATGCTTGTTAAGTAGCACCAGCTACAGTTTGTGCTGTGCTTAGAGAGGGGTAGTGGTTTAAGATTCAGAATGTTATATATTGAAATATCACCTTTTCTTTTTGCTTTTTTTTGTTCAAGGCAAACCAGAACCCTATCTTCTGTTTCCTCAGTAGAAAATGACATTTATTAATCTTCAAAATTCATGGCTTCAACTTGAGAATGTAATTGAAGTACTCAGGTTCTTTCTTCAGCTTCAGCATACTGTGCACATGTATCTATTGGGAGCAGGGTCACTCTTCTTCACCTTCAGCCCCTCACCTCACCATGTCAGTTCCTGTATGAAGTCTAGCAGTGTTGACCCAACCTGGAAAGTATGCTAGACTGGAGAGGAGAGACTCATGGGAAAAGAGTTGCTTGCAAACCCTTGAAAATGTAAGAAGCCTTAGATCAATTATCAGGTTGACTAGAAAAGACCCGAACCCTGACAGTGTCCTCAAAGTCCTTGGCTTCCATTTTTTAACATTGGCCTGGGACAGAGTCCCCAAGGTCTCTTAGAAGCTCTAATCTGCCACCCACATTCACTAAATTTCCTATATTAAAGATAGCTAATGTCCAGGAAGGTAGACTAGGTAATAATAAGATCATAGAAATTACTTGTTAGATTCCACTAGGATATTAAACAAGCTGCACTTTAAACAATTGCATTGAGAACCTTTTCTGTAAAGTAGTAAACAAAGTTTTTTTTTTTTTTTAAATTTCTCCATTGAAGCCAAGGAGGAAAAAGGCTATGACCCATGGATAATAGTGAGTTGTACACATGCTACAAATGTTGAGGGTCAGCAAGTAGATCAGTGGGTAAAAGCATTCCCCAACAAGCTTAATGAAATGAATTTGATCCCCAGAACCCATAGTAGAAGGAGAAAAATGATTCCTGGAAATTGCCTTCTGACTGCTGCAGGAACGCCATGGATTGTGTGCTTCTACATTCATACATACGCATGTGCATGCACATAGTCATAACAAGTAAAAAGTAAAATTATGTTAACTGAGTCACATGGCTTTGTGAGGGCCCTCCACTCAGCACTCTGTGTGTTTTTTGGTTTTTGTTTTTTCTTGACTCACCTAAGATGGAGCAATAGCATTAATTAGTAGCAGAGACTGAGCAGAATTATAGTGACTAGGGATCACAACAGGTTTTGCCTTCCATGTTAAGGTGTCTCTTGCCAGACATGATGGTGCAAGGCCTTCAATCTCAGCATTCCAACAGTAAGAGTCAAGCAGATCACTGAGTTCTAGGCTAGCCTGAAATATAGTAAGACCCTCTCTCAAAAACAACTGAAAGAACAAACAATAACAATAAAAAAGGTATGTCACCTAGAATTGAGTGTGGTTGGCCAACTGGGATGGAGACTTCAAGTCTTCCAATCCAGGCCTGGGCTGTACAGTAATGAAACCTAAGCTACTATGAAGGCTTCTGGAACTCAGAGAGGCCATTCATTTCCTCTCTCCTGGGATTCTAGTAGACCATTGACCAAGAGATGCTCAGGTGCTGCACTGGTGTTGGTTCCAGACTAAACAGACTGTTAGTTTTTTAGTTTAGGTAGGTTATTCTTAAGCCTCCATAGGGTCCAGACCATTTAAATGGCTGCAGTTTATATTTTATAGAAAGACTTGTTTAAAAAGAGGCAATGGTAGTTGGGTGGTGGTGACGTATGCCTTTAATCCCAGCACTCGGGAGGTAGAAATAGGTGGATCTCTGTGACTTTAAGGCCAGCCTGGTCTACAGAGTGAGTTTCAGAACACCCCATCTCAATAAACCAAAAGCCAAAATAAAGAAGAAAAATAAAAGGCAATGGTGGCTGCTCACAACTCTAGCCACGAAGGGATCTAGCCCTTTGCTCCCGTGAGCACCTGCACACATGGAAATTTACCCACACATAATTTTAAAAAGAGGGCATTGTAAACAGTTACCTGTCACTTCACACCACCTTCTATGCATATCATTTATTTATTTATTTATTATTTTTGGTTTTTCGAGACAGGGTTTCTCTGTGGCTTTGGAGCCTGTCCTGGAACTAGCTCTTGTAGACCAGGCTGGCCTCAAACTCACAGAGATAGGCCTGCCTCTGCCTCCCGAGTGCGGGGATTAAAGGTGCCACCAGCACCCAGCTTCACTAATTGATTTTTATCTACAAACCCAGATTTGGCACACCGATGTGCTACTCTGTTTCAACCCACAGATAAACTCTGCTATTAGAGTTTAATTAAATCCATTTCCTTCATTTATTATTTGAGGAATCTTTCATTAAGAAATGGCCAAAGTAAAATCTATTAAAGTCAGTTTGTTTTATGTGATGATTTCAGTGAGCTTAGAGATAGAAACTTGTTTCTAGTAGGGAATACCGTGTATGCATGTAAGTGCTGGAGATTGAGGCCTCTGCTACTTGAGGGTTCTGCCTCTGAGCTCTAGCCCGAAGAAATAGTTAAACAGTAGCAAACTTTATCAAATGCTCCAACATCACCTGTTCCTGCTCCTTTTTGTATGTTTAGCAACAGCTAAGGTTCACAGGCCCTGGCCGACCTGAAACTTACTTTGTAGATCAATCTGGCCTTGAACTCAGAGCCACCTGAGTGCTGAGATTAACGGCATGAACTACTTCACACTTTTCCATTTTCTTATTAAGTCCCTAAGATAGAATCTTCTGAAGATCAATATTCTGTAGCAGAAACATTTACTACTTTCATAGTCTGATTTAAAATATAAAACCAAACTAAGGATTAGCTCAGTGGAAGAGAATTTGCCAGCCTTGGGAAAAAACAAGGAACCCACTTAAGATACAAAATTAAAGATATTGCTGGGCGGTGGTGGTGCACGCCTTTAATCCCAGCACTCAGGAGGCAGAGGCAGGCGGATCTCTGTGAGTTCGAGACCAGCCTGGTCTACAAGAGCTAGTTCCAGCGCAGGCTCCAAAGCCACAGAAAAACCCTGTCTCGAAAAACCAAAAAAAAAAAAAAAAAAAAAAAATTCAAAGATGTTTTTCTCCCTGGAAACCCTCTCACTCTCCAGAGTTCTTTAGTTCTTTGTAAGTTTTTCTTAATCTATTTGCTCTGGGGAAAAAGAAAAAAAAAAAACAAAACTGAAAAGCAGCCAAAACCATAAAGCCTTAAGTGCGATTTGCATCTGATAAAGGCAGCATCTGAAACCTGGTTCCAAGTGTGGTGCTTACCTTCACGTAGCTTCTAAGTAGTAGACAGATACGAAGTGAAAATGGAAGTCCTCTATTCTCTCACTTTAGCTGGCACAATTTATACTTTAAATTTAAACAAGACCAATAAAAATAATTATTACAGGGACAAGAGTGATGGCTCAGTGGTTAAGAGCACTTATTGTACTTACAGAGGACCCAGGCTTAGTTCCTTAGCACCCAGGTCACAGTCAAATGTTAACTCCAGTTCCAGGGCATCCAATACCTGGCCTCAACAGGCATTGCACACACATGTTCAGATCCACACTCAAATACACATGAATATACATAATTAAAAACAGAATAATAAAACCTTGCTGGACAGTGGTGGTGCACACCGTTAATTCCAGCACTCAAGAGGCAGAGACAGGAGGATCTTTGCAAGTTCAAGGCCAGCCTACAAGAACTAGTTCCAGAAAAGGCGCCAAAGCTACACGGAGAAACTCTGTCTCAAAAAAAAAATTTTTAAAAAGAGACTAATAAAACCTCTTCAAAACACAAATAAGTAGACATTAAGTAGGTCCAGCAGGAGGCTCAATGAATATAAATAAGTATTTTTCATACTAACCTGACAGTGTTCAGTCTCTGGATCCTACAGTGGAATGAGGGAACCAGCTTCCAAAGATCGTTTTTTGACCGCCAACAAATACAGTTAATAAAATGACTAATGTTAATTAAGTTTTATAACTTGAAAGATAATTTCAATTTTCAAGTTAATTGGAGGAAAATGTAAAGTTGTGCTAAATGTTTATATAGTGTATTTTAGTTCTTGCCTTAAATAAAATGTACCACTAAATTATTACAGAGTCCAAGTCTTAATTTACTTTTTGTCTTCTGGACAGAGTCTTCGGGACTCTCACAGAGTAGGTGTCTCACACAGAATAGCTCGATACACCATAAGAGGTGTCTGCCTTTAGTAGTCATGATTCATGGTCATCTGTCTTTCTGCTTTGAGATTTCCTCTCCTTTCTCCTGGGTTCCTGCTCATTCTGTACTGAGGAAACAGAACATGGGACTGCAGAAGTCCATCTTGCCTTTGCAATGGTGCTCTTATGTTAAATTAAATCATAGGTTCATTTGGAATGGTATGGGGTGGGTGAGTGTGGGAAAAGTAGATGGAATTTATGTTCACTTCTTGTAACAATATGCTAAAAAAGAGTGGTCCTGGGACTAAGCTAGTTTGTATTTTTAGGTAAAGTGACTTGTTTTGGAGAGAGCACCATTAGACAGGGAAAGGACTTCTGTTAGCTAACAACGTGTTAACTGTCTCCCTAAGATACAGTTAGAGCAGTAACAGCATAGGAATAACCATAGTCATTTAGGGTTTTGTACAGGTCAAATCCCGTTACAGCAAATTTTATAGGATGTGCAAATTCCTTATTTGTCCCTACTTTCTGAAGAGTATTGGTATGTAATTATCAGACCAAGGAATTTGTTTTATTCATATCTTTCCTTGAAAAAAAGCTCATAGACCGTTAAAGAGACATTTAGCCCCATCTGGTCTCCTGGTTCACAAACGGCCAGTTCCCCTATTCTGGGGTATGGACAACTAGCCAGCTCTCAGGCACTAGGTAAGGCACTGAGCATGTTTGCCGTGTGCGGTACAGCACAGTGCTTGCTTGCCCACACCAACCACAGCAAAAAGCATTAGGATTTTCTTTGTGTTTTGGGTGAACACTGACAATAAAGAGTGGAGCCCCTCATTCATTAGGAACCCCTAGATTCTTTGAGATAGACTGCTGTGTAAGAGTCCAGGAGCGATGCCAGTGCCACAGTGCTCTGGGTATGAGGAGCAGTAGTTTTCCAACACATAGTCACTCTGTCCTCAGGTTGATACACTATCAGCAAAGAGCTAGGGGTTATTGTTTTATTTTTGTTTTTGTGTCTTTCATTGTAACGGGATTTAACTTGTAACATCTAGATTTTCATAAGAGAAATGCAGATTACACAAATGAAAATATCACACCATTTGTACTGACTGCCCTATTTCAAATGTACTCACTCGCATGTTATATTTACTGTTGCATATATGTAAATACAAGCGATTAGGAACCTTTTGCAGATAACTTTATGAACATGGATGTTTACTTTGTCTGCTTTTATAAAGAAGTAAGAGATGTACTTTTTTATACCGAACACATTAAGATATCTGTGGAATATTATTTGGTATATGATGGTGAGAACGGTTGCTTTAAATCACAGGGTGTTTTGAATGCTGCTAGAGTAGCCAGTGTTGCTTAACGTGGCATCTTTTTTTCCTGTCCACACTTTCCACCCTTGGTACAGGTGTTTTTGATAAAGCTGTGGAATGGCAAGGTATGTTTTTTATGGGATGTTCAAGAATCTATTAGTGTAATTCTTTTACAGAGGTTTCCTTTACAGGATTCCTTTTGAGTTTGGCTGAAGTAAACCTGATATAATTGTAACATAACAGTTTTGAAGGCAGCTGAGTGTACAATTTGACACAACCCTTAAATTTCTGATTTTATTTTTTTCCTAACCCTTACTAAAAGACAGTGTTTCGGTTTTAAAGTGCTCGGGGTGGGGGTGGCTTGGAACTATGTGACCTGTAAGAAGTAGCCTAAGCTCTTTGCCAGCCAGTGGTCCAGTATTTTGTTATTGTTAGAAAGTTGGTTGCCAGTAATTCTCAGTTTCCTGAGGAAAGTGCTGTAAGAGTAGCTCCTAATGTCCCAGTTACCAGGCAGTCCTAGAGCTTTGTTAAATGCAGTCCTCTGTTCGCTAGCGGAACAGCTGAGCCTGAACTTGGACTGGTGGAATAAAGGGCTAGTCTGAGCAAGTGGCAGGTGTGCAGAGCTCACACTAACTTTACCGCCTGCTTATGCTTTCCTCTCTGTCCACGTGCTCTGCTGCCTGCAGCCCTCCACAGGTGTGTGGACATTCCTGTTTTCCAGGTTCCCCTGAGAGAACCACATAGCTAATTCAGGCAGGGCTTTAGAAGGCCCAATTAGAAGAGGACACTTTCTAGTGACTTCCTCTAACTGTAAGATTCTGAAAGATACATGGGACTGTCCCCAGCAGCATGTCCCTTTCCTTGTAAAAAGGTGAAGGACTTTGAAGGTATTGGCACAAGTGCTGAAGATTGCTGGTGCCTTTAGATTACGCCATTCACCTGAGTGGCCAAAAAGCCCTTGTTAAAGAGCTGAGGTGTTTGTGAACACCCGTGGTTGCAAAGTTAGTGTCTGCTCAGTGTGCTCCATCTCACCAGAAGTGTTTGCTTTTTCTCATTCATAGAGGTCCTGTAATAAAGAGGGATCCGAACAAGCTCAGAATGAAAATGAATTTCAAGTAAGTAATTGAGTCCGTTCTCATATGCATGAGCTGTAAACTGGTGGTGTCCAGCCTCACCAAACTGTGGTTTGACAGGCCTGATCTCTGCCCTTGGAAATGTCTGGTCTTTGATGTTTCTTAAAAGAAAGGCTCTGGGAAAGATGGAGCCAGCTGCCTGAGGCTGATCCACAAGGGGCTTCCAAGCTCCTAAGGGTAGAGAGTCAAATTGTCTGTGGTGACAATTTTTAAGCAGTATTAGAGATGCTGAGTGATGCAGGCTTAGGAAATAGTCTCTGATGCTCTGTTGTGGAGGCACATACCTTCTCTGGCAGCATCTCTACTTTCGGATATTCCTACACCATCATTAGGAAGCAGATCAGTGCCCAGACACTGGCACTCTCCCCTTGAGGAAGTGGCAGTGCTTGTCCTGGGTATGGTAGTCAGGTTGAAAAGGCTTCTTCCCAGATTCTGAAATAGATAACACTGAAAAAAAATGTGCATTCAAAGGAACTTTGAGACTCCAGGTGTGGAGAATGGGCATCTTATGAGTATTCTCTTGTGTGTTTATATGCCTATAGGGAAGGGGTACTTGTGTGTATAAGATAGTCAATGTGACATAGCTAGTTGGCCACCCCTGGGAGCTTCTGAACACGGAGATGGTGCTTCCTGCTTTGCCTGGTTTTTTTTTTTTTTTTTGCTTTGTTTTGTTGTTGTTTTGTTTTTTGAGACAGGGTTTCTCTCACTTTGGAGCTTGTCCTGGAACTAACTCCATAGACCAGGCTGGTCTCAAGCTCACAGAGATCTGCCTGTCTCTGCCTCCCAAGTGCAGGGTTTAAAAATGTGCACCACCCACTGCCCGGCTTACTTCCCCTGTTACATTGCAGCTGCAGTAGCAGCCCAGTAGTAGAGTCCCATCCTGTTCCGTCCCCCATCCTAGCAGTACCCTTCTTTGCCTGCTGGCACCACATTTTTGTTCATTCCTCCCTTGGGTTTCAGATGTCATCCTCAGAATCACAGCTGCCCCTTCCCTTGCTTCTCAGGACCTGATCCACAGACAATCGGACTTTACCTGTGATTTTTGGGGTTGGTGTGCACATAGTATGGAGGAGTTATTTTCTAGTTCTCATTGAGTCCTTTTAACATCTCACCTCCTTGGTGAGATGACTCAGCAGGTAAATGTTCTTGTAAATCTGGCCACCTATGTTCTATCCCCAGAACCCACATGGTAATAGGAGAGAACCAACTTCTATAAATTGTCCTCTGACCTCCGCATGTGCATGCACACACATAGAAACACACATATACATAAAAGCAAAAATAATTGTCCTCTTCTGACAATTGCTCCAGGTCCCACAGGACCTTCCCTCACTCCCTCTGTAGAGGAGGAGGATGTTTTCTATCTACCACTCACAGTTGGGGCTGCTCTCCCTGCTTTTTTCATCTTGCATCCAAACATTTGCCAACAGAAACCTCCGCTTTCTAAAGCTCACATGCTGTTCCTCTCCCCTTCACGCTGGTCTCTGGTCTCTCTGCTTCTTGCCCTCATTATGTCAAGGTTCTACAACAACCTGTTGGAGTCCACTCTTTGGTCATTCTGTAGCCTAGATACTCTGTTCTCCACTGCATCCCTCTTTCCTTCTGCTGTCTTCTCCAGTACGTGTGCGCTGGCAGGCTCCTTCTTTGTCATGCAGGACTTCAGCACTCCACCTCTGCTAACCTCCCAGCTTGCTGTGACTTCTTGGAGAGCCGCAGTCTAGAAATTGCTATCTTCTGATTCCATCAGCCCTCCTTCTGATGACCCAACTATGCTTCCCAGGCCTTCTCCTTCATATAGCCTCAGTTCTTCTTGTCTCTTCTGTGCTTACAACTGCCATGCTGAACCTAACCACTTCAGTGCCTGCTTTCATTGTACGGCGCCCACAACCCCTGAGCTGTTGAGCTCTAGAGAATCACACAGTTGGGAAAGCTGGTACTCCACCTCACAGTGCTTGCTGTATGGCAGCCTGCCAAGCTTCACCCTTAGGTTTACATCTGGATTCTAAGGTCTGTTTCAGATATTTGTTTTCTCTTCCAGCTTTCCTGTCCCCACCCTAGGCATGCAGTATGAAGCTCACTCTTCAGCTGCTGATCTCTTATCTGACATCTTCTACTCCAAGCCCTATTCTTTTGTGCCTTTTTTCCTACTGGCTGCCCCTGTGGAGGCACTCTTTCTTTTGCATTCAGCATGTCCACTCTCTTCTTTCAGCCTACTGTCATCATCCTCCAATCCTTTTCCTGGGAGCCAGGAGCTCTTTGAGATGTCCTTCCCCCTCAATTCAATCTCTGTTCTGTTCCTGATAAAATTTCTAATTTTCTTTTTTCTTTTTCTTTTAAAAATGAATTTTTTTTTGTTTTAGTCTTTCATAAGTCTTAAGATCGACAAGGGTTTTTGTTTGTTTTGAAACATTCGTTTTTGTAATTTCAGTACTTGGAGGCTGAAGCTACTGGTAGTTTGATGGCAACTTGGGCTATGTAGTGAGATATCATCTAAAAGTCCTAAAACTTCCCACGTCTCAGTTTGTTTGTGCTTGAGTTTGAATTGGGGACCTTCCTGAATCTAGTAGAAGGCAACGACATATGACTGCAACACTTGCACCTGAAGGGCTCAAGCAGGAGAGTATGAGCTTAAGGCCAGGCTTACATAGACCCCATTTCAATCAAACAAAAGATGGGTCTGGAGTCTCAGCTACTTAGAAGCCTGAGGCAGGAGAATCACAAGCTGGCCTACAGAGAGAGTTCAGGGCCAGCGTGGGCAATTTAGTGAGATGCTGCTTCACAATAAAAGATGAAAAGCAGGAGACTGGAAGAACGGCTCGGAGGTTAAGAGCACTGACTGCTCTATGGAGGGCCTAAGTTTAGTTCCCATCCCCCACGTGGTAGCTCATAATTCAGCTGTAACTCCAGTTCTGGAGGATCTGACACCTTTTACTGACCTCTGCAGGCAGTTGGCATACATATGCACAGGCATACACAGAGACACAGAGAAATTTAAAATAAAATTTTAAAGGAAAAAGCAAGCTGGGGCTACAGCCTAGTAGTAGAATTCTTGCCTGACATTGTGATGCAAGTGTGCACCACCATCCCCAGTGTTTTCATATGAGTTCTGGGGACCAACGCAGAGTTTCATGCATGCATGGCAAGCGATTTACTGGACGGGTTCTCCACTACAGAAGTGAAATTTTATAGATATAATGAAAAGTATAAATTTGTTTCCACCCTCCCGTCTAGGTGTCTCTCTCTTTTCTGTTCACTCTTTCCTATCTAATACTGTCCCCATCATTTCCCTGAAGCTCTTGTTTCCAGCAGCAGCAGCTACATTGTGAATCTCCCCGGCCATTTGCTTTCCTCCTGTTTGACGCTCAGGAGCATCTGTAGTTCCTTCTTCCACAAAGGCAGACATTACCTCCTCTTTTCCATTTTTTCCCTTCCACTGCCCAGATTTGAATCAGTAGGTAATGTGAAATGTTAGAGCTTTTGGTTCTTTGGACTTTTTAGAAGACAAAGTTTTGGTATGTTGTCTAGATTCTTAGTCTAGCAGAGGACTAGGATGTGCATGTTGCACCCAGCTTGCTTGCTTTTTAAATAATAAAATATAGGGGAACATTATACAGTTGTGAGAATGAGTATTGATGGGTATAATGTTTGCTTATGTGTGTTGCTGGGTAAATGCTATTGGGGGGTGTGTGTGGTTTTTTTGAGACTGAGTTTCTCTGTAACAACAGCTCTAGCTGTCCTGGAACTCCCTCTGTTGATCAGGCTGACCTCTAACTTACAGAGATCAGCCTGCCTCTGCCTCCTGTAAATGCTAATTTTTAAAAAATATTTTTCATTCCTTTGTAATTTCATGCTTGTATATGATGTATCTTTTAAAAAATTTTAAATTTATGTCTGTGGGTGATTTGCTTGCATATGTATGTGCATGTGCCTTATGTGAGTACTTGGTACCCTCAGAGGTCAAAAGAAGGTGTTGAATATCCTGGAACTAGAGTTAAAGATGATTGTGAGCCATCATGTAGGTGTTGGGAATCAAACCAAGGTCTTCTACAGAGCAACAAGTACTCTTAACCTTGGAGCCATTTCTCCATTCACTATATAATGTATCTCAATCATGTTAATCCCTTACTCCTCTTTCAATCCTCCAGACCCCACCCATGTCATCTTCCCACCACCTTCTTGTCCTCTCTTGAGTCCTCTTAGTACTGCCTGCATGCGCTTGGATGTGGGCCATCCATTAGAGTATGGGTAACCAGGCAGGACTGCATACTTGGAGAAAACTGACTCTCCCTTCCTCAGGAACCATTAACCACCATAACTACTAACAACCCCTCAGTTGAAAGTGGGCTCTTATAAGTCCCTCCCCCTGTGCTGGAATGTTGACTGGCTTGGGTCCTGTGCAGGTCTTTTGTAGGTAAGCACAGCTGCTGTGCAACAGCCTTGTTGTGTCATTAACACAGCTTTTTACAGTTGCTACTCACCACAAGGCCATTGCCGTAGTGTGGGAGTTCTCAGGAACAGGCGATTCTTCCTTCTGGGAGTTTGCTCAGTGTGTGAGCTTTCAGGGCATATTGCTTAGCATGGTCCTGCCTGTCTTGGTCACCCTAGTCTAGCTGCAGCCACCCTGCCTCACCCTTTCTTCTCTGCTCCAGACTTCCTCCATCAGGACAGCCATAGCTCATTTGTACCCTGCACTCTCGGGTCCTGGGTCAATTCAGTGTTGTCTCTTTGGAAGTCCCTACTCTTTTATAACCAGCCTTCTGTCCCATCATAGCCTTGACTTTAGTCATTTCCTATTTCTCTATGTGAGTTTTGTACAGATGGGGCCTAATGGGGCTTATTCTTTGGTTTCCTGATATTTAGCACTAGATATGTACCAAATATTTTCTGCTTTTGTTGTTGTTGTTTGTTTTGTGTGTGGTTTTTCAAGACAAGGTTTCTCTGTGTAACAGTTCTGGCTATCCTGGCATCCACTTTGTAGACAAGGCTGGCCTTGAACTCTCAGAGATCCTCCTGCCACTGCCTCCAGAGTGCTGAGATTAAAAACATGTGCCACCACTGCCTGGCCACATTTTGTGTTTTGAATGAGTGAAAGAAAGATTTTTTTTTTCCTCTAAAAAACAAAGTAAACTGTTAAGGTGTTGATTTCTCCAAAAAGTAACACTAGCCTATGGCTGACCCAGTTGGTGGCATGGAGGGGTGGGCTGTGGATCAAAACCTGGTTCTTCCTGCTGCTCACTTGCTTCAAGTAGTCATCAGGGAGACAGGTGGCTTAGAAGTGTTTATATCTCTGTCTTGGCACCATGTCTGTGTTTAGGCTGATGGCTTCCACAGGAATCTAGACAGAATTTTAATCCAGGTCCCAGCAACAGTGCTGTCACACACATCAACAGTGCTCAACTCACTGAACTTTAAATGTAATCATGAGACCAGGTATTGTGGTGTTGCCTGTAGTCCAGCACTGGGGAAACTGATGTAGGAGGATTGGGAGTTTAAGAGTAACCTGATCCTGAATTCATTTCCCAGCAACCACATGGTGGTTCACAACCATATGTAATGAGATCTGGTGTCCTCTTCTGGCGTGCAGGCATACATGCAGGCAGAACACTATACATAATAAATTAATCTTTAAAAAAAAAAGAGTAGCCTGAACTATCGTTAAGATTTTATTTTATAGGGCTGGAGAGATGGCTCAAAGGTTAAGAGCATTGCCTGCTCTTCCAAAGGTCCTGAGTTCAATTCCCAGCAACCACATGGTGGCTTACAACCATCTGTAATGGGGTCTGGTGCCCTCTTCTGGCCTGCAGGCATACACACAGATAGAATACTGTATACATAATAAATAAATAAATAAATATTTAAAAAAAAAAAGATTTTATTTTATAAACCAAACAGGAAAGGCTGGCAAAATGACTCAGGGGTAAAGGTAATTTACCACTAAGCCTAATGACCTAAGTTTAGTCTTTGGTGCCCTCGTGGAAAGAGAAAACCAACTCCTAGAAGTTGTCTTCTGATCTCCATATTGTGGTATGTGGGCAGCCACACGTGAAGCTCACATGTTCTCATTCTCTCTCTCTCAATTAAAAGGCAGAGTGCTTGTCCAGCATGTACAAAGCCCTGGATTCTGTCTGCAAGCCCATTGCATAAACTGGGCATGGTGGTTCACACTTTTAATCCCAGGATGAAGGAAATAGAGGAAGGAAGATCAGAAGTTCAGGTTAGCTGTAACCAGTTCAAGATCAGTCTGTGCTACATAAGACTTTCTCAAGAAAAAAGTATAAAAGTAACACTTCAGACTTGAGGAAGAAGCAGGATTGGATATGGATATATGTGTTACACAGTTCAACCCTTGTGATCATTTCAGTCACTGCAGTGTGAAAGGTTGAAAAACACATTTTAGTCATAACAAAATTCTGGATTTTTAGACAAAGAAGATTAGGTTGGAAGTTAGAAACTGGAGGTGTTGGGGAGAGTTCTACAGATGGCATATAGCTACAAGAAGCTGTACCTGGTGGATTGCCTGCTCTAGAACTGACCCCAGGATCCTCTCGTTCAGTTATGGTCAGGCTTTGCTTGCTTTTTCAGTTTCCACTGTAAGAGGCGCCGAGGAGACTGCTCCCAGCCCACAGGGGAGAGGACTACAGCAGAGGACACCTTGAGGGCCTTCGCTTGAGCTCCCCTGAGAGTCTCTGCAGTATCGGGCTTCAGGTCAGACAGGGCTGCAGTGACTATGCCTCCTAAGCCAATGTGTTAAGAGGGTCAGATGTACGATGAAAACATTTCATCTGCTAAACAGAGGTATTTGATGTTATCAAAAAAGATATAAATACATGTGATACCTAATCCCTTAACTTAGTCTGATCGACTTAATATATGTATGTTGTCAGATACACACACTTGCAATTAGTAAATACAGATTGAACCTTGAAAGGTATAATTAGCCTAATATAGGGATTATACAAGATAGTTAAATTCTAATTGTGGGGGATTAGAAAGAAGCATTTGTCCGCACACCAGGGAAGTGACCTTATGATTTTTTTGTATTTTGACACCTTTGGAAGCAGCCTTTTTTTCTTTTGTCTTATTAGCTATAGCATTCTACCATGCCTAATGAGCTTGTCCTCAGTTTCTGAGGTCAATTTTTGTCTTTTTTTTTTTTTTAACCTTTGGAGTTGAGGAGTGAACCTCGGTAGGCAAGTGCTCCACCATTGAGGTAAATTCCCAGCCCTCCTGAGTTTTGTAATTGTGAATGCCATAAGCATGTTTCTTTGGGATTATTCCCCAGAGGACATTTCTTAACAAAGGGTGATCAAAATCACCTGAAAGCTGGGAAGAAGGGGAAGAGTTGTGTTTTTAGAACGAGCGATACATCTATTGGTGTGGTATTGGGGTCAAGTGAGATCCTCAGTGGGTAGAGGCGCTGGCACACAGGTCTTGCTACCTGAGTTTGAGCTCCAGACCCCCCATAAGGTAATGGGAGAGAACAAGCTCCATGACATGTAAGTGCCTGCACATAGACAATAAAGTTTTAGAAATTTTAATGGGATCTGAGCCTACTACCTAGGACAATAAATGGGTAGTGTTACCTGTGAGTGTCAAGGGCTTTTCACCCTGTCACTCTAACAGATTGACAGTCACATGCCCTAATTTGCTGTTTTGGGAGTGACTGAGGAATGAATGTGACATGGGAAAAAAGGATGGGTTTTGAAATCTTAATTATTATAGAGCCAAGAGTTATTAGGACTAAAGATAGGAAATGGAAGGAGGGATAAGGCTGGAGAGATGTCTCCGTGGTTAAGATCATTTGTTTCTTGTGCAGAGTACCCAGGTTCAATTCCTAGTATCTCTTCGATGGCTCACAACCATTCAAAACTCCACTTCCAAGTGTACACTCAGGCAGCAGGCCGTGTACACTGTGCATGTATATTTATGCAGAGAAACTCTCATACACACAAAGTTAATAAATCTAAAATGCATAGCAGCTTTATGGAGAATTTATCAGAGACAAGAATTGAAACTCAAAACCTGGAACCCACAGACTAGGCAGGAGACCTTTGGAGCATTCAAGCACACTAGGCTCTCAATGGAGAATCAAGTCATCTTCACCAGAATGAATGGTGGTGTCTCTGAGAGGCTAAGAGTGAGATCTAAGCAGTTAGGTTGTAAAATAAATAGACACAGTAAAAGCCCTTAATAAAAGTGACCCTTAAGCCAGTTTAGAACTGTAAAGTGACTTGTTTTGGGAAGCATTGTTTGACATGAGAAGGGAACTCTGTTAGCAGATAACCCACTGTCTTCTGAAGGTATAGTTCACATGGTAACAGCATAGGAATAACCACAGGCATTTAGGACTGTGCATCAGGTTGGGGCTGGGGATATATACTTCCATTTGGTAGAGTTCTTACATAGCCTGTAAGAAATCCTGGGTTGGGTCCCTGTACCAAATAAAGTGAGCATGGTGGCACATGCCTGTAATCCCAGCAGAGACAGGAGAACCATCTGCTATAAAGGTAGTTCATGGCCAACCTGGACTGAGACTTTTGTCTCAAAACAAGCAAACGAAAGTGTTAGCACAATTTTCGTTTAGTAGAATACCAAACTTTTATTTGTCTTCAAGTATTTTTTGCAAAGTATTAATATATAATATTGGGCTATTTTTTCTTCTTTACTTGGAGGGAAAATTGTATTTTTGGAACTAGTGACCTAAATTGAATTTTAAATAACTATATAGTATAATGCTGTGAGCTAGATCCTATACAGGTTGAAGGAGTGAGTGATGTGTGAGTGAGTGAGTGAGTGAGTGTGTGTGTGTGTGTGTGTGTGTGTGTGTGAGTGTGTGAGAGAGAGAGAGAGAGAGAGAGAGAGAAAGAGAAAGAGCCATAGACCGTGCTAAAGAGTGGTCTAGAGGCCTGGAGGAACCTGCTCCTGAGAAAGCACTTCCTGCCTTTGAAAACACTAACCCCCGCTCTGTTCACATATGTTCCAGGGGGCCGAAGCGATGGTTCTGGAGAGTGTTATGTTTGCCATTCTTGCTGAAAGGTCACTTGGGCCAAAACTCTATGGTATCTTTCCCCAAGGCCGACTGGAGCAGTTTATCCCGGTAAGATTATGTAAACCACAGGTGAGAGGTGAACTCTCTACCTCCTAGCAGCAAAAGTCTTGAAATCCTGTCATTTGAAATATTAAATGTGAGGAATAATAATTGGGAAGTAACTCAGAAGCCATGAGCTCTTTTTGCTTTTCTGAGGATCTGGGTTCGGTTCTCAGTACTGACTCACAACCATCTGTAACTCCAGTTCCAGAGGATTCAACACCTTCTTCTGACCTCTGTGAGTACCAGATTATGCACATGTGCACATATACACATGCAGATAAAACAGTCACAGAAAATAAAGCAAATAAAGTCTTAAAAGGAATTTAATATGATCTGTGTAAATAAACTGGGTCATAAGTAAAGACAAGGAAAATGTAGCTGAGATGGTAGAATGATTGCTAGCATGCTTAGCATTTAAAGAATATATATTAACCTTTCTTTAATACATAGACATAGTTATTATACAGGTTAAAATTATATGAGAAACTGGAGAGATGACCCAGCAGTTAAGATCACCAGCTGCTCTTCCAGAGGACCCCAATTTAATTCCCAGCACGCATATGATGGCTAACAACTAAATTCTGTAACTTCAGTTCCAGGGGATCCAGCAGTCTCTTATGACTCTTTGGGCACCACACACACACGTGGTACAGACATACATGTAGGCAAAATGACTGTACATACAAAAATAAGTCTTTAACAAAATTTTAAAAACGCCCCTCCCCCAAATGTTTTGCCATTCTACTGCCACCTAAGTATTTCCCTTTTCACCTTATTCTCAGCTTCTGGGACTGTCTTTATGGAATGGAGCAGCATTCATACTGCAGCCCCTTATTCTTGTCTCTATCAACCTGCTTTCCCACTATTCAAGATCTCCATCCTATCCTGCTGCTCTGGGCCAGTTCTGTTTCCAAGAAGTCAGTATTATCTGTCTTCGTCTTGTCCTGAGGCTTATGTGTTTTGGGTATTTGTTTTTGTTTTGTTTTATATAAGTTTTCTGATATAGGCTAGTATATTCTGGAACTCTGGACATATACTTCTTTCAGCATCCTTCTGGATATACAGTGAGCTGTGGCAAACAGGGTCAGGACAGCCCTGTATATTTATATTTTCATAGATGGCACCTTGAGTCATGGCAGGAAGAAAGCACTGTGACCCTTGTCTTCACAGAACTTACTCTGAACTAGATGGGAATTATTTTTTTTTTGTTTTTGTTTTTCAAGACAATGCTTCTCTGTCTTGGAACTCACTCTGTAGACCAGGCTAGTCTCCAGCTCAGAAGTCCAGTTGCCTCTGCCTCCTAAGTGCTGGGATTAAAGGTGTGTTCTACCACCACCACCTAGCTCAAATGGGAATCTTTAGTTGACTCTCCAAATGGAGGGTGACTGGGCTATGGATCAGTTTGAATAACCATGTAAGTCAATTCAAAGGGCCACACTCACAAATGAATGCAGAGAACTCTTGAGACTCAAAACATTGCATTAGAGTGAAGCCCTTGCATTGAACCTGGCAACTCTTAGTGGAGCGTTCCTTTAATCCCAGCCCATGGGAGGGAATGGCAGGCAGACCTCTGAGTTGGAGGCCATCTTGATATATATGAAGTTCCAAGCTAGGCAAAACTGAAAACTGAGTCTCTGTTAAAAAATAAATAACAGTAAATTCTTCAGGACTGTTGTCCATCATGGCTATATACCTCTAAGATCAGCACTTGAGAAGTGAGGGCAAGAACCTTCATCCTCTGCTACATAGGAGGGTTCAAGGTACATGAAACCCTCTTTTACTGGTTTTGCCTTTTTTAGTAGTATCTTATCCTGTTACTTTCCTGTATATAGCATAGTCACTCAAATTAAGTAAATATGAAGGCTCCAAAGCCACAGAGAAACCCTGTCTTAAAAAACAAAAAAAACAACAACAATAAAAAAAAGAATTTTAATGCCGGGCAGTGGTGGCGCACACCTTTAATCCCAGCACTCAGGAGGCAGAGGCAGGCGGATCTCTGTGAGTTCGAGACCAGCCTGGTCTGCAAGAGCTAGTTCCAGCACAGGCTCCAAAACCACAGAGAAACCCTGTCTCGAAAAACCAAAAAAAAAAAAAAAAATGAATCTTACTAAAAACACAAAGAAAAATATAGCAATATGATTATATACAGTACATAATACTTGATAATAAATGATTGAGTTCCTTGCTTATATATTTATATGCTGTACTTTTTATTGTTATATTATGAGTGTATTCTTTCTACGCCTTAATTCCAGCACCTGGGAGGCAGAGGTAGGTGGACCTCTGGGTTTGAGGCTAGCCTGGTCTACATAGTGAGTTCCAGAACAGCCAGGGCTACACAGAGAAACCCTGTTTCAAAAAATTTTTAAAAAAGGAAAGATTAAGCCAAACTGGTGGCTCACACCCGTGATCCCAGCAGGCTGAGGCAGAAGGATCACCCTAAATTTGAGGCCAACCTGGGCTACATAGTTGAGGCCCTGTCTATAAATAAAACAAGCTAGAAAGCTAGGCATGGAAGGCTAGGCTATGTCTTTAATCCCAGTACACAGGAAGCAAAGGTGGGATGATCTCTGTAGTAACCTACGGACACATTTCTGGGAGTGTGTTCCTTTTGTTAAGTGTTATGTGACTCTAGTGACTTTTGCTTTCCAAGACAGGGTTTCTCTATGTAGTCCTGGCTGTCATGGAACTCTTTATAGACCAAGTTGTCCTTGAACTCACAGAGATCCACCTATCTCTGCCTCCTGAGTGCTGGAATTAAAGGTGTGCACCACTACAACATGGCTGTAGTGGCATTTTTGAAAGCTGAGTGAGCTGCCCTCAGAAGTCCTGAGTATATGATTAGTGGATGCTGAGTCCCCGTCCATATAACAGCATGGCTTATTTAATGCTGTGGAGAAGATTCCAGAATCAAGGAGACTGAGTTCTATGCATGCTTCAGTGCTAGGAGTCAAATACCTTAACTGTTGAGTTTTCCACTGGATTTGGTAGAATCTCCCTCACCCTGGAAGCAACTCTGAGAGAGCTGAGTGTTGTTTCTACTCAATGCAACAGGAAACAAGGCACTGAGGAATGAAGTCACATCTAGCTCATGTCTTTGAAGCAAGAATTTGAACAAGATTGCTCTTACTGGGCAGCACTCCTGCCATAAGGCTGCTGCTTTGTAGCTTCAGGAAGATCCCACCTTGAGTCCTGCAGGGGCCAGCTTGTGTGGAAAAGCCAAAGGATTTCCTAAACCACAGAATTCCTTAAACACCTGTGGAAGGGCTGTCAGGATAAGCCAGGCCTCAGGTTATGTCAGCGACAGCATAAAGATTTGACCTTCTTGTCCACCTAGTGTAGCACATGCCTGTTCCATGTCAACCCCGGTGCTGAGGACACAGCAAGAGCAGTTGGCAGCCCTCCATAGGATATTCAGCTGATGGAGTACTGGGAACTACTGAAGACAGGCTGTCAGTTTTGACAAGTGAGGATACCAGCTGTAGCTGTAGAGACGGAGTTACAAGTCACAGGAATGGTGTTTCTAGTTCACTAAAGGAGGTACTTCCTCAGGTTCTCAATGAGGTAGACCTGCTTCTCTCTGTAGAAGTGTCATGGAACTTAATGGGTCATCACCTATAAGGATGCTGTCTATCCTTTTTTGGAGGACAGGGTCTCACTGTCAGACTGGCCTTGAACTCACATATCTTTCTGCCATTAGCTCATGAGTTACTGGGATTAAAGACATATATCACCATGTCTGGCTGCATGCCCATTCCTAAGAAAATTTTGTGTACTGGTTGAGGCTTAAATAACCAATATGGGTAAATATTGGTTTTTGGTTTTAATGTGGTGTGGTCTCAATACAATTGTTAGATGGCATTGATAAATGGCAGTACCTGAACCCCTTTTCTGTTCCAGAGCCGACGATTGGACACTGAAGAATTACATTTACCAGATATTTCTGCAGAAATAGCTGAGAAAATGGCCACATTTCATGGAATGAAAATGCCATTCAATAAGGAACCAAAATGGCTTTTTGGAACAATGGAGAAGTGAGTGTTCAGATTATTTGGTCCTTGTCTCTTTTACCCTGGTGACTTTGGCAGTAACCAGAAGTGGGTGCTTCCCTTCATCTGCCAGGGCGGTCAGAGGCCCCTTTGGATCATTGGTGTGCCTGCCATCTCTTGCAATGTGTGTCTCATGAATCAATCAATTCCTGGACCAAGAAAGAAGACTTCTTTGCAAAATTGCTGTGGGTGGGTGGAGAGCCAGCTTCCCTAAAAACTGTAGGTCTAATCTTCACCTCCCTCTTTCTTGGAGACCACAGGGCTTTCTTGGGACTGGGACTGACTGGAGTTGGGTACGTGAGTGGGGCCTGAGAATGCACCTGCTGAGCCTAACTCTGGTCTTTGTCTTTCCTATGACAGATACCTGAATCAGGTGCTAAGACTTAAATTTAGTGGGGAGGCCAGAGCTCAGCAATTGCACAAGATCCTTGCTTACAATCTGCCTCTGGAGCTTGAAAATCTGAGGTGAGTATAGCCGTCTATCCCCTGCCCTGGGTTGGTAAGCTTCTCATCTACAGAGTAAATATTCTCTCGGGAGTAAGTCCTGGTAAATTGGAATTCTCCCCCTTCATTCCCACCCCTACCCCAGACAGGGTTTCTCTGTGTGGCTTGGTTGTCCTGGAACTCACTCTGTAGACCAGGCTGGTGCCAACTCAGATCATCCTGTTTTGCTTCCCTGCTGCAATTAAAGGTGTGCACTACCATACCTGGTTTTGGGGGGATGAGTTTGTCTTTTTAAGATTTTATCTTATTTCACTGAGGCATTAGCCCTTAATGTAATTCGTCAAGTGAGGTTTTGCCTAGGGTGAAGTTAATAGACCAGAGAGATGGGAAACTAAATCTAAACCCTGGGAGACATTTTGAGATTCGGCTAGGGCGGTGGTGGCAAACACCTTTAATCCCAGCTCTCAGGAGACAGGATCTCTGTGAGTTCAAGACCAGCTTGGTCTTCAGAGCTACACAGAGAAACCCTGTCTCAAAAAAAAAAAAAAAGACCATGAGATTGGTTTCTAAATGGAAACTCTTGTGTCTGTCTTCTTGGAGAGCCTGAGCCTGGGTGCAGACATGTGTGCTATGCCAGGTGGTACCAAGACCTTTAAAGAGTTCTGACTTTATTTGGACAGAAAGCAATTGTCTAGTTCCGATACATGCATGAAGGAAGCTACTCTGGGGGTATCTGCTCTAAGTCGGGGCAGGCTCATGTGGAACAGTGTATGTGCTAGGATAGCATGAGCAGTGTGTGCAGGTGCGGTGGAGAAGAGTTGGCAGTGCAGAGAGGCTGAAGGGGCTCTCTGCCAAGACACACAGACATGAATTTCAGAATATGAGTATGTGCTGTGCTAGAATGCTGTTCTGTGCTGGTCGCATAAGTATGTGTGTACCTTACTGAACTAGAGAGGTAACAGTGAGGCTTTCTTTTTCCAGGTCATTGCTGCAGTACACTAGATCTCCAGTTGTATTTTGCCATAACGACTGTCAAGAAGGTAAGAATTGCCATGGCATGCTAAAGATAAGGCTTGTGTTATACTTAAAAGACAGCTAATGTATGTGTATGAGCCATGCAAGATGGTGGCACAAGTGTACTAGCATGCTGGAATAAAGTGCACACAGCCAGTGAAGTGTATGAGTGAAAATGAGCTACAGCTTTATACCAAGGAAAACCCTCTGGATTATACAAAGAAAAACAAGTTTTCAAAAAATGAGTAGAGAATTAATGAAAGATCTGGAATGAAGCTACATATACCTGGTACGAATTCCTACTTTAGCCTGCAAAGCAGAAGACCCAGATCATGTGAGCTCTGTGCAACACACTGAAACCACCTTCCCACAAAACACACAGAACTAAAGACTCAGATCACTTCCTTGAAAAATTGCAGTGAAGTATGCTGCTCTCACAGAACTGTACTGGAATAATAGTTTTTAAAACACCCAACTGCCCAGCTCCTTTTGCCCACACTGTCTGCCTATGTTGCTTTGATGTTCCATCTGCCTTGACACAGATGAATACAGTCCTTCTCTGCGACTTTATTCTGGTTTTTTGTTTTTGTTGTTTTGGTTTCGTTTTGAGTTTTCTTTGTGTGTGCAGGGGGTTAGAGATAGGATTTCTCTGTGTAGCTCTGACTGTCATGAAATTCACTATGTAGACCAGGCTGGCCTCAGTCACAGAAATCCTCTTGACTCTGCCTCCTAAGTGCTGAGATTAAATCTATGCTCCACCACCACTCAGCTATTCTTCGTTTTAAGACAGCATTTTGCCATGTTTCCCAGGCTTGGCCCCCAGATCATGAGATTAGGTAATCATACCTCTAGTTTTTTTGCTTGTTTGTTTTGTTTTTTTTGAGACAAGGTTTCTCTGTAGCTTTGGAGCCTGTCCTGGAACTAGCTTTTGTAGACCAGGCTGGTCTCGAACTCACAAAGATTTGCCTGCCTCTGTCTCCCGAGTGCTGGGATTAAAAGCGTGAGCCACCACCGTCCGGCTATACCTCTAGTTTTTAGTTCTAGGTTAGTTTCTTATGAAGACTCCTCATCAATAAGCCATTAATTTGAGCCAAAGTGCTTTTCTGATTAGTTAATTATTGCTTGCCCACTAGTGGGGTAGAGCAGGATATAGAAATTTCAGTGCCAGCTTTGTGCTAAGCTAGCCACACCCTTCTGGGCCTGATGGTGGGTGGATAAGGTATGCAGACCATCATCACCAGAGAGGAATTGTCTGATGGCCAAGTGTAGAAAGGATAGAAATGACAGCTTGCATTTATTTTGTTGTACAATTTTGGGTGTATGCCCCATTCTTGTTTTTCTTGCTGTTGGAAGCAATAGGAGTGTACTGCAGAGCCTAGAAACTAGCTCCACTAGAATCCCTGGGAGAGGGAGAGGCCATAGTCAGCAAAGGATGGAACTCCAGGCCCATTCACCCACTCGAGTTGCTGAACACATTAGTAAGGAATCTAGGGGAAATGGGCTGATACAACCAGACTGGCAGTCACACTAGATTCATTGCTGGAGGAAACATCATAGCTATTGTCTGTCTTCTTGGGTTGGAACAGCATGCAGGGACAAATCACTTGGCCATCTGATGACGGCAACCCAGTCCCAAGGCTCCAGGAGATTGAAGTAAGGAGACCAAATGCAACCTAACACAAACTGTGAGGTGTTTGGAAAGTACTGCTCCAGTCAGTACTGAGTGCTCAGAAGGACAGGGACTAAGAACAAGTGATCCTGGAGACTCCCTGCTTAGAGCAGGCCATCGTCTGTCTGCCCTGTGATGTCTTTAGGACCAAAGCTGAAATCATTCAGGTCCAGAATCACTCTAAATTGTTGCCCATGGATTTGAGCCTTGTGTTTAAAAAAAGTGTCTTGTCATCCAAATTTTTTGTAGGTAATATCTTACTGTTGGACGGCCGAGAAAATTCTGAAAAGCAGAAGCTGATGCTCATTGACTTTGAATACAGCAGTTACAATTACAGGTAATGTGTTACAGTCAAATGCTGATTTCAGTATAGTTTCATTATTGTGATACAGAGCAATTATAGGCACAAACAGCACACTGAGCAGAAAGGAAGGTGTTTTGCTCCTGAGGCAGGTCAGCACAGACCTGCCCAAGCAGTTTACCTCTCTCTCTCTGGAGTGCCAAGTTGGTTGTCCTGACATGAGTACTGATTGCCAAGGAAGCATTGTGCTCGGGTGCCTAAGTAGTGTTCAGGTAGTACTTTGGTTTGCAGTCTGCTATGGTTCTGATGCTCATTTATTTGTCTGTGCATTAAAGCTGCCATTCTCTTGTCTGCTTCAGAAGCCTACCTTGGGAACCAGAGATCCCACTTAAGGTTCATTCAGCTTTTTAATATATATTTTATATGTATGTATGAATATCATGTGTGTGTCTAGTGCCAAGGACCTGTGGAGGCCAAAGAGGCCATCAGATCTGTCATGGGTCCTCAGCAAAAGCTGTGCGTGCTCTTCAGCATTGAGCCATCTCCTCAGCCTTCATTCAGATTCTTCCTTTCTGCTCAGGCAGCCTGAAGGTCCTGCAGTGTGCCTCACATCTTGCCTGCATTGTTGTTCTCTTTCAGGGGATTTGATATTGGAAATCATTTCTGTGAATGGATGTATGATTATACCTATGAAAAATATCCTTTCTTCAGAGCAAACATTAGGAAATATCCTACCCGAAAACAACAGGTAGGATACTCATTTGTACTGATCAATTAGCTTTATATGTGAACTAGCTTTACACAGTTAGGATTACATGCTCATTTTTTATTTTACTTGTATTTATTTTGTTTTGTTTGTGAGACAGGGTCTCACTGTAGCCCTGACTGTCATGAATTCACTATGTACACCAGGTTGCCTTTGAAATCAGAAATCTACTGGCCTCTGACTCATGAGTGCTAGGATTAAAGTCATATACCACCAACTGTGGAACATACTCATTATTAAAAGATAGTCTATATATTCATTTAAGAGAAAAAAGGGAAGGAGAATTTTTTTTTTTTTTTTTTTTACTAGGGACTAAAGTTAGGACCTCTTTAGGACTTTGTAAAGTATTCTATACTACTCAGCCACATTCCAGTCCCATGATAGCTCTGCTTAAATTATGGCAAAAAAAAAGGCTTAGGCAAATTTTACTTGTGTTAAAAGCATCATTTAGGCTGAGGCTGCTTAGGAAGAGGGGGAAGAGAATTGTGAGCCTCGGCTACACAGCAGTACAATGCATCATAGTAAAGAGGAGTGATGTAGATCAGTCAGTGGAAGCATTTGGTAGTGTATAAGAAGCATTGGGTTCAGTCCCTAATAATAGTATTAAGTTTTTTGTTTTGGTTTTTCAAAATAGGACTGTGTAGCCCTGGCTATCCTATAACTTGCTCTGTAGACCAGGTTGGTCTCAAATTCATAGAGATCTGCCTGCTTCTGCCTCCTGAGAGATGGGCTTAAAGGCCTGTACCACCACTGCCACCCACCACAAGACAATAATTAAGTTTTGTTCTGCTGATGTGGGGTGCATACTGGACATCTGAGTCCATCTTTTGGTAACTCCCTGTGCTGTAGAAACCTGGTTCAGTTAGGGAGGTGGCAGGCCTCCTGTGGTTCCTCCAGTGTTTGCCAAAAGCCCTTCATAGGCATGTGGGCTAGGCTGAGCATCCTACTTATTTCATGAACCTGTGTGTAACTGGAGGAAAAACATCACTCTAAATGGTTCCTTTCTCATCCTGAATCTCAGGAGGACGCTGGTTATGTAGAGATCATTTCTTGTGGAAATTTTGCTCCTGGGATTCTCTCATTTCTCAGCCTATCTCTGAAGCCTGGGTGAAAGCTTATTGGGGTTTGGTCCTGAAAGCGGGCAGGGAGGGAATGAGCAAGCCAAACTCACCTAGAATTCCACAGCTTCAGAGTGGTGGCTCGAATGCTTCATGTGAGGACAGATGTGAACAAGCCACTGCTGCAGATCAGTCAGGGAGCATCACGAGCCCATGTGAAGCCTGGAGCCCAACAAAGAGGCTTCAGGAATTACATTACATTCCAGCGCTGGCCCTTCAAATGGGAGCTTGCTAAGATATCAGAAAGTGTCATCACTCTGTCTGGACACATTTTAAGGCTGTTGGAGATGAACTTGAATGTGCCCAAAGCCAGGCAGCCAAGCTTCTGAGGAACAGGAGGAATAGGGTATGGTGGGTCTGCTTGGGGTTGGGGAGCAGAGCATAGGTGACAACATTGGGTCTAGGCTTGGTGGAAAAGAAACTGGAGCCATAGAGTGGATAGCTCCAGAGTTCAGAACTGTCAGAATAGCTGTGGGGAGGGAATAGCAGCCAGGGGCAGACTGGTGATCAAAGACAGTGCTAAAACTTTAGAATAATGTGCAAGTTACTTTCTAGTTACATTTTTCTGAACTGTGGAGATGATGCAGTGGATGTCTCTCTTAGTTGGAGGGAGCTTGACCAACGTGTGTGGAACCCTAGATTTGATCCCACACCACATAAATAAATAACAGAAGGAAAGATAGTGTGCATGGTGGGCTCTGTCAGACATGAGTTCTGTGTATGTTGAGGTAATATAGAGCTTCCCCCCCTTAATCCACTGTAGATACTTTATAGTGCATAGAATCCTGGACTTCTTTGTTTTGAATATTTTGGCATATCTGTCTGTTGTCTGTGTGTATACAGTGCCTGCAGAGGCCAAAAGAGGGCATTGGATCCCCTGGGTCAGGGTCAGAAGTCACCATGGCCTTGCTGTTCTCACTCTGGCAGCACAAAGGCAGCGGCAGCTGTGTGATAGGCCTGTTTGTAGTAGCTATTAGCAGTGTTTGTTTTAACCGTCATCCATCCTAACACAGTCAATTCTTTTTTAAGCTCCATTTTATTTCCAGTTACTTGGCTGCATTCCAGAATGATTTTGAAAGCCTCAGTGATGAAGAGCAGTCCGCTACAAAAGAAGACATGCTGCTTGAGGTCAACAGGTAAGCTTTGCCTTGTATCGGTGTTTGTCCTGAGACTGGAGATGATGACATGTCTCTACTCATCTGCTCTTGTCCTAACATCAGTGGGAGAGGACGGTGTGGGTGACTGTGGGTTGGAGAAGCTCCTGCTCTGGAATAGCTTCCTTCCGAGTGCATAGGGTGGATTTTCAGGAGCTGCTATCAGCTGGTGGTTCTGTATACTCTCCTGTAGCAGAGCATGACCACCTCAGTGTCCTGTGTTCCCTAGCCAGGCAGCTGGGTGCATTCCCATGGTCAGAGGTGGGAAGAGTCCAGTCCCTTCACATACAGTCCCACAAAAGGGCCAAGGCAGCACTTATTGCATTAAGAGAGATGCTTGGTAGCATGGCTATGGGTATAACATGACGTCTTTGGTTCCCTGACTGACCTCGCATGGCTTATGTGCTTCTCACTTTTGTGGTTACAGATTTGCCCTCGCCTCCCATTTCCTCTGGGGACTTTGGTCCATTGTACAGGCCAAGATTTCATCCATTGAATTCGGGTACATGGTATGTTTAAGGCGCAGTGTTTTTTTTTTTTGTTTTTGTTTTTTTTTTGGCTTCAAGAAAAGGCTGTAGTGTGTGAATGCTTGGCAGGAACATTTGGTGACCTGGTAGCGCCAGGTTAGTTTGGCTCTGGAAACCCTTTTTGCTGGTGTTAGCTGCCTCATTCGAGGGCCATAGGTGCTGCTTGCCAGCTTCAGTCAAGTGCTAGCTGGGTCTACAGTCTGGAACAGAAGGAAATCTGGGCTGGTCTGTTCACTTGACTGCAGCCCCTTTTGATACCAGCGTCACTAAGTGAAGAAAGGGACACCTCCTACGGTGAGGCTATATTCTTGTCACCACACCATACTCTAACCTCAGATACCCAGCTTCATGTTGGAGGCAGGCACCATTGTTGTAAGTCAGGCCATCATCTGCTCTAACACTAGAGCTGTCTTTGTTCTTGACATGGACTCTTTTGTCTTAGGACAGGTCACACCCATACTAGGGTGACTCTATTTTAGATGAGAGGCTTGATAATGATGCCATCAGGCAAAGACAGGAGAAATATGGATATTTAAAGCGGATTTGGGGGTCAGCAAGATGGTTTAGCAGGCAGGCCAAGGCCTCTGCCAATAAGCCTCCTGATATCTAGTATTTAGTACCCACATGGTGGAAAGAGAACTGACTCTTGCAAGTTGTCCCTTGACCTTCTCATATACTCCGTGGTGTAAGTACCCAGTGATAAATGAATTGTGATTTTAAAATCTGATTTGATCAGATGGTACTGTTAGATGGAAAGGACTTTAGAACAAGGATGGGCACCAGAAATGCAGACGTGCTTCTGTTGGTGTGGTAGTCCAAAGCAGCAAGTTAGGCACTTAGAGGTAGAGGCACAAGTTTCCAGGTCAGGTCCACCTGACTACACAGTGATGTGCTGTTTGCTGTCTCTCAGGAATATGCCCAAGCCAGGTTCGATGCCTACTTTGACCAGAAGAAGAAGCTTGGGGTGTGAATGGGATGACTCCAGTCTTCACCACTGGACTGCAGGAGGCGGCTGTGCCAGGCCCTCGGTGGAGCGTTGCTGTGACCACTGCCCTGGGCAGAAGGTCTGGATGGCTCACTGCTGAGCATCGATGTATATGATACTACAGACTATATTAAAGTGGAGTAACATTTCTTTCATCTTTGTTTACGATCTCCCTAGGACTCTGAACCAGGATTGGAAGCAGAAATATAGTACAATAGTGCAATAGCTCAGAACCCACCTAACCTGGAGGCCTTTTGGCTGCATGGCTACAGCTTTCAGCCACATATGGCCCCAGCCGGACAGAGCAGTGCCACTTGGGTACTCCAAGCGCTGACTTAGGATGTTAATGTGCTGCAATACATCTGTGACCAGGCTTTGTAGATGACAATGTGACAGTGTGTTGTTGGTGATGCTTCTGAAGGGCGAGTGAGCAGACATACTGTGAAGTGGCTCATCAGGGTGAGCCCGAGCTATGGGGTCTGTGGGTGGGCAGACTTCCTGGAGAAGCAGGTACACTTGAGCTACAGGTGTACATCTGCAGAAACTAGCTATAGCCTTCCTGTGCCTGCATACGCATGAGTACATGGACCAGTGTCACTGACTGACCATGATATCAGTGTCTCCTAACTGGGGAGGAGCAGTGGGGCCAGCTTCCTCAGCCTTTCTTGCCTTCCCTCTGCTTAGCCTGGAACTTGGATATCTGTCCAGGATTCTCCAAAGCTGCTTCCCATCTGGTGCCACTGGGAGACAGCAGCTGTATGTGGGGTACTGGGGTGCAGGTAGACTAGAGCTGTGAAATTCATGTACATTAAATGCCCAGTGGGATAAACTTAGAATTTTTTTTTACTCTGAATTCTGAATTGTTTTGTGCACATATTTCTGCTACCACCAAGACTGTATTATACAGAAAAATAAACAACTTGAAAACCATCCTCAGGCTGTTACCCTGCATGTATGTCAGCGCCTTGTTCTCCATGTGACGAGTCGGGTTAGGTAGCCTCCTCCTCATCACACCTCATGCTGGTGTCTCCATGACCCCAGATAGCAAAGATCCTGGGATCGTCCACCCTTTCTGCTTCGCCAGGAGTTAAGGCCTAGACAGCAGCAGAGGAAGCTGCAGTTGTTCCTGTTACTCTGACCCAGCACAACTTCAGCAGGAACACTGGCCTCTCCTGGAACTCTCCACTGGAGCTTAGGATGAACGTGACCATGACTGCTTGTCCTCAGTCTCATAGTGCCTTCACACCAGCTGACTCAAATAACAGGCTCCTTCACCATCTGCTTGATTACTCCTCATGATTTTCTTATCTTTAATTACATGGTGGGGGAGGGGTACCTGCACATAGTACGAGTGTCCCAGAAAGCCAGAGGAATAGGATGTCCTGGAACTGGAGTCACAGGCAGTTGTGAGCTACCCATGTGAGTGCTGGGAACCAAACTTGGGGCCTCTGCAAGAGCAGTAAGACTCCTAACCACCCCATGCTTTCCTAAACCTTCCCATTGGTAACAGTGCCTTTCCCAAATCACCTCTGTAGCCCTGTCCCCTTCCTGCCTGCTGTTTCTTGTTTGTGTGGTGAACCTTTCCAGGACTTCTGACTGGCCAAGTGAGCAGGGATCAGATCCATCCTAGCCTGATCACACCCGTTAGTGGGGATGACTGCCAGGACAGTGCTTGTTAGTGCTATGGCATACTGTTCCCGTGACAACCAGAATAGCCTGTCCAAGCAGGTAAGTGTCAGAGCTGGGGTAGGCCTACTGGTGTCTCCTGGGGATCGTCCACAGCTCTTCTGCCCAGCTCTGTTACACTTCCCTTAGCTCAGTCTGCCAAGCATGTGAACTGTCTGAAAGACTGCTATTCCCAACCCTGCACAGGCCACACCCCTCCCTGCAGCTTGGCCAGGACCATTGTGGCTAGCTGTGCCCAGAGCAGCTCTGGCCTCAAAGCAGCCTTTGTTGCTGGGCCTTCAGCTGCATGAGCTACTTTGTAACTTGGCTGGAAAACAGGGCCTCTAGTCTCTGACATGCACTGGCTATATGTGCCTCCTGGCCAGAGGGAATGAAAGGGTACTCCCACCCCAACCAAACATGGAGGGAAGAAGACCTTAAGGATTTCAGGGAGGCAGGGCCTGAAGTTAAAGCCAGTTTGTACGCCTCCTCCCACCTAACTGGAATCTACTCCCACCAAACTAGAACATTCCTTCTTAATCCTAGATAACTCTTTTGCACCCCAAGAGTCTATGGATGTGTTCATAGGTTCTCACAGCAACTTCTAAAAGACTTAGATCCTAGACCAGTGCCTCCCACCCACTACTTCAGCTGAAGGGTGATCTAAGTATACAGTATATTTGGAATCCAAGAGCTCTGACCATTGTAGTGTCTCCCCAGTCCCATATTCCAGAGACGACCAAGGCAAAGTTCCTGGACCAGCCAGCTCTTTATTCCTTTCCCGATTTGGAGGATTTACTCATTGTCCACAGTGAAGGTGAAGGGACTGAGCTTGTAGCCAGTACCCGAATAGAACTTGTTCTGGAACTCCACCCTGGGGGTGAGAAAGGGGCCAGTGAGGAGAATGCCACCCTCTTCCCTCCATGCCAAGGCTCACTACGGGTGTGCTCACCAGTGCAATCGCAGGGCATGCAAGAAGGCTGAGAGCCCTTCCATCACTAGCAAGATGGCCACAGTCAACACAGCAAAGGCAGCAAACACAGGGACCAGCACCACAGCTGCCACACCCATCTCTCGGCCCATATGCAGGCCTATGCGCATCACCATGGCCCACAGGACCTCAGATAGCTCTGCACATGAACAAGGGGACAGTGGGATCAAGGATGGAGCAATGTCTGTTAGCATCCCCACTCACAGTAGCATCCTTGAATCCTCCCTGGAGCTGGTGAGGCACCTCTGAGGAGAACCCGGTTTGACAGGGTAGGGTATGGATGTCTGAGAGAAAGGTCACTCACGGGCATGGGCTAGGCTCAGGGCCCAGAGACGCAAGTAGGAGGCTGTGTTGGAGATGCAGCCCAGGCAGAATTCTATGGTGTGGATAGCCTGGTGCATAAAGACCTCAGAGGGGACAAACTGCATGATAAGAGGCTGTGAGACAACAGCTGAGGCTGGCAGCCCCTCCCCCAACAAGGAAGTGCTGCACCCACCGACCTCAGCTTCCTCATCCCCTGGGATCCCGGCCTTCTCCTCATCAGGGCTCCAGGTATTCTCCAAGGTGGAAGCATCGGAGGCCAGAAGCTTGTCCTTGTCCTAAGAGCAGCAGATAGCATCAACCCAGCCCCAGAGACAGCCCGTGTTACCTGCCCATGCCACCCACGCAGCCCTCCTTCCCTGTACTCCTCCCTGTTTTTACCTGTTGGCCTGCTGGCCTTCTCTGAGTATTTCTGTGACCGTGCTGCCGCATCAAGTACAGGGGTGTACCCAGCAGCAGGATAGGAACAGTGGCCAAAGCCAGGACCACCAGCACATACTGTACCACTTCCTGTGGACAAAGAGGGCAAGGCCACCACACACAGTGTATGCATGATGAGTGGCTCAGTACGGTCATACTGATCTTAGGGAGTGCAGTCCCTCCCTGAAGGAACTCCTTAGAAAGGAATTGAGGTTCCCAGCACCCCCTGGTGAGGCCGTCACCTCGGACATTATTGTCTGCAGGGATTCTGGCCCACAAGCCATTTCTCAAATGGCTCTGCAGCTCTAGGTGGCCCAGGGACTGAGTGGGGGTCCCCAGGGAGAGGGGCCTACCTGCCCATGGAAGAGTGGCTGATTGGTAGGGCTTTGGGCAAAGAGGAACATATTGATAAAGTGGATGAGGATACTGGGAGCTGTGGAGGCACTGGCAGCTGAGACCTGCAGCCACTTGTAGACAATGAGGAACACAAGATAGCCAAAGAGGCCCAGCAGGAAGATGAGTTCGGGCAAGGTCTCTAGCAGGAGCCGGTGTGCCTGGCCAAAGTGCCTGTGGGAATAGATAGGTCACAGAACACTCGTGGCCCCATGAGGACACTGCCCATTCCCATTGGCAGCTCTGAGCTCACATGTGGTTGAAGATGCTGAGGAACACCCCAAAGGCCATGTGGGTGACCCCAAGGATGACGGACATCTTCATCTTGAAAGAGTTGAGGAAGCTCAGGTGGTTGGTGGCCAGGCTCCAGATCTGGGGCAGTGGGAGAAGTGGGTACTGAGGGACACCATGGTCAGTTTTGTCGGGGCATCCCCAGTTGTTTCTCATCACCTTCTTATTCCCTGATGAACCCAACTAGAACTCCCTCGGCACTTGTTGGGGTTCGAAGGAAAAACAGAAAGTGAACAGTTGCTCTCACAGGTCAGGTTCAGGTGACCAGGGCTCGAGCTTTGTTCTTCCCATCTGAGGGGATCAGCACCCATGTCTCCACCTCACGCTCATCTGTGCCATAGGGGAATACTAACACATGTCTGCAGGACTGTCACTTGGACCAGTTGTTCACAAGTCTGGGTTCTCGTTTGTTTGGAGACAGGGTCTTATGTAACCCAGGCAGGCCTTGAACTCTTCTATGCAGCCAAGGATGCACTTTAACTCTGTTCCTCCTGCCTCCCACCTCCCAAGTGTTTGAATCACACCTGTGCACCACTAAATGCAGTCTGGATACTATTTTTACAGGCCTCTCTGCCTGTGTGCCAGGCTTAGCACAGGTCCTGACACACAGAAAGTGTCCAGTGTTAACTGCCAAAGGGGGCAGTGAACAGATGAAGCTGTGGCGCCCTGGCCAGCCTCCCAATGGCCTCCACCACTCACATGCACCAGTGTGGCCCCACTTACCGGGTCAATGCCAAAGGGATAAGGTCCCAGGAAGACACCGGTGATGTTGGGGTTCAGGGTGAGCATGGGGTGCTGGGACAGATACTTGTCACTGAAGTGATAATAAATGATGTCAGGGCTGCGCAGTGGGCCAGGGGCTCTAGGTGGGTAGGGACACAGGTCCTACCTCCAGCCTGACTGGTTGGCCATGGCGGCCACACTCCAGCCCGAGGGGAAAATGGTAGTGGCGCGGCTGAAGCACTCATTGTAGATGAAGCCAGTGTAGATGGAGAACAGACCCATGAGCAGGAGTAAGTAGCGGCCCCCAAAGAAGGTCTGCCAGATCTGGGGAAGTTGGGGAGATGGTGTGATGAGAGGCTGCTCAACTATGTCCTATCCTCTACCCCTGCCAGGCATGCATGGTTCGTACCTCATTTTGTGCAGCTTTCACAGCTGGCCGGTTCTCAGTGAGGACCATAGCCAGGGCGAAGAGAAACATGAGCAGTCCATGACCCACGTCACCAAACATCACAGCGAAGAGAAAGGGGAAGGTGATGATGGTGTAGGGAGCTGTAGGCAGACAGGATACAGTCAGGCAGGTTCCCACAGGGGGCACCCAGGACCTGTCAAGAGCATGTTCGTGAGGTAAGGATCACAGTGTCAATCTGTGCCATTTCAGCAATGGAGATGTCAGAGCCACCTCAGGGTTATTATAAATGAGTGTTGTGGGCAGGCCTGCAGGTGACAGACTATGGATACAGGTGGAACAGTTCCGCCTGCAGTCAGCTATTTAAAGCTAGAGCTGCTGCTGAGTGGCGAGGATGGTCCTGAACTACTGAAGTGACCTTCCTGATTGCTGGTGCTTTGTGTGTGCTTGTGTGTGGATGTGGGTGGGGTCAGAGGACACCAGGTGTCATTTTGCAGAAGCTTGTCCATCATGAGACAGTGTTTGTCATTATCCTGGAACTTCGCCAAGGAGCTGCCTGGCTCCAGCTCCCATCTCACCACCATTGGAATTACAACGGTGCACTGTTGAACCTGCATGGGCTCTGGAGAGCCACTGGCGGTCTTCAGGCTTTGCTTGCCTAGCAGCTTCCCAGATGTTCAGTGGTTTTTTTTTTGGGGGGGTTGTCTTTTTTTGGGCTTTTGTTTTTTATTTATTTAATTTTTTTGGTTTTTTTGAAACAGGGCTTCTCTGAAGCTTTAGTCCCTGTTCTGGAACTAGCTCTTGTAGACCAGGCAGGCGGATTTCTGTGAGTTTGAGGCCAGCCTGGTCTATAAGAGCTAGTTCCAGGACAGGCTCCAAAGCTACAGAGAAACCCTGTCTCGAAAAACCAAAAANAGTTCCAGGACAGGCTCCAAAGCTACAGAGAAACCCTGTCTCGAAAAACCAAAAAAAAAAAAAAAAAAAAAAAAAAAAAAACAACCAAAAGCAAAAAAAAAAACCAGAAAACCAACAAAAAAATAGTGCTAAACAAATCAAAATCAAAAGAGGGGGAAGAAGAAAAAAAGCTTCACATACAAACATCCAAAGACCAGAGAGCCGGGTGGTCCTGGTGGCAGTAAGCGAGTTCCATGAGGCCAAGCTGGTTAACCTAATCTCAGGAATTAGGGTTGGGAGGAGAGTCCGAGTGCACACATCTAATTCTGGGCTTATTTGTGATCCCTTCAGGAACCAGACTGTCACCCTACAGCCCAGCACCTCAGATTATGATTTTAAAAAGTGGTCAGGTGCTGGGTGGTGGTGGCACATACCTTTAATCCCAGCACCTGGGAGGCAGAGGCAGGAAGATCTCTGTGACTTTGAGGCCAGTCTGGTCTACAAAGTGAGTTCATTGACAGCCAGGGTCATTATATGGAGAAACTTTGTCTCAAAATTAGAAAACAAAAAAACAAAAAAATGATGTGGGATTTCCCTCTGTATGCTGTAATTACCACTGATTAATAAAGAAACTGTCTTGGGCCTACACAGGGAATAGAAGTGGTTGGGGAAAACTAAACTGAATGCTGGAAGAAGGGTGGAGTACGAGAGAAACCATGTACGGGCAGAACTTTACCCAGTAAGCCACAACCTCATGGTGATACACAGATTACTAGAAATGGGTTAAATTCAAATAATGCTGGCATAACTGGATATCAACATGTAGATGAATGAAAATAGACCCATATCTATCGCCATGCACAAAACTCAAATCCAAATGAATCAAAGACCTCAACATAAAGCCAGCTACATTGAACCTTATAGAAGTGGGAAGTATACTTGAATGCATTGGCACAGGATATCACTTCCTAAATATAACCCAGCAGCAGAGACACTGAGAGAAACAATTAATAAATGGGACCTCCTGAAACCGAAAAGCTTCTGTAAAACAAAAGACACGGTCAACAAGTCAAAACAACAGCCTACAGAATGGGAAAAGATCTTCACTAACCCCACATCAGACAGAGAGCTGATCTCCAAAATATACAAAGATTGGTCACCTAAAGAACACATAATCCAATAAAAAAAATGGAGTACAGACCTAAACAGAGAACTCTCAACAGAGGAATCTAAAATGTCTGAAAGACACTTAAGAAAATGTTCAACATCCTTAGTCATCAGAGAAATGCAAATCAAAACAACTCTGAGATTCCATCTTACACCTGGAAGAATGGCCAAGATCAAAAACACTGA
>JAQHUG010000205.1:3467804-3509437 GCA_028555095.1 Dicrostonyx torquatus | reverse complement strand
TTAAAAAAAAAAAAATCAATTAAAAAAAAAAAGTGGTACATTTACACAATGGAGTACTACACAGCAGAAAAAAATAAGGACAGCTTGAATTTTGCAGGAAAATGGATAGAACTAGAAAACATTATTTTGAGTGAGGTAACCCAGACACAGAAAGACAATTATCACATGTACTCACTCATAGGAGGATTTTAAACATAAAGCAAAGAAAACCAGCTTACAAACCACAATCCCATAGAACTTAGACAACATGAGGACACTAAGAGAGACTTACATAGACATAATATACATGGGAAGTAGAAAGTATAAAAAGACAAGATCTCCTGAGTAAATTGGGAGCATGGGGACCTTGGGGGTGGGTAAAAGGGGGGAGGGGAGAAGTAGGGAAGGGGAGCAGAGAAAAATGTAGAGCTCAATAAAAATTAAAAAAAAGAAATGGGTTAAATTAAGATATAAGAGTTAGCCAAGGCTGGAGAGATGGCTCAGCGGTTAAGAGCACTGGCTGTTCTTCCAGAGGTCCCGAGTTCAATTCCCAGCAGCCACATGATGGCTCTCAACCATCTATAATGAGATCTGGCTCCCTGTTCTGGCCTGCAGGCATACATCCAGACAGAATGCTGTATATATAATAAATAAATAAATCTTAAGAAAAAAAGTTAGCCAATAACTTAAAAAAGTATTAAATAAAATAAAAAGAGCCAATAAGAAGCTAGAGCTAATGGGCCAAACAGTGATTTAAATAATATAGTTTCTGTGTGATTATTCTGGGGCTGAGCAGCCGGGAACCAACAAGCAGCCTCCTAACAACAACAACAACAACAAAGAGGGGGCAGGTCACGTTAGGAGAAGGCTCTAGGTAGACTTTGACTCCGTGGTCAGTGTACTTATACAGAAGGAACATTTATTTGAACACAGACAGCAATGAAGACCACATGGCCACGACAGCCACACATGGCCCAGGAGAAAGACCCTGAACAGATTTTGCCTAACGGATGGAACAGCACAGCTGACACCTTGACCTCGGACATCACTGTCCAAAACCCTGAGCCCATCTCTGCTGGTTCATCACGTAGCTAAGGCTGGCTGGCCTTGAACCCTGCTCCTGCTGCCTCTGCCTTAGGCGTCTCACCAATTAGCCACCATCTGCCCACCCACGTACTTCACTGCAGTGTTTCTAGCAAACAACCGCTTTCCCCAAGGCCAACCGTTCTGAAGGCTGACAAGAGGACAGCCACCATGTGCACCTGGCAGGCATGACATTCCACCTGCACTGGCAGGGACCCAGATCAAGCCCAGGCTGCTGGTGCTGAGGCTCTGAAGCCCAAGGACATGTGGCTCATGTCTACACAACCTCAGACTGATCCCGCCCATCACCAGTTAAGGCAGAACCCCAGCCTGTGATTAAGGCTCCTTCCCAGAGAGGGCGTGCCACAGCCATGCCACAGGCCACGCCTACACTCAGTGGCACTGGGGCACCTCTCTCTGCCTGCTTCTCCTTACAGCTCCATCCCTTTTTGGATTCTTGCTAAGAGTACCAGCCTTGCAGGGAGGGCAGTGGTGGCACATGTCTTTAATCCCAGCACTCAGGAGGCAGAGGCAGGCGGATCTCTGTGAGTATGAGGCCAGCCTGGTAACAGAGCGAGTTCCAGGACAGATTCCAAAGATACACAATGAAACCCTGTCAAAAAAAAAGAAGAAGAAGAACAAGCCTTGGCTAAGCATTTCGAGCTTCCTGGCCCACTTCTGAGACTCTACTGACTGGCCAGATTGGCTCCCCTCCCACAGATGAACTGGGATCACATGTATGCACTACTGAACTCAGCTTTTCTGTAAGCTCCAAGGATTCGAACTCAGGTCCTCACACTTTTGCTGCAAGCATTTTATCCACTGAGCCTTGAACTCTTGAACTTTTTTATTTGTTTTTTTGAGACAGGGTTTCTCTGTAGCTTTGGAGCCTGTCCTAGAATTCGCTCTTGTAGACCAGGCTGGCCTCGAACTCACAGAGATCTGTCTGCCTCTGCTTCCCGAGTGCTGGGATTAAAGGCATGTGCCACCATCACCTTGCTGAGCCTTGAACTTTCTCTGTAGCTGAGGATGACTGAATTTTGTCTTACTATTTATTTATTTTGGCTTTTCATGACAGGGTTTCTCTGCATAGCCCTAGCTGTCCTGGAACTCGCTCTGTAGACCAGGCTGGCCTCAAACTCAGAGATCCACCTGCCTCTGCCTCTAAGTGCTGCGATTAAAGTTTTGTACCACCATTGCCCAGCTATGACTCTGAATTCTTTTTTTTAATAAATATTTGTAGTTGTTGAAAATTCTTATTTATTTATAGTTTATGTATGAATTCTCTGCATGTATATCTACATGCCAGAAGAGGGCATCAGATCCTAACATAGATGGTTGTGAGCCACCATGTGGTTGCTGGGAGTTGAACTCAGGACCTCTGGAAGAACAGCCAGTGCTCTTAAGCCCTGAGCCATCTCTCCAGCCTGACTCTGAATTCTTGATCCTCCTGACTCCACCTCCTGAGTGCTAGGATCATGTGCTTGTCCCACTATGCTCAGCTTCTGCTGAGGATTGGGCCCGGGACTTCATAAATTTGCAAGCACTCTATCATCCGAGCTCCACTCTCAGCCTTCTTAAAATGCAGCATGGCCAAATGTGCCATAATTACAGGCTGCTCCGGGGCGCTCTGACAGCTACCAGCCTTCCTAACATTTGTGCTACTACTCTCGCTTTATAGACCAGGAAAAATGAAACCCAGAGAAACTAAGAAACTCATCAAAACAAGTGAGCTAGACTTCAAGCCCCTCCTAAGCCTGGTTCATGGACTGATCCTTGCTGGCTCCTTGTGGATTTAACAGCAGAAATAAGTATAAAGTCCCAATGGGGACTAAAGCAAACTGGGGAATAAGCCTCTATTGCAAAAGGATGGGGTGGGCCCAGCTCCTAGCCCTCTCAAAGTGTGTACACCAAAGGCAAAAGGGCTTCCCTGAGATTCAAACAGAAGATAAGAAGGCTGGTCCCTAATGAGGGTGCAGTGGCTCTTACCAGGGTTGACTTCTCGGTAGCGGCCCACACCATAGGCATCCACAATGCCCTGAAAGCTAGCGGTGAAGCGGTTGGTCCGGATGAGGGTTGGAGGCATGTCCCGGCTGGGTATGCGGTGAGCAACAGCACTCACTCCTGCCTCGCTCTGGGGTGCACGGGTAGAGAGGCAGAAGCTGACCGCACAGGCTTCAGAAACCCTGGAGCCCCCATCCAGGCCCAGCCGAGACTGAACATGGCGATGGGATGGCATGTAGGAGGTTGGTCAGCCTGCCCAAATCTGGGGCATTTGTCAAAGGAAAGTGTGCCTCTTCTCATCAGGTAGCCCAGGAGAGGGACCCACGCCCACTCTGGAGAACCAGCTCTGCACCACCAGGTATGTGCTATAATATCCCCTTGGGCACCACCATTGCACCCACTGGAAGGGGCCCAAGGCTCCTAACAGGCTCAGGTCACATAACCACTGCTTTGAAAGCACAACTTTATAAGTCTCTTGTGTAGCTGGCAGAGACCCCAAGAAATCGGAGGAGGGAGGGTTATGGAACCAGGACCATCTGGGTAATGCCCTGGGAGAAGAGGCTTCTAGGAAAGAGACCCCCGTCCCAATCCCAGGGCAAAGGCGAGGTACTGGAAGCTTGAGGTGCTGGAAGCAGAAGGAGGGACAGCAAAGAAAGCGTGAGCGTTCGGCAGCCTGTATGCTCACTGAGCCATCTTGTAGCGCCTGCTGGAGGGTGGGCAGGTCCCGCGTGGCACACCAGACCTCTGCAATGAGGCACTTGTGTGTGGTGCTCACACTGCACTGGTTGAGAGCCAAGTACACAGCCTTCATCTTGCGGATCTGCACCTGCCCTGGTGGCAGCAGCTGCTGTACCCGGCCCAACACCTGGCTCAGGAATCGTTCTGCTTCCCCCAGGACCTGAGACCAAAAGTGGCAATCAGAAGGGACAGTGAGGGAGGCTGTGGGGATCAGGCCATGTGGGTGCTCACCTCTTGAAGCTCCTGGCTCTGCTGCTGCAGCTGCTGCAACACCGCATGCCGGGCTTCCTCTTGTTCCAGGTAAGGGAAGACATGACAGTGGAAGCTGGTGGGGAGACGGGGTTTAGAGGGAGCCACCAAGCAGAGCAGGGGTCAGGACAAATTTAGTGAAGGTGTTATCAGGGGCCTGGGCTACAGGTCAGCAATATCTATCTGGGAGCCTAACGTGGTGGTAGGGGGGCTGGACACCTACGGAGGCCGAGTAGTCACACACACGTGGCTCACCAGTCTGTGATCTTTCGGATCTTCTGACCGATCTGCTCACCCCAGTAGGAGATGACAAAGGTCATCCAAGTTGCAGGCTCACCCTGAGGGAGTCAGGCTTAATTAATCCTTGGAGCCCTGACTCCTCCCAAACCACCCCCACCCTGCCCCTTGCCAGCTCACCGTCACTGGGTCCTCCAGCTGCCCCTCCGTCTCCCTAAAGCTGGCAATGAGGAAGCCGCGGCAGGCTCTCCAGAGCAGGCGCTCCAGGGCAGCAGCCTTGTAGGGCTCCACGGCACCTGCCACAAAGCTGCCAGCGGGGCTGGAGGGAGGCTGCAGCCTCCCATCCCACCCACCTCAGCAGAAGCGCAGAGACTCAGGGGTCATCCTGTACCCTTCTCTGGCCAGTGACTTAAGGCTTATAGGAGAAGACAAACTGATCTACTCACTTGACCTTCAGGTCTGCATGTGGCCCCCGAGCATCTGGAAGCAGGGGTGTTCTCTCAGAAGAGGGTCCCTCAGTGTGGGCAGCTGCCATCTGGCACCAAGAGACATTGTGAGCCCCAGCCCAGGTCGTGCTTGGCATATCTGTCTCCTGTCCCATCCCTGTCTTGGCTGAGGCTCACCGGGGGGCCGTGGCTCTGGCTGAGCACAGCTGAGTGGAGCTGCAGCTGGTGCAGCTGGGCCCGCAGTGCCTGCTGGTTGCCTCGAACATTCCGAAGCTCCTGGGCCAGGCGGTCCGTCTCCTCCTGAATTCGCAGCAGCTCTCGGGGAGGTGGTGCTGGCAGTGTCCCCTCAGGTGGGGGCAGTGTCAGGCCAGCCCGCTGTACTTCTTCCTGTAAGAAGGCTAGACACAGAAAGGGGGGTTAGGGGAATCCACACAGGGTTATGCCACCTAATAGCTACTGTTAGCTAAGGGCTGCTAGACACTTAGGGAGATCCCAAATGCTTGTCAAATGCTATTACTAATCCACTGAGTCAGAGAGTTCCAGAAAAAATCTCTGGTCATACTGTTGTTCAGGAAGCTCTGCCCCCTGGGCTCTGCCCTCACTTCTGGCCTAAGAAGAAGCAGCCTAGCCCTTGAGCCCAGCCTCTGCCCACGCCAGTCCATCTAGAGGAGAAAACTCAGTCCATACCTCTTGTTTCCTGCCATTCATTCTGAGTTGTGTGACCAACTCCAAGCTTCTGCGCTGTAGATCCTCTGCTCCATCCACTCAGAGCTAAGGACATCCTACAGACCCCGGCAGCAGCTCTCATGGGTTCTGCCTGCACTCCCTGTCTCTGCCTTCCACCTGAGTAACTGAGGTACTTCCCCTCAGACCAAGCTTTCCCAGTGCTCCTTCCGGGAAGGCAGCCTGGAATGTGGGTCTGAGCCCAACTTACTGAAGGTCTTCTCTAGCTCCTCGCAGCGCCGGATATCCACCACAAAGCGCCTCTGGAAGGCACTCACGGATGCGTTGAGCTGAGAAGGATATACAGAGGACTCAGAGTCTCAGGGAGGGGACCAAGGAGGTCACTGCTCTGGGGTCCAACCCTGAGGCACCACCTCCAAAACATTGCTAGGTGCCCAATTAGTCTAAAGATGAGCTGGAGCAGACTCAACCCATGCCAGTGGGCATGGGAAGAGCACCTGTGCTAGAAGGAGGAGCTAGGATGCTCCTGCAGGGAGCTAGGGGCCTTAAGAGGGCCCTTCTGGATGTGGGGTTACCTGCCCAAGACACTGTCCCCACTCACATCTCTAAATTCCACGAGGCCCAGCTCACCCAGCTGGCTCACGCAGGTGTAGGCAGCCGCTGTGGGCAGCAGGAGCTGGACCAAGGCCACCTCTTCACTCCGGAACATGGAACCCATGATCCTTAGGACAGGCAAAAAGGTTAGTCAGGAGCCCGCTCCAGGCAGGCGTCCATACACCTGCTCCCATCCCATCCACTGGACAGATAGGGAAACTGAGGCCCAGCAAGGGGGAATAGTTATGGAGGTTGTCTCTAAGCTAGCTTTCCATGGCCTCCTTGTCCCAGTCCAGCCCAGCAGGGGCCAGACACATTGGCTCCTCCCAGTGCTCTAGACTCCACTTATCCCTAGGATCCCAGGCTGTGTGAGTCCTGAGGCTGTGACAGCTGACACCAAGTGCAGCTGAGCCATCCAGTCTGCCTCCCTACACAAGCAGTGGGGTGGGGGTGGAGTGTCCTCTAGGTCTCCTGGGGCTAAAAAACCTGAAGAGGTTGATTGGCTGGGAGTTGCTTTTGGCCAACTGGCTTGCCAGCATTTCCTGTGGGGTTGGAGACAGTTTTAGTGTTGAAACCAATGAAAGTGAAACTATGGAGCAATGAACAGGAAGGCCTGGTGGCCTTGCTCCAACCCCAGCAGGCACAGATACTTCCTGACTGAGAGTGGACACCAGAAGCCCTGCAGATGCCCCCAAAGCCCACTCTCCCCAGGCCCTGCTCTGCAGCTATTGCCCTTAGGCTGGGGTCCTAGTGGGACAGTTTCCTCGGCACACTACAGAGGGGAACTTTAGAGCCCAGCTTGTTGCTGGGTCTGCCCATAGGCCACTTCCTCCCCAAGTCCTGGTTTTCTTAACTTAAAAGGGAACCACAGTCTTGTCCCTATCCTGGGAGCAGAAAGAACTCAGAGGGTAACCAAGGACGTCAGAAGAGACAGGCCCTGAACAGGCAACAGTGGGCAGGAAGGGCTGGGTGCCATCACCCAAGAGCATGACTCTGGCCACAGAGCAGAGGGCCAGGCACCAAGTCTCTAGGGTGCTGCCTAGATTGTGACCAACTGTGTGACAGTAAGGAAGTCACTTGCCGTCTATAGGTCTATATTTCCTTTTCATTAAATAAGACTTGGCCAAGCAGGGTGGCAAGTCTTTAATCGGAGGCAGAGGCAGGCAGATCTTTGTGAGTTCAAGGTCAGCCTGGTCTACACAAAGAGAGTTCCAGGACTGTCAAGGCTGTTACACAGGGAAATCCTACCTCAAAACAAACAAAAACCACTTGGCCACCCCTGTCAGTTTCAAAAGGTGGGATGTGAGGGGGGAGGTGAACTAAAGACCATAACCTCTGTATCTTCTATAAATACCACCATGCCAGCAACCCGGACTTGTTTTCTCTCTCTCTCTCTCTCTCTCTCTCTCTCTATCTCTCTCTCTCTCCCTCCCTCCCTCCCTCCCTCCCTCCCCCCCTCCCTCCCTCCCTCTCTCTCTCTCTCTCTCCAGGGTTTCCCTGTAGTTTTTAGAGTCTGTCCTGGAACTAGCTCTTGTAGACCAGGCTGGCCTCGAAGTCACAGAGATCCACCTACCTCTGCCTCCTGAGTGCTGGGATTAAAGGCATATGCCACTACTGTCTGGCTTCTTTCTTTTTTTTTTCAAGACAGGGTTTCTATATGTACCTTGGCTGTCCTGGAACTCACTAGGTAGACCAGGTTGGAGACCGGCCTGCCTCTGCCTCCAGAATGCTGGTATTAAAGGCGTACAACACGCTGCCGCCGCCGCCGCCGCCGCCGCCGCCACCACCACCACCACACGGGCCCACCCCAGCCTTATCTTATAAGTGAGTCAACTCAGGTTGAGTAAGGTGAAGTCTAAGGTCACATGGTCAGCTAGGACCAAACCAGAGAAGGGTCTGTTGCAGACCAGCGGGAAGCTGTTATGACGATCCTGTTCTGACCCGTCCCAGCACTATAACCAACACCGCCGGACTGCCCCCAACCATCTAGATACAAGACAAATGGAAGTACCTCCCTGCCCCCTGCAGTCCACACTGTGCACTGGGATTTAACAGCTCCTGTCTCCTGCAGCCAGCAAGGCATCGTCTGTAGGCTAAACCCACACACACCGCTTGTGCTCCAGCCTTTCCCGGATGCCCTGAAGCTCGGTTTAACTCCTGCACCCCTTTCTTGGTCCTTCCTTCAGCCTCTTCTCTCAGCCCCTGCCTTTTTGAGGATAACGGCACGAGGAAAGAAGTTGGAATCCGCCTCGAGCCCCGCCACTTCCTAGTTAGGTGGCCTCTGTTTCCTCATCTGTAGAATGGGTCCCTCCCTCTGAACCAGACGCAGCAGGAGGCTCCCTGAGCTCAGGCCGGGTGAGGTGAACGCCGAACTTGCCCACAGCTAGCAACCCATCCTCCTTGCGGCCTGCCTGCACCCTATACGTCCTGAAACCCGCGCGTGGCCTCTGAGCTTCCTCCACCCGGAGTCGGGCGGGGTGCCTGGACCCCTGCCCGGGCAGAGGAAGCAGATCGGGGGCAGGGCTGAGAGACTCTGCGGCCCCGCAGGACACTCACTCACCCTGGTGGGCTCGTCGCTCAGCGCCGGTTTAGGATCTGAGCCCAGGTAGCGGGCGGCAGCAGTTCACTCCAGCTCGGAAAGGCATTGGAGTGGGCGTGGTCTTCGGCGCCCCGCCCACTGTCCGTCCTGTCCTGGCTGAGTTCGTGCTGGGCGGGCTGCGGTGGGGGGGGCGACTAGAAGGAAGGTGGCGATTGAGAAATTTTTAGGTGTCTCAGAATCGTTTAGTCCCGGGACTGGGAAATAACCGACAACCGTGGTGCAGGGTAGGGCCTTGGGAATAGGCCACCTTCCCTTCTCTCTTAAGAGCTTATGTCCTGATGGGTCCCAGAACACACAGGCTGATCTGTTGCTATCCCATCTCACCCAGACCAGTCTAAGTGTCCCAGGAAGGCTGGCACGGGGCTTCCCCACTCTTTGGGTACCTCTCCACTGGCAGCAGGGCGTTTGTCAGGCCAATCTTTGCTGAGGAAATTGTACCCAGGAGGCCAGGAGACTCTCCAGGAGCTCCTGGTCCTTGAGGTTCCAGTGTCTGGAAACTGGAATTCAGGGTTATTCAGCTGCCTGCACTTTGGACAGACTGGACTGTACCCACTGGGGACCACAGGAACAAGGGGCCCCTCAGCTCTGGTGATCCTTGGACCCCATATAGTAAACAGGGCCTTGGTGTGTGTGGGGAGCATAGAATGGAAGCTTAGGGCTACCTGGAAATGGAGTCAAGGTGGGCATCCTCAGGAAACAGCTGTGTCGCAGCTGATCAGACTTGGTGTGAGAAGGACCCTCATACAAGTACAGCAGGGGTCACAGGTCAGTGCTCTTCAGTTCAGGCAAACCAATGACCACAGACTGTTATGATTGCTCTGAGGCAGAGGTATACCTTCAGCCATGAAAACCCAGCAGCCAGCCTCCCAGTGTGTGCACACATGGAACGACCATCCCAGGGTCAGAGGAACCACACAGCTTGGCTGGGAATGCAAACTGGGAAGCTGAAGTCACGCAGCAGCCCGCGTGGAGGATGTAGGGAAAGGGGATGTAGCAAGAGGCAACATCCAGCTCAGAGGCAGCAGGACCTGTGTCATCCCCTTGTGACTGTCACCCCATAGCAGGCTTCCTGTTCCCCAAAGGACACCCTGGCCTGAGAGGCTCTCTGTGTAAGTGCAAGCAGGTACACTCCGGCTGACAGCAGGGTGCCTTTCCTCAGCTGCCCACCACCTGAGGCATTTTTGAAATAGGGTCTCTCATTCAACTTGAAGCTTGCCATTTTGACGAGAATGACTGGCCAGCGAGCCCTCTGGGAGCAGTGGGTAGCAGATGTGGCCGCATTTGCATTTGTGTGCATTCTCAGGACAGGGACACTTTACTCACTGAGCCTTCTACCCAGCCTCCTTCTGAGGCTCTTGCCGGACTCTGGCCTGAAGCCTGGGAGGGCTCCAAGTCCAAACAACTACAGCAGTGTAGGTCTGAGAAGACAGAAGACCTGGGATTCACCTCTCAGACACCACTACCACGGGGACAATAGGCCCATGGCGACCAGCATAGCCAGGCCATGGAAGAAGCCCACATGTGTGATACAGTTCAAGGTCCTGTGGCCAACCACAAAGAGGCCTGCTGGGCCTGTGAGTCAGAGGATGACTGGGGTCTGGCTCTGTTAGGTCTTGTGCATGCGAGCTGCTGGAGCCCATTGTGGGACAAAGCCAAAGGTCTGGCCAGAGAATGCCACAGGCCTCTGGCTGTGTGGAGTGGGTTCCGCCCTAGCAAACAGATACAACACGGTAGGCAGTTGTGGGCTCATAGCTTCTTTATGGGCAGCAGGGGCCCCAGGACTCTCCAGGTGGCCAGGTCACCGGGACAGGTAGTCACCGGTACAGGTAGTCAGCCTGGATGTTGGCGGAGATCTCAGCCTCCCACTTGTCGCCATTGTTGAGCAGCTTCTCCTTGTTGTACAGCAGCTCCTCATGTGTCTCAGTGGAGAACTCAAAGTTGGGGCCCTGCAAGAGGGAGGACGGTCAGCAAGGCAACCCCCGCCCAGGAGCCCCTGTGCTCGCCACCTCAACCGGGCCCACTCACCTCCACAATGGCATCAACAGGGCAGGCCTCTTGGCAGAAGCCACAGTAAATACACTTGGTCATGTCGATGTCATAGCGTGTAGTCCGGCGGCTGCCATCGGCTCTCGGCTCAGCCTCAATGGTGATGGCCTGAGGGAATGGTCACCGCCACTGGCAGACACCTCCTGGCCCTGGGTCTGCCCCTCACACGGATGCCCACATGCTCAGACACCGGCTCAGTCCTCCAGAGGGAACACCCTCACATGGCCCCAGTAGCCTCTGCCAGGGTTTTGCTCATCACCTGCCCAGATGACCCTCCTGTCTCACAAGGAAAAGGCTATCATCTGCTTTGCTCCTTGAAAACCTGTGGCCAGGTGGTGGTGGTGCACACCTTTAATCCCAGCACTAGCGAGGCAGAGGCAGGTGGATCTCTGTGAGTTCAAGGTCAACCTGGTCTACAGAGTGAGTTCCCGGACAGCTAGGGCTGTTACACAAAGAAACCCTGTTTTGAAAAACCAAAAAGGAAACCTGTGACCTTAAGAGGTTCCCTGGGACAGTAAGTGCCCAATGACTGCCACATTGAACAACCTTTCTGACAATCCCCATTTGTTGGAGAAAATTAACACTCAGAGAGGTCAAAGGATTTCCTGAAGTCACACAGTAATGAGGCACATAGACCAAACTAGAAGGTATATCTTTAACTGTTGGTTTCTGGGGTACAGCTGTATGCCAGCCAAGAGTAAGGAGGGACAGCCTGGGACCCACAGGCCAGGAGAACTGTTAAGGAACTTGACACTCCCGAGTGGCATGCTCACTACTCACAGTGGAGTCTTAGGAAGCACATCTTTTTGTGTTTTTAAGAGTGGGAATAAAGTTGGGAGGCAGTAGTGCACGCCTTTAACCCCAGCACTCGAGAGGCAGAGGTAGGAAGATCTCTGTGAGAACGAGGCCAGCCTGGTGTCTACAGAGCGAGTGTCAGGACAGGCTCTAAAACAACACAGAGAAACACTGTCTCAAAAAAAAAAAAAATGTGGGAATAAAACCTCCACCAGCTACTGCTGCAGTTATAGGGAGGATATGAGGGATGAGCCTGCTTTACAGAGTACACACTGCCCAGAAGCCACGCCCGCTACCACTGCCAGGGGCACAGCCAGGAGCTGGAGCTAGGCATAGCAGGTCTTAGGGCTGCACCTCCTGGGCATCTGCTGGGCACACCGAAGCCACCTCTGCCTCTTACTATTTCCACGAACAGCCCCAATGGCAGATGCTTCAGATAGTGCCCATGAGCACGGTCATGCCCGAGGAGCAGCCACCAGGGATGGAAGCCTTGGCTGCAAGGCCTTGGCTCAAAGCCAGGACAGGCACACAGACAGGAGTCCTGAAACTAGCCCTTGGCTCCTGAGCCCAAATGTTGCATGATTGACTGACTTTTAGGGTAGGGTATGGGTATGCGCGCCACATGGCCCGCTTGGGATGGAGGCCACCACCGGCTTCCTGGCTCAGCACCTGGACATCAAGGCCTCACTGTCCACTCACAGTATGAGGGTTAGGACTTTTGCCAGGTGGTGCGGCAGTGCATACCTTTATCTTGGCATTCCAAAGGCAGAAGCAAGCAGGTCTCTGTGAGCTCAAGGCTAGCCTAGTCTACACCTAGTTCTAGGCCAGTCAGGGCTAACTAGTGAGACTCTGTCTCAAAAGAAAAAAGAAAGGGACTTTCCCAGGGATGTGTATCAAGGCAGGGTCAGGGTTAGAGCTCACCTGTGCAGGACAGACGGCCTCACAGAGCTTGCAGGCGATGCAGCGTTCCTCCCCAGATGGGTAGCGGCGCAGTGCGTGTTCCCCCCGGAAGCGTGGACTCAGTGGGCCCTTCTCAAATGGGTAGTTGATGGTGGCAGGCTCCCGAAAGAGGTAGCTCAGGGTCATGCCCAGTCCTGTGAGTGGCACAGAGCTGGCATGGGGCTGCTCTCCTCCCCACACATCCATGCCAGAATCCCACCTCTCCCCATTGGCACTCACCTCGGATGAGCTCTGTCCACATCAGCGTCCGAGCTGCACGGTCAGTCACAGACTTCATGTCCATATCCAGCTCCTGTACATTCACATACTCTGCAGGAAGTCATGATGGGAGGTTAGGGAGTCTGCTCTGGAAGATGAGGCTCAACTCTCAACCCTAGGTGCAACAGGTGGGCTTAGTGAGGGCCCTGGGAAGCAAAGCCTTACTGGTTCTCTTTCTGCCCTGGTAACCCAAAGAGCCCCCAGGCAAAGCTTTTCAAGTTCCAGCTGTAAGGGTCCTGGGTCCCCTAGTGGGTCAGCACTCCTCTCCAGCACACGCCTCCCTCCTTCAATGCCACCACAATGTCCATCAGTCACATTCTCTTTTGATGAGGGTCCCTGGCAAAGCAGTGTCCTTGGCCTCAGGTGTGACTGCGACCAGGAATGTAGGAAGACACCAGCTGGTACTCACTGTATGTTGCTGCCACTGCACTGCTATGGAGACTTCGGCCATTGAGATGTCCTGCAAGAAAAGCGGTGACACTCTGCTGCTGTGATTTCATACCAGAAAGCTTGGCTCCCCCACCCCCAGGAACAGCTCCCTGCACCTACCTGTGTGCACAGCCTGGGCCAAGGCCCGTGGCAGCATGGGTGAGGTCAGACGGTACATCTGGGGTATGGGAAGGAAAGGAGGTGAAGGGTCTAAATATGACTCCCTAGCACCTATTCCCACACTGCCCCAGCTGAGACCAGCACTCCCAAGCCTCAAGCTGACCTCACTCTGCTACGACTCGCCTGGCACCCCAAGTTCCTTCTACTGCAGCTCCTAAGAAGCTCATTGAACCCACCTTCCCCTCTCTACATCTCATCTGTAGCTCACACCTAAACGCCCTGACTACCACTCTGCACTATATAGTTAACGCTGAGCCAGGCTTCAGGCCAGATGCCACAAGCCCTGTCGTCCTGACATGTTAAGTGACTGTCCCAAAGTTAGTGGCACTGGAACCAGGGCAGGAACCCAGAAGTCACCTGCAGAAAAACCTTAACGGTTTAAATAATTCTCATGGTCAAGTTCCTCTCCCCAGCCCAAGGACCTGTCACAACTCTTCAACTCTTCCCAGCCTGCCGAGTGACCTTGGGCAGTGATGTCCTCTGACCTCAGGCTTTACGCCTTCGCTATTGGGGGGGGTCCCCGAAAATTAAGGATGTATGCAACCAAGGGGATGTTGGCCGAGAGCCTGGCACTCCACCAACGCTCCAAAGAGCCCCTCCTGTGACCTTTGACCTCTAGCAGATCTGCCAACTTTAGACCCACGACCACCGGAGCCCAACCTACCACTTTCCCTCAGACCTTCCCCTTAACCTCTGACCCCAGGGACGCGCGATGCAGCGCATGCGCCTAAGGATGCCGGCCTCCCGGCCTTACAGCTGCAGAAGGACGCAGAGGCCACGGTCACCGAGCCGACACGCCGGATCCCAGACTCCACGGAGTGAGCGGTGACACCACATTCGACCCCGTCGTCACGCCGCCACCCAGGCCCTGTCTTCACCGCCTTGCCCTGAACACCCACCTTGAGGCGCGCCGGCTCCTTCACTGGCCCAGTTGCGGTTCAGCCGCGGGGCGGAGCCTAACTTCCGGATGTTGCCATTGGGCGGGCTACTCACATCTTTTCCCTGTTGACCTTTCCTGCTGTGACTCGATTGGTCTGTGGTGCGGCTGCGGAGGCGGGGCCAGAATGAACTTTTTTCTGATTGGCTTTCTGGAATAGGCGCTTGAAGTTTTGTTGGGAGCTGCCATATTGTATCGGAGAGGTCAATACGCGAACTTCCGAGCAGCTGAAGGCGGGACTTCCTGGGCGCGGTTTGGGACTTTCAGTTTCCCGGTGGGCGGAGCAGGGCGGTGTGGCTCATTTGAATACTGTAAAGGTGGAGACCTCTTCTCTGGCCTAAGCGCTTTAGCCACAAGGCTTCATCTGGTCCTAGTAACAGCCGCGGGTAGAAGGACTTTCCTAACCCTGCCCCTGTGACTAGAGAGCCATGAGGCAGTCTGCATGTCTTGTTTGGAGTGATCAGGGAAGGCTCCCTTTAGGAATCCTGCGGGCCAGGAAGGACGTGTTGACTTGGTCAAACACTGGGCTGGGAGAGGAGACTGGATGTCAAAATTTGGGGTTTTAGTAGTTGAGTGGCTGGAAACGTGGAAACGTCATCCCATGGAGCATGGGGCTGATGTTGGTGGGATATTTCACCTCTGAGTAGAATGGAGTAGATGGGGGTACCATGTGCAGAACTGAGGGGAGGGGAGTCGTTGAGGGAGGGATCTTAGCTTTAACCTGTAGGCAACACCTCCCTCCAAAAAGAGACAAGACAACTGTAGCTTGGGGTCAGCCCTCCTACTTTAATACCCCCAGCGACTGGAGGCTGTTAATTCATCCCCATTGTGCAGGTAAGACCTAGACATGCCTGGTCACAGGATATGGCCTATGCCATGTACCACTGCTTTCCTGCAACACTATCCACAGGAGGTGGGTAGTTCAGAAGTGCCCGTTTCTCCCTAATACCATGGGTAGCACTGGACACCCCTTCTCACATCCTCCCATAGCCTGTCCCAGTCAGAACAGTCAAAGGTCCTAAAGGGAAGCCCCAGAAGGAGGGCAGTTGAGCAAACTGCTCTGTGACCTGACCCTAGCAGGCCACTTCCCCAGCAGCTGTGTCCCAGGGAGGGCTCCTGTGGCCCCAGTACCCTCACAGCAGTGTGCAGCTGCAGCTTCTCTCCTCCATGGCCATCAGGAGCAGCCTGAGGTTTCGCCTGGAGTAGGGCGGGTAACGAAGGTCGTTGATTTTCTCCATCCTGGGGCTGCGCAGCAGACAGGCACGCTGGTTGGAAAAGGTGTCAAAGGAGAACTTGCCGTGGTACCTGCCCATCCCACTCGATCCTGAGGACAGCATAGAACATGGGGTTTAGGTCCTTAATGGCTAAGAGGACATCACATAGACTCTGTTCTAACGGGCAGGCTATCTGAGCCTCTTTCCCCATCTGTTCAGTGGACTAGTCACAAGACATTACGGATAGAAGGCTGAACTCTGAGCCTGCCACCAGACCAGTATGCCAGGTTTTGATCTGGAACAGGCAAACTGAGGTCAAGGCCATGAATTCTCGAGCCAGGCTGCCCAGAGTTAAATCTGAGCCCTGTCCTAAACAGGTGTGTCACTTGGGCAAGTGACTGCCTCAGACTCCTCCTGCAACAGTGGCACCTTCCTCCTAGGGTTGTGGTAGACATCTTCAAACCTGTGTAGTTCTTAGTGTCTAGGAAGAGAGAAGGACTCAGCCCAGAAATTCCAGGGGACATGGCCTGATGGAGTTGGGATGAATGAAGCTGGCTTGTTGGAATGAGTAAAGCCAGAGGAATGTAGAATCAGTCAGATAGAGTGTAAGTGAGGAAAAAGGGGAGTAGGGGGGACTCTGGCTTGGGGACAATTTAGCCTTGAAGGTAGGTAACATGTCAGGGCCAAGCTCAGTAACTGCCACAACAGACTAAGAGACGGGAATGGGAGCAGGGCTCCAGGGCAAGACATGGACAGGACAGACCATGCTGTCATTCCCATACTGATTATGACCAGGTAGAAGGACCAGGACACTTTCAATGAGAAAGTATTCCCAAAGAAGAAGTGACTGCCAGGGCCACATGCTTGTGGGGCTTGCTGGGATACAGCTGTGGAGTTTACAGTTGTTGGGAGTGGGGGCATCTCCACATCCCAGGCCTTCTGGAAGCAGAAATGCCCAGAGCTGGGGCCACAGGAACTGTGAAGGCTGAAGGAGCATCATCTGACCCCACCATGGAGGTGAAGGCACCAGGACTGAGTGTGTGGCTGGGTGGCTGTGAAAAAGTCAAAACCTGAAGGTTCCACCATAGACTGTAGGGAGGTGGGAGGCAGGCTAGATGGACACGGTCTGTGGAGGGGACTTCCTCTCGTGTCCGCTACCCTGAGAGTGAGCCACACGTTCTGTAGTCAGTGTGCTCGAGCAGCAGAGTGAGGATGCAACCGCGGATCAGCCCAGAAAGGCAGAGGTCTGCTGCCACCTACCCACTCCTCCAAAAGGAAGGCTGGACAGGGTCATGTGCATGAAGCCATCATTCCCACAGAAGCCCCCGCTGCTGGTCTGGGCCAGAACTTGTTTAATCACCTGGGAGAGAAAGAGGAATTTGTAAAACTCATGGTTATAATTTGTTTCAGTAAGGGCCTGAGGTCCAAGGTAGGTCTAATGGAACAGACCCACAGACTCCACCCCAGGGGCACGTTCTCTTGTGTCCCCCTTTGTGCAACCCTGGCAGGGTGCTCAGACACAAACCCAAGGAGAAGTCATGAGACCTTGCATCATCTGGGAAAGGCAGAGTGAGCACATGAGGTAGCTGCTGAGTTTTGTGGCGACAGTTTTCAAGAGAGAGAAGGGAGGGACTTTGTGGGATGAGTTTGGGTCGCTAAGGCCAGGTTTGGACTCAGCAGCATGAGATTGGCCTTGCCTGACTTCCTGAAGGGTTTTCCTGCAGTTTGCAGGTCTGAGAAGGCTTGAGGGAAAGGAGACAGATTTGTCCTACTTAATTTCATGTTATTCAGTGATAACAGCTCTGAGGTGGGCCTTGTCTGGTGAAGTGAGTCCCACGGGGTGCAGCATTGCCTCAGCCCGAGGCTGCCAAGAACAACCTTCACAGCAGAGGATAAGACAGCCTGGCATAGGACCAGTGCTGGGTTCAGGAGACTGAGGGGCAGTTGGCCTCACTGCCAAAATGGCTGGATTGTGTGGGGTTTTTTGTTTGTTTATTTGATTGATTGGTTGGTTGGTTGGTTGGTTTGGTTTTTCAAGACAGTTTTTCTATGTATCCATGGCTGTCCTGGAACTCGCTCTGTAGACTAGGCTGGCCTTGAACTCAGAGGTCCACCTGCCTCTGCCTCTTGGGTGCTGGGATTAATGGCATGCAGTACTACTGCCTGGCTCATGTTGTGTTTTCTAAAGGTTCCACAGAGGAATGGCTGAATTCAAAGGTGAGTGTGAGATGCTCTTAACAGAGCCCTCACGCATGTAGACTAATGGAGGAAGTGGTCACAGAGCAGGGCCAGAATAGAATGGTGGCTTGGGTAGTTAAACACAAGTGCCAGGTATGGGAGGGCTGACTGTAATTACACCAGCAGAGGTAGTAGGGCCACGAGTTCAAGGAAATCCTCAGCTACATAGTTGGAGGCTAGCCTGAGTAGTGAGTAACCAAGAAAATGGGGGACATGGCAGAAATCTGACTGGTCTCCAGGCTGAGGCCAAGATCTTGCGTGGTGGGATCAGGAGCACAGTCAGCATGAGTGCAAGGTCAGTTACAGTGATGCCTGCTCTACCTTCCTGCTTCTGGGATGTTAGGGTCCTTCATGGCGGAACTGCTGTGAGTGTACAGGAAGTCTACTGCCTTTGTGACTTTTTGTATAGTTAGAGTTATTCTAGAATAAAAAGTGTGTTTTAATTAAACAATGACAATAGCTGGGTATGTAACTTATTTGGTAGGGTTTTTGTTTTTAATTTATTACATTTTATTTATAGTGTGTTTATGTGTTTATGTATACTAGTCTCAGCTCATGTGAAGGTTTTGTGGAAGAAAACCGTATGGGAGTCTGTTCTTCTACCACAGGATTCTTGGAGATTGGATGTCTTTACTGACTGAGCTATCTCACCAGTCCCCTTAATTGGTCAGTTTGTTGTTTGTTTTAATCTTTAGAGATTTATTTATTTATTTATTTATTTTTTTAATAATTAACTTTATTTCATGTGCATTGGTGTGAAGGTGTCAGATCCCCTGGAACTAGATCTTCAAACAGTTGTGAGCTGCCATGTGGGTGCTGGGAATTGAACCTGGGTCCTCTGGAAGAGCAGTTAGTGCTCTTAACCACTGAGCCATCTCTCCAGCCCCGAGATTTATTTATTTTATGTGTATGTTTTGTCTGCATGCATGTATGTGTACCACGTATGTGCTTGGTAATTGAGGAAGTAATAAGAGGGCATCGGATCCCCTGAAATTGGAGTTATGGATTATTGCAAACCAGCAGGTGGTGCCGGGAGCCAAACATGGGTCCTCTGCAAGAGCACCAAGTGCTCTTAACCACTGAGCCTTCTCTCCAGCCCAGTTTGGTAAGTTTTATCTCATGTGCAGGAAGCACTGGATTTGATTCCTCAGGATCAAATATAACCAGGTGTCAGTGCACACATTTATGGTCCTAACACCCAGTGGTGGAGTCAGATGGATCAGGTTCAATCTTGGACTACATAATTTAAAGCTAGCCTGGGCTACATGAGGCCCTATCTCAAAATATTTTCTGAGATGTCATCCAGGGGAGTTTGGCCCCAGGTAGGGTTTGACTTCCGGAAAGGAGGGCAGGGTCAAAGTCAAGAAGCCACCATGCCTGAAGTACTATAACTACCCAGAGGGGTGTTCCCTCTGTTGCCACCTGCCCCCAGAACAGTTCACACTGGTACTTCATCCCACCTGGCTTCTCTTAGAGAAGGCATACAGTGCGAGTGGCTTCTCCCGCCGGTTGATGAAATCAATGGCCTCATCCAGGTTCTTCACAGTCACTACAGGCAAGATGGGCCCAAAGATCTCCTCCTGCATCACAGGCTCTGTCTCCTGCACATCCACTAACACTGTGGGTGCTGCAATACAAGAGGCAACTCAGCCTCACCCATGGGCAAGATGTGTCCGGCGAGAGGGGCTCCAATAAGGGCAGAGCCTGTGTTCTCCACACAGGGCAGACGCAGGGTCTAACTCCCTAGGACCTCACACTTGGGGTCTCGAGTCTCACAGAACAACAAAATCTAGAACAGAAGTTTAAGCCATACTCTGAACCTCTCAAGTGGGGTCATAGCCCAGTGGATCCAGAGTTGGGGAGTCACAGGCTCAAAGTCACAGTGATGGGGTACTGTGGAACTGATCACCCAGGACTGTGTACTCAGGCCAGGCTCCAGAGGTAGGGCAGAGGATTCAGACATAGGCTGAGACCTGTGGTCCAGCATGGGCCCCTCTAGCTTAGAAAGGTCTTGGCCCAGATTGGAAGAGAGGGACTCACCAATGTAGAGATCGCTCTCATCGCTCTGGCCACCAATGACCACGCGGCCACAGCCCAGCAATCCCTGGAGCCGCTTGAAATGTTTCTGATTGATGATTCTTCCCAGGCTGGGGGAGGTCTGTGGGTTGTCTCCATAGAAACGTGTGATGGCATTCTGCAGGGCAGGTACCAGCCGCTCCTGCATCTCCTGGCTACACAGGATATAATCGGGGGCCACACAGGTCTGGCCAGCATTGAAGTAGCGGAACCAGGCCACGCGGTTGGCCACAGTCTGGGGGTCGCAGTCATCATCCACATAGCAGGGGTTCTTACCCCCCAGCTCCAGGGTGATGGGCGTCAGGTGTTTGGCAGCGGCAGCCATCACAATCTTGCCTACGTAAGCGTTCCCTGGGTACATGGAAAATGCCTAGAGTGGCTCATTAGTCAAAGTGGGTGGCCTCACCTGGATCCCTGCACCGGGCTCCAAAGGAAGAATTTATCCAGCACTCCCAACAGTGAATGGGGCTCCATGAGTCTCTCCCAGGTGGAGCCCTTCAGCTCTTACCTATATCTGCTTCTGTCCCTGGCCCACCTTGCGTCTTATTCTCCAACCTGTCGTAATACTAAGTACCTCTCCATCTCCTGAAACCTCTGATGTCCTCTGCCTTGTTCTCTAAGGCTATAGCCCAGTTCAGCCTGACTGATGCTTAGTCCCTCCTCTCTGTCTCACACACCCCTTCCCAGAGTTCCTGGTCTGTAGGCTCCTCCCCAAGTCTTGCCCCCATCTGTTCATCTTCCAGGCTGTCCTCACCCTTGCCTGCCACACCATAATTCTTCCAGTCCTTGTTTGCTCTCTGCTCTCCTCAGTTCAAACACTGCGGTGGCACTTGGCAACAGGGACACTTGCCTGTGATCTCAGTGCTCAGAAAGCTGAGGTAGAAGAGTACCTCAATTCAGTGGCAGCCTGGGCTACACTGAGATCCTATTTCAAACAGTGGCTATGATGGTAGAGTTCTGAATTCCTGCACTTAGGAGGTAGAGGCAAAAGTGTCAGGAATTCCAGGCCACTCTCAGCTACGTAGTGAGTCTGAGGCCAGCCTGGGTTACATGAGACCTTGTTTGGAAAAAAACAAGCCGAACCCAAATAAGAGCAACAGCCCAAGGGCTGAGAGAACAGCTCAGTAGGAGAACATCTGCCTGTCACGAATGAAGTTTGGGGTTTGATTCCCAGCACCTTACACACAGATCAAAGACTCCAGAATCCTAGCACTCAGGAGGCAGAGGCAGGCAGATCTCTGTGAGTTTGGGGCCAGCCTGGTCTACAGAGTGAGTTCCAGGACTTTCAGGGCTACACAGAGAAACCCTGTCTCCAAAATCAAAACAAAAAGAATCCAGAACATACAACCTCTGACTTACAGTCTGTGTACTCAACAGAGATGCACTGGTTTTGGGAAGAGAGGCTGATGTTCTTCCTAAGGACCATAGCTATGGTAACAGACAGACTCTGATGTTCTTCCTAAGGATTGTAGGCTATGGTCACGGACAGACTCTGTCTTCTATACAGACTGTGTTTTGGATTGCCTCAGCTATACAGATGAGAACAGACTGGATCAGTCATGGGCCTTGCAGTGAGATCTCAGCCAGGTCTGTTGGGACCTGCCTTGGAAAATGGCCTTGAGCTTTGCCTTGCCTCTGCACCTGGCCGTGAGACCCTCACCTAAGGGCCACCATAACTGAGGGTGTAGAGGTGACTTTGACGGCACTCCTTTGCCTCCTACCTTGCCTACTGAGACTGTTACCAACAGTTTTTCCCTACAAGGAAGACCAATCCACCTTTGCTTCGGCAGTTTTCCCTGTCCCCAGCTGGGCCTTTCCTAGGCTTGAGGCGAGATCTAGAGGGACGTTCAAAACCCACCTCTCACTTGCTCTAACTACCTGCAAGTCAGAAGCCAGGCAGCTTATGCTCAGGCCCTGGAAGCATGCCCACTACCTCCTATGCCTTTTCTATCTTCCAGAATCTGCATCATGGTCCCCTATCTGGGACCTGGGACATGCTAGTATAGTGGCAGGTGACCTCTGAGAGCTAGTCGCACTAAGAGCTTGAGTGCAGATCCTATTCTGGCCAGCAGGGCAACCCTGGATTGAGCACTGCTGCCCTTCAGCATTCTGAGGCAGCCTCTCGCCTGTTGGCACAGGGCCTGTTATCAGGGCTAAAGGGAGGTCATGGGGTCTGCTGTCAGGGCTGAAGGGAAGTCATGGGCGTCTGCTGTTAGGGTCTGGCGCAGTAGGAGCTTGGCCTGGGCAGACTTTTGACTCAAGGTTGAGAGGTTGGTTGTGGACATGAGCATCTGTCTTCCCTAAGGGTCTGGAGGCTGGAGCCACCCCCGAACCTTACCTGTGAAAAAGATATAGTCGAACCTGTGTTCCAGCAGCTTCCCAGTCTCCTGAGGCCCACCCAGCACCACGGTAAAGCAGCTCTGTTGGGGGCAGACAGAAGTCCTCAGACCCAGCTTCCGAGTTCAGGGGTGGTCCAGCCTGACTGGAGCCAGCTCACTTAGCTTCATCCAGACTTGGACAACCCTTCCTGAGAACTTCTTGGGAACTGAGCAAGAATGAAGCTAGGGCCAGCTATAGGACCCCAGGGGACAGACTGCCCTGGTTAAAACCTAGAAGGGAAACTGAAAGCTGGGCATAGTAATGTAGCCAAGGCCATGCAACTCAGCAGAGGTACCCCTAGCCAAGGACAGACTCATTCCTGTAGCTCAGCTCTCAGGAAGCTGAGGTAGGAGGAGCACTATGAGTTTGAGGCTACAGAATGAGGCCCTGCCCCCCCCAAAAAAAATGGAAAAGACAAAGACTGGAGAAATTACTCAGCAGGCCAAGTGCTTGCTGTGAGTGCATGAGGACCTGAGTTCAATCCTGAGCACCCACTAAAAAGCCAGGTGTGATGGATGGCAGGCACCTGTAATTCCAGCACGGAGCAGTAGAGAAAGATAGATCCCAGAGATTCGCTGCCAACTAGTCTAGCCAAATGCTCTAGTTCCAAGAACCAGTGAGAGACCTTGTCTCAAAACACAGGGTGAACATTTAAAAGAAACACCAGAGGTTGAGCCTGGCCTCCACTTACACAGAAGCATGCTGTGGGAACTAACCAGTTGTCTCTTTCATTTCTTGCATCTTTTGGAAGTTGCTTGATTGCACTTCCTGTTTACTCAATATTATTTCCCTTCTCAGGTCTTTGATGTGGTTGAAGACTAGATAGTCATAGTTACTTTCCTCTCATGACTTAGCTAAGACATTTTTAATATAAGACTTAGACCCCTTAGGATAGGATAACTATTGAAACATTTAGCATATTTCTTGCTTGATGTTGTTCATGCTGATTGTAATTCTAAATTTTTTGATATTTATTGAGCTCTACATTTTTCTCTGCTCCCCTCCCTTCTTCTCCCCTCCCCCTTCAACCCTCCCCCAAGATCCTCATGCTCCCAATTTACTCAGGAGATGTTGTCTTTTTCTACTTTCTTATTTATTTATTTATTTATTTATTTATTATGTCTACAATATTCTGTCTACATGTATGCCTGCAGGTCAGAAGAGGTCACCAGACCTCATTACAGATGGTTGTGAGCCACCATGTGGTTGCTGGGAATTGAACTCAGGACCTTTGGAAGAGCAGGCAGTGCTCTTAATCGCTGAGCCATCTCTCCAGCCCCCTCTTTTTCTACTTTCTACTCCCATGTAGATTAGATCTATGTAAGTCTCTCTTAGTGTCCTCATTGTTGTCTAATACTAATTTTTATGTATGTTTTTGCCTCTTCTTTTCCCTGGACAATACTTGATATTTGTTCTTATTGTATATAGTTTTGTATTATGCTTAGAACACTCTTATTTAGACAAAAGGAGGAGGTGCTGTGGGAACTCAGCCAATAGCCTTTATGATACTGACCCACTTTGGGCACGGTCCCATGTACTATAAATACAGATATGTGCGGGGCCTCTTCGCTGCTGGTTTCTGTTCTAGTTCCCAGCAGAGAACTGCAAATAGCTACTCTTTCTGTGAGTTGATCCCCAAATAAATAAGCCTTTGTTATACTCCATTCCGGGCTATTGTGGAACTCTTTTGTACGTCACCATAAACATACATGCGCACACATACACATGAGCAAGCACCTCCCCCTTAAATACACTCCCCAACACAGAAGGCCCTCCTGAGGTCTTACCCCCACCGGGAGCTGCCCAGTCCTAGGCCTCCACTATCGATGGTTACCTGGTCCAGATAGCGGGGCAGGACCTCAGACAGGATCTTCTCAATGGCCTTGCTGGTCTCTGAGGGCTTGAGTACCACACAGTTTCCTGCAGTCAGCACAGAAGGAATGCTTGGAGAGGGCAACCATGCAGGGTGTGTGCTGGCCACACTAGCTCTCAGACAAAGAATCAGAAGTGATGGACAGACCCTGGTCAGGGGCCGTCTGGGAGCAGGGTGCCAGCTCCCCTGCCTTCCTTTTCTGGTTTCCTAGGTAGCCCTATGTTCTCCAGTGACTAGGGCTGTGGGAAGATGGGGGTCTCACCTGCAGCAATGGCCCCCACCAGTGGCACAAGAGTTAGGTTCAAGGGGTAATTCCAGGGCACAATGATGAGTACCACGCCAAAGGGCTCCTTCCGGATGAAGGCTGAGTCCAGTTGTGTGGCCTGGGCCAGGGAGAGCAGTGAGGCTCTGTAGAACCACATGTGGGAGCAAACAGTCCCCAAAGCCCAACTGCCATCCTGTCCCCATCCCCCAGCTTACCAGATTCTTGGATACTTTCTCATCCTTCATCCAAGGCCTCAGGTTCTTGAGGGCCAGGTCCACCTCAGCCTGACTGATGGCAATCTCAGATACTTCTGACTCAAAAGTTGACTACAGAAGAGAATGAGGGTCAGGGCTGAATCCTAAAGCAGCAAAGAGCTGGAGAGTGGGGAAGTACAGCTTCCTTCCCAAAGGTGCTACATCTCTTTATCCTTCATTTATTTACTCACTCATTCACCCGCTCCAGGGAGCCACGGGCACCTGGAGGCAGAATACAGTGGGAAGAGAGCCTAGCAGGTGCAAAGGCCCTGTACTGGCTGGGACTTGCTCTGCTTCTGCTTAGAGAGAGGGGCACAAGGAATGATTCTCCTCGGTCAATAGTCTTTTCCCACAGCCCAGGGAGACAGTACCTAGTGCCCAGAGGAGAAGTAAGAAGACAAAAATCAATGGGACCTGGACTGGGAATGGGGCTCAATCAGTAGAGAGCTTGCCTAACATACACAAACTCTGGATTCCATCCCCAGCAACACATAAACTGGGCACGATAGCATACATCTAGCCCTGAAGAGTCAGAAGCAGGAGGGTCAAGCCCAAGGTCATTCTCGGCTTCATAATAAGATTGAGATCCCATCTCAGAAAAGCCAGGACCGTGCTCTTGCTTTCTGCAAGCTCGGCGCTCTGTCCCGGACTCTAGGAGGGACCCAGGCTTCAGTGTCAGGGATGCCAGAGCCAGGATGAATTGTGGCCATTGAAATACAAGCTCTCTTGGAGAGCAGCAGAAGACGGAGGCCTGCAGAGGTGGTTCAGAGTGCCAGGAAGACCATATAAGGGGCTATGCCATGCAAAGCCAGGTGGGTGTTCTGAGCCACCCAACCCCACTGTACTTCCAGTAGCTGAGCCTGGTTCAGGCAACGTTCAGGCACACACAACTCACAGCAAGCCTGGCATCCCCTGAGGACCTATTGAGGTTTGTGGGTGGGGTAGTTAGAAATCAGTCTGCACACAGTGGGCATGGTGACTCAGGAGAGCAGGGCGCTTTGAGTGGGCTTCCTCAAGCCCTGCTTTTCCTGACTGTGTGTCTCTGGGCAAGAAACTGCCTTCTCTGCACCCTCCTCTGGAGAAAGCTGGGTCTGACTGTCCAGCAGGAGGAGTACTTGGGCTTGGATGAGAGTCTGACCGCTGGGCAGGCGCTACAGGCCAAGGTTTGAAACAGTGAGTAGTCTGACTGGATCAGAGGGAGGCACCAGGTTGAATTTTCTGGGCCGCTGCCTCCTTTATAAGGTCCAGGTTTATCGAATCGAATACAACAGCAGAGGTGGAACCTGAGCTGAAGGGGGAAAGGTCAGGTCTCCAGGGTGATGGGCGGGTCTGGTGAGAGTCACCCAGGAGTGCCCATCAGACTGGAGGAGCCACTAGGGTAACAGCAGGGGATAAAGAGGAGAGGAACTCACTGGGACAGATCTGTTAGACAGTCATCTCAGGACTGGGAGACCCTGCATGGCTGCTGCTGGGTTTGGGAGAAACCCCAGAACCTCCAGAGTCCAGAGGCTGTGATGTCCACAGTGCCAAGTGAGACCCAAGTCCTTCAGGGCGTGGGCCACTTCCTCAGGCCTTCTCTCTGTCTCTCACTCTCTCCAGCCACTCTGGTCTCTGCAGTTCCTCAGTTACAGACACATCAAGCTCTCCTGCCTCAGGCAGGACCTTTGCATATACTGCTGGGCCTCTTCCTCTGATGTCCATGCAGCAGAAGCCTTCATTGACCCCCACATATAAACCAGCATCACTGTCTGACCCCTGACTTAACACTAATGTCTGCATCTCACCTGTTACCAGACCACATGCCATATTGTCTCCATCCCTTCCTCGGCAGAGGTCAGCTCTGGAGACACAGGGTCTTTGCTCTCTGTAGGTTACTAGAACCTATCCTGGTACCAGTACCAAGCACATACCAAGTTTCCCATAAATAGCTTCAGAGTAGATAGGGGACAGATGGACAGGGGCCACCAGTCAGCTGTGGTTCACGAAAGGAGCTGGGGTTTCACGGGCTTTCAGCTCCTCTTTATGGAGGATGTGACTGAGCTGTGTCCCTTATCCCAGCTGTACCACCCTTGCTGACCCGGGGTCATGCACACCCCTACCCCACTGTCCCTCCTTCATGCCACCTTGCGTAGGTCCTGGGCCAGCGCCTCCTGCAGCTGCTGTTTGTTGTCTCGAAGGAAGCGGCCCAGGCCTTGCAGCTGTGCAGCCCGGAACTCAGCTGGCCGCGTCCGCCCGCTGTAGAAGGCCTTCCGCAGCTGCTGCAGTGTGTCCTCAAACGAATCCATCCTGTGGGACAGCTCAGTGTGAATCAGGTGGCTTGGACTACCCCCACCTTGGTGACACTCTCCAGCCCCTGTCCAGCATCAGTGGCTCATAGATTCTCCCCAGAGCCTCCCTTGGACAAGTCCACTGGTGACAAGAGTGGACTTTGAGACACAAAGGCATGCCTCCCCCTGCCGCGTGGACTATAGGAGGCTGCAGGACAGGGTATTGGTAAGGCTGGGCGGGGGAGTAGGCTCTGGGTTCCAGTGAAGTTAGAGCTGACCCAAGGCTCTAGTGCCCTCCCGGGGGCTACACTTCACCCCGCCTGGCCTGAGTAGAGTGGACAGGAATGGGATACAGTGAGGGACGCCACTGCAGTCACCCAGCTCAGGAGCACTGCACAAGAGGAGACAGGCTGGCTGGTGGCAGCTCAGAGACCTGGGCTGACCTTGGGCACACTCTCAGCCCCCTTGGCATAAAGGGAAAAGTGGCTTGGGCTTCCCAGAGGCACTCCTGCCCACCTCAGCCATGATGCCAGCTGGACCACAAGAGAAGGGGACAGGAGGAGTGCCAGGTGGGCTGATGGGCAATCACCAGCCAGAACTGGCAGACAGGAAAGGGGCCTGATATTCCCCTGGGCTCATGTCTGTTTACATGAGGCTCATCAGAGGAGCCCTGTGACGCATTTGCTGCTTGGCCTGGTACCAAGGACCGGTTGGGGACCATTTCCTCTTTCCCTCTAACTTCAGGTCTCAATGTTACTGAAACCCACTCCAATGCTCTTCATCACTCTCACAGTGGCCCCTCTGTGTTTGTGCTTTGTATGTGGTGTACACGCATGTATGTATGCGTGTTCCCAAGTCCATACAGGCCCAAGGCTAATGCTGGGTCCTCAAACATTCTCCACCTTATTATTAAGTCAGAGTCTCTCAACTGAGCCCCGAGTTCACAGATAAGACCAATCTGGGACTGGAGTTGTGAACTCAGCAGTTAAGGACGGACAAGCTGCCCTTCTAGAGGACCTGAATTCAAATCCCAGCACCCACATCAGGTGGCCCATCCCCACCTGTGACTTTAACCCCAGGGGATCTGACACCTTTGGCCTCTGCAAGTATCTGCACTCACTCACACAGACACATAATAAAATACAAAGCTTTAAAGGGAAACTAGAGTAGCCAGTCTGCTCTGGGGATCTATTCGCTCCGCCTTTGGGCTACAGAACTCCAGGCAGCTGTCACACTGCCAGTGCTTGTGTAGATGCTGGGGATCCATACTGGCAAAAACTTCATCTGCTGAGTCATCTCTCCCGCCCCAGGTGTTTTTGTTTGTTTGTTTGTTTTCTTGGTTCAGTGTGAGACTTTCAGCTGCCCTTAAACACACTCTGGAGCTCTGATAGCCTTGAACTTTAGGTCCTCCTGTTTGTATCTCCTGAATGCTGCTATTATAAGCACACAGCACTGTGCCTGGCTTAGCTGCCAGGTTTTGTGAAGATGAAACCTTGCTATCTGCTTCTGGGCCCAAGTGGGCCCAGTGCTTTGCTCCTGTCAGGCAGCTGTCGTCCGGAGACCTTTGTGGGGAGCAGTGATCTGGAGCAGCGATGAGCAGTGGCTGTGCCAAGGGTCCAGCATTGACCCTCAGGCCTCCTGCTCCAACAGAGACAGCCCCGTCCTCCACACACACACCCATAATATTATCAGAATGTCTCAGGGCTCTCCTACTATCGTGAGACCTGAGGCAAAGCCTCTCCTGTCCTGCCTCAGTTTCCTTGCCATTACAGAAGGTGAAACCCTGGTTTGCTAGAAGTTCTGAGCATCATAAGGCAGCTGCCGTTGTTCCCGGAAGGCACAGGAAGGCCAGCAGCCCGTGAGTCACCAGCAGAGCAGGGAGGACATTCTGTGGTTAAAGCTCGTGCAAGCAAGAGGACCAGAGTTCAGATTCCCAGGCCCAAGTAAAGGCCAGTGTGCATGTGAGCTTCCCACGACCCCAACCTCGGAAAGCGGAGACAGGACAAGCTGGCTAATGAGATGCCTCAGATTGGCAAGCTCTGAGTTTGACTGAGAGACCCTACCTCAGGCCTCCTTACACATTCATACAAACACGTGCATCCCCCAGTCAGTGAACACACACATATGAACAACACACATAGCCATGAGAAAAGAAAAAGAAATCACGCCACCAACAGTCGTTTCCTCCCCCTGCTCACTGGAGGCTCTTCAGAGCCCACAAAAATGTAAAGCATGCTTACCAAACACTGGCTGTGGGCAAGGGAGCTCTGTGGGTACAGAACATTCCAGAAGTACTCCTAGCAACGCTGATACCAACTCATCATGGCAGCAGGATACACACCTCTCCTGCAGGGCTGCCCACTGGGCCCACAATGCCTTCTCAAGGTTGGTCACTGAGGACTGAAACCTGAGGGTGTGCCCACCAAAGGGGCTAGAAAGCCGGGCTGGACCTGATGAAGTGGAGAAGCCATGGCCATCTGCCACCTGGGATCAGGTGGTCTTAGACTAAGACGTCACAAGGCAAGTGGGAAGTCCCAGTGGACAGACACTGAGGGATTCCTGTCTAACTCCACTGGACTGCACCCCATCCTCCCTCCCTGGGTACATCCCATCCTGGGTAAGACCATAAGGATGTCTTCCCTGACTCCTTTTTTTGTTTGTTTGGTTTTTTGTTTTGTTTTGTTTTGTTTTTTCGAGACAGGGTTTCTCTGTGGCTTTGGAGCCTGTCCTGGAACTAGCTCTTGTAGACCAGGCTGGTCTCGAACTCACAAAGATCCACCTGCCTCTGCCTCCTGAGTGCTGGGATTAAAGGCATGCGCCACCACCGCCCAGCCTGCCCTGACTCCTTTAAACGCACACCAAAGGGACTGTTTTTCACCCCATTGAAGGAGATGAAGACCAGAGCACAGAGAGATCAAGGAGCTAGCCCGAAGACGTCCAGCTCCTTCACATGGGAAAACCTCGGCCCAGGGCACAGAAGGCTGCCTACTTCAGTCGCTCCATCCCTGGAGGATGAGAACAGGGCACCTGTGAGTGTGGAGAGGAACAGACAGTCCTTGAGAGGAGGCAACACTTGTGAGCTGCGGGTTCAGGACCAGAAGGACAACACTTGTCCACCACAGAAAGAGAAGAGCCCCGTGAGCGTGGAAAGCCAATCCGCTGGTGTCTCTGTCCCTCAATCATGTCATTCTTAACAATCTCCACTATGTTGTCCTGTCCAAGCCCAGAGCTCAGCTGCTTAAATCCAGGGCTGGTGAGCCCGGGGGTCTCCCTAAGGGTGGTGCGGGAGTTTCTGTGTCTGTGTCTCCCTGGGGCCTGAGTAGGGCCATGGGCCTGGGGCTCCCTCTAAAAGCAATAATCAGCCCGGTATGATGGGCCATGCCTCCATCCCAGCGGTAGAAAGGCAGATCACTTTTGAGTTCTAGCAAATTCCATATAAACCAAGGTTTCATTATGAAGTTGTGTAAAAAAAATTATGGATAAGGGAACTTGCTATGCTAGCTCTATGGCCCGAGTTTTCTCTCTAGAACCCACATAAAGGTGGAAGGAGAGAACCAGCTTCATAAAGTTGTCCTCTGACCTCCACATGCATGCCATGGTATGCACCACCCCTACATCATAAATATTAAAAGTCGTACAGAAATGCTGGGCAGTAGTGGCACATGCCTCTAATCCCAGCACTCCGGAGGCAGAGGCAGGTGGATCTCTGTGCGTTTGAGGCCAGCCCAATCTATCTATGGAGAGAATTCCAGGACAGCTAAGGCTACACAGTGAAAAACCCTGTCTCGAAAACAAACCAAAAAAAAATTAAAAAATTACTAAATAGGAGCTGGAGATGTCACTCTGTTGGTGGAGTGTTTGTCTAGCATGCAAGGAGGGACTAAATCTGATCCCTTGGCAAGTGGAAGCAGAAAGGTCAGAGTTCAGGGTCATCCTTGGCTACATAGTGAGCTTGAGACCAGCCTGGGCTACATGAGAGACTGTCCACACAAGCACAAACCAACTGGTGCTGGCTATGGTAGGCAGGGCCAGCATGGGCACTTGCTGTGGCTGTAGCTGCAGGGGGAGCCTGGAAACTAGAGAAATGGAAAAGGACTGAGAATGCAGGCCTGCATTCAATCACCCAGGGGATGCCCTTGAAAGGGTTCAGCTGATGGTCCCTGCTCTCTCCTACCCCACTGGGCTCCTGTGCTGGAAAGCTCAGTCTAGTCCCTCATCCTTCCTGCCTCAGTTTCCCCAACTACAGCACAAGCCTCCGTGGTCAGGGGCTCAGTGACCTAGGCACAAATTCCAGCAGCTTGGCTGGCTAGAGGCCCTTGGGCTCCTCGGCTTACTCTTTTCATTAGTAAAATGGGTCAGTTTTGGTAAGCTCGTTGTTGGGGAAACTCAAAGGTAGGTTTAGAAAGGCTTGGTCCAGGCACGGCACCCAGAAGCACCATGATGGCTTCAATAAGTGATAGATAGCACCAGGGGGCTGGGACAGGAGGACCCCCAGGATAAGGACCCAAGGAAACCTTAATCCAGTGCAGGATTCAGGAGGGCGGGGGATCTTGGTGGCAGTGAAGGAAGGTGTGGCCTCAGGGCTCGGAGACCTTCATCAGTACTGCCAGAGGTGGGGGCACTAGGTCAGGCCCTGAAACTGAAGGGACCTTTGCTCTAATCTCCTATGTGTGGCCTCTGTGGCCTATGTGTGGCTTTGCCCCTGGGTTCCAGGAGATCGTCCAGAGCTTTGGGCGGCAGTGTCTCCTGTGTAAGATCCCTAGGGAGCTGGGACCAAGACGTTCCTGGGCCTGGAGACTGACCCTGCCCTCTCATAGATAAGCTGCCAGAAGATGAAGTCCTTGGAACCAAAAGGTCCCTCCCCAGGCACAGCGGGTGCCTGCTTCTCTTTCACGGGGCTCTGCTGAGTTTATTGCTGAGGAGTCTTTCCTAAGATCCTTGGAGCGTCCCCAACTAGCCAGGCCTGCATGGTAGCTAGTGCCCTGGAAAAGGTCCCCAAATGGACCTTCAGGGGTTGGAGACCATGCTCTCTTCGGTGGCAGCCATGTCCCTCCTCCCCCTCACAGAATGAGTCCCCCAGGAGGAGAAGGGCAGGGGAGTGCAGACTCAGGAGGCCAGCTGGGCCCTGCACTCTGAGCTCCTCAGCCCTCCCCCTCAGTCTCTTCCTTCCCTTTTCTCTCTGGGCCCCAAACAGATGAGGCCTGAAAGACACAGGCTGCCTGTGTGTGAAACAGCCAGTTTCCAGACAAGACAGGGATCCCAGCACCCCAGAGTAGCTGGGCTAGATCCCAGCCAGGACAGATCAGCTCCACTCCCATCTCCCTGGGATACAGTACCTGAGGCCTCACCAAGCTGCCCTTCTTCCTGGCTGTCCAGCCCTGCCTGCACTCTGCCTTTATGCAAGGTTCAACAATGCCTGCCCCTGGGGTGGGGCCACCCTGGCCTAGTGCCTGACCTTGGCTCCAGGCCTGGTGGAAGCTGCTAGCTGGGATTTTACCACAATATCTGTCTCATAGAGGCCTGGAGACTCTCTCAGACCACAGAAAAGAAGGCAGGGCCCAGAGAAGGATGGCTTTAATTCAGGGTCACATGCTGTTCTGAGCGTTGAGGGGGACAGTGAGTGGAGGTTGAGGGGTGGGAGGGAAGGCAGAGGTGAGCACGTTCTCACCACTAGGAGGAGAGCCTGGGAATTTCAGTGCGAAGGTGTGGCCCTTGATATCCCAGCCTGGAATATCAAGGAAGGCTGAACACTGCCTCCCAGCCTTGTCTACTCTGAGTCTCGGTTTCCCAGAGTACAGAAACAGTCTCAAGACTAGGCCCTCTCTCTGCCAGTGGTGGCCCAGGCCTCTGCCTACCTGTGATCCTTCGTCTACCTCCAACTGCAGCCGGCTTACAAATGTGTCACCCTCAAACCTCACATTTTACAATGAGAAAATGGGGCCCTGGAGGGGACGGGACTCAGCCATGTAGGATATGCATGGCAGGGCTCTGACTGTAGAACTGGGGATGCGTCTCTCCCCAAAGACATCCCCTTTGCCTGCCACCCTCAGGACAGCCTTCATGATACTGTGTACTGCTGAGGTGGCCCCTGGGGTCCTGCTCCTCTGCAGGTGCGGAGCTGTGCCTGACTCCGCCCCAGGGACACCTGTGGGAGCCTGCACAAAGGGGGATGAACCCGAGCAGCTGCTAGGGGCAGACAGGCTGGCGACTGGGTTACATGTATGAAAACTGGGTTACATGTGAGAAAAAGACACTGTTTGTACCTCTGCCGAGGCCACCAAGCAGTCTTTCCCCGCAGGTGCCCTGGGCCAGCCTGGAGGCTGCTGGCCAGGGCCTCTGTGCCAACCTTGCATCTAGGAGATGCTCCTCACCGCCTCACCCAGCTCCCCAACCTACCTGGGAGGGCAAGGGAGGCCCACAGGCCCACGCCCCGCTGCCAACCCTGCAGGATTCAGCTAGTTGGAATAGGTGTACGGCTGAGGGGCACTGAGGGCCCTGTCTTCTGCGTGGGATGGAGCCCCCAGCCGCTGCTTGTCACGTGGATCAGCATGTGACAGCCCTGCTGTGTACTGTCTGGAACTGAGCCAGACAGACGCACTGGCAGAGCGGGAATCATGTAAGGTTGAGCTGGGGCTGAGCCTGTAGCTCTCAGCCAGAAATAAGGCCCAGAGAGGGTCAGTCACTGGTCTGAGGCCACACAGCAAATGAGGGGCTCATCTGGGAAAGATCCTAGTAAGCAGGAGGGGTGTTGAATTCTCAGAGCCTCCTTCCTAGCCAGAGGGCTGCTGGGGACTTCCCTAAATTCAGGGATTAAATTTGTCTCAATTTAGGAACAGCTTCAGATGAGGCCCACAGGAAGCCCAAATTTCTAGGACAAGATACCTGAGGCTGCAGTCCCTGTCCAGAGGCCCGGGACACAACTGAATCACTGTCAGTCCTGATAAAGCCAAGAGCCACTTGAGAGGACAGCCTCAAGTGAAAAACCGCCTAGATCATACTTGCCCATGGCCATGTCTGTGGGTGACTGGCTTGATTGTTAACTGGTATAGGCCGGCACGCCCATCGTGAGAGGGCCCATTCCCTGGGCAGGTAGTCCTAGGCTGACTAAGGAAGCTATTTAGCTTGATCCTGTGAGCAAGGGAGCCCGGAAGCAGCATCCTCCACGTTCCTGCTGTGCCGCTTTGGCTGATGCCATGGAAACAGAGAGAAAGCCTGCCGTCAGGTTCCCGTCTTGATTGCCTTGACTTCACTCAGTGAAGGGTTGGATCTGGACTTATAAACCTGACGAAAGCCTTTCCTCCTTGAAGCTCCTTGATCACAACAGAAAAGAAGTTGAACGAGACACTGGGACAGTGTGCTCTGCTATCATTTCCCTTTCTTCTTGTTCCTTGTGGCTCCCAGGAGTGGGCCCTGGCATTCATGGCCTTGCCAAGGGGACCCCAGAGGAAGTGGTGCCTTGGGGGCCTTGTGTAGAGTGTGGAATCTTAAAGCTGGGTGCCTCGGTCCCCTCGGGGGACAGGGATAGAAGGGATGCAGAGTGTTGTCTGAGCCTGAGAGCGATCGCCACTCACCTGCAGACAAGCCCTGACTAAGCCACATAACCCTTGTGGGATCTCCATTCTTACCTGTTAAATGGAGTTGACTCTGCCTATGCTGCAGAGCTCAGTAAGGATAGCTCAAGAACCATCCAGAAAGTGCCTGATAATACATCTGAATAAGCCCAGCAGTGGTGGCCTTTAATACCAGCACTCAGGGGGCAGAGGCAGGCAGATCTCTGAGTCCAAGGCCAGCCAGAGTGAGTTCAGGACAGCCAAAGCTACACAGAGAAACTCTGTCTCAAAAAAACCAATGTCAGAGTAGGGAAAAGACACCTGGAGCACAGCAGGAGATGAATATGTCCTCAACATCAGGTACAAAGAAAGGGGTGCAGGGGAGTGCTCTTGGCCCCTTGGCATAGGTACGCAGTGATTGCCAGTCACCTGCAATCACCTGCTCCTTTGAGAGCTCAGCAGAGTTTGAGAAGCACTTCATACTGTTCCCAGGCATCCAGCTGAGACTGCAGGCCCAGAGAGGGGTGGCCACTCAGCCACAGCAGCACAGAGAGGTCATGAGGACATTCACATTAGCTAGGCTTATCCACACCCACACCGTTTTATGAATGCTTGGATTCATCATTCCTCAGTGAGGTCCTCTTTCCAGGACCACAGGCCTCAATAGACAGTAACAGCCATGTTTCCTAGCCACTTGCTGGGAGTAACTGGGCAGGGTCCTTGGGTCATCTTTCAGCTACTCCAGTGTTCAATCTAAAGATCACCGCTTTTGATTTGGGTGTTTTTGTTCTTGTCTTTAGATTTATTCATTTATTTATTTTATATACAGTATTCTGTCTGCATGTATGACTGGAGACCAGAAGAGGGCACCAAATCTCATTACAGGTGGTTGTGAGCTACCATGTGGTTTTGGGAATTGAACTTAGGACCTCTGGAAGAGCAACCAGTGTTCTTAACCAATGAGCCATCTCTCCAATCCCATGGGGTTGGGGTTTTTGATAAAAAATCTTATTCTATAGCCCAGGCTGGACTCACATTTGGGACAGATTGCTCCATCTCAGTTCCTGAGCCTAGGCTTTTAGATCTAAGCTGCCACAGCCTGCGTCCTCCTTTTCTTCCTGTGAGGGACATCGATCATCACTGTCACAAGGAGAATTTAAAAACATGAAATGTGGGCTGGAGAGATGGCTCAGTGGTTAAGAGCATTGCTTGCTCTTCCAAAGGTTCTGAGTTCAATTCCCGGCAACCACATGGTGGCTCACAACCATCTGTAATGAGGTCTGGTGCCCGCTCCTGGCATGCAGACATACACAGACAGAATATTGTATACATAATAAATAAATAAATAAATAAATAAGTATTAAAAAAAACATGAAATGTTATTGTAGAGAAGGCATTGGGAAAGCATGTGGGGTGTAGCTGCTCAGTAGTGGGGTGCCACCTTGAGCTGTCATGGTCTGACTAGAAGTGGCAGGGACAGAAGCCTTGCCAAGGTGGCACTGGTTGTCTGCCTAGGTGACATCTAGTAGCCTAAAGTTCTCTATCGGTGTTTCACAACTCTGTGTGTGTGTGTGTGTGTGTGTGTGTGTGTGTGTGTGTGTGTGCGCGCGCGCGCGCTCAGAGGACGACCCACAGCCCTCACTCTCCTCTCCCACTCTTTGGTGTTTCAGGATTGAGCTCAGGCTGTCAGATTGGCAGGAAGCATCCTCACTGGCTGAGGCATATCTTAAGCCCTGGTTTCTGTCCTGAAGCCAGTGGCTGCCTGAGAGGAGGGCACAGGCTTTAGGAACATGATAGCAGCTTCTGCCCTTGCACACAGGACCTTCTGCTGATGCTATGACTGAAGGGGTGTACTCCTGGGAGGGCTTCTTTTGGGTCCCTCACACCCTTCTTCAGAGAAGACACATAGCACAAGTCACACGTGCCACACACACAAACCACACACTACACTCCATGCACAAACACACACACACACACCTTCTTTTTCACTCACCACCCACTGCACTATAATGCACATCTCAGATCCTTCCTTCCTTCCTTTCTTCCTCTCTCTCTCTCTCTTGTCTGTCTATCTGTCTGTCTTTCTTTTTCTTTCTTTCTTTCTCTCTCTCTTTTTTTTTTTTTTCCGAGACAGGGTTTCTCTATGTAGCTCTGCCTGTCCTGGAATACGCTCTTTACAGGCTGGCCTCAAACTCAGAGATTCACCTGCCTCTACCTCCAGAGTGCGGAATTTACAAAAAAAAAAAAATAGGATTAAAGGTATGTGCCACCACTGCCCAGCAGCTGCTATCTTTTTTCTTGAATACTTTATTTAACTTTATTTTATGTGAATTGATGTGAGGGTATTAGATCCCCTGGAACGAGAGTTACAGACAGGTGTGAGCTGCCATGTGGGTGCTGGGAATTGAACCAGGGCCCTCTGGAAGAACAGTCAGTGCTCTGAACCACTGAGCCATCTCTCCAGTCCCCAGCTACTATCTTTTATCGTGCCTCACACCTGCCTTCGATTCTGTAGGAATGCATCCTTTTGTGCCGAAGTCCACTGCCATTCCCAGTCCTACGATCACTCACCCTCAGGCTCACCATGGCTACCACATGGACTTTGTCATCACTTGAGACAGTGAATACTGGTGTCCTCTCTGACTGCAGCCACACAGCTTCCAGGCTTCCCAATGCCTACTAAATCCCTACTGTCCTGTGTCTCCATGCCCTCCACACCTCTGGCTGTTTTCTTTTGTTTTGTTGTTTTGTTTTTCAAGACAGTGTCTTGTGTAGTAAATTCTGATTTCAAACTCAAGATGTGGCCCAGGCTGACTTTGAACCCTTGATCCTTTGATCCTTTTTTCTCTACTCCTTGTGTGTTGGACTTAAATGTGCAGTGCACATAGCCACAGCCAGTTACATGGTGCTGGGGCTCCACCAGGACTCTGCTCATGACAGGTAAGCACCTGACCAACTGAGCTACACTCTGCCCTGGTGCTTCTAGGCACCAAGCCACAAGAGCCCACCGTCAGTCAGCTTCACCCTCAGCAGCACCCTCTGTCACCTGGAGACACTCTTGCCAGCCGAAAGCAAAGCCCAGACCTTTGCAGATTCTACCTTCTCTATATCTCAGCCCCTAGACTGTCCAAGGGACCCTTCTGGGGGAGGTGTTTCTCTCTTCTCTTTATCTTTACATTTATGTACTTATTGATAGTCTCCAGTCAGCTTTAAAAACAATAAAACCACAGAAAAACAGATGGGAAACACATTTATAACCCTCTACCAGATGGCTTCTTCTTTGGAGCCTGTCCTGGAACTAGCTCTTATATACCAGACTGGCCTCGAACTCACAAAGATCTGCCTGCCTCTGCCTCCTGAGTGCTGGGATTAAAGGTGTGCACCACCACTGCCTGGCTGGCTTCTTCTTCTGAGAGGTGAGGGCTACAAGAAAACCACTCCACCCCTACTGTGCTTCTGCCACAGCCCCAGGGGGTCCTGCTAGTTTATCCACTTTATGCCTGAACAAACTGGGGGACAGAAAGGTGGAACTGGTTTCATTTTAAAATTTTTTTGAAATTTATTTTTATTTTATGTACATTGATGTTTTGCCTAAATGTGTGTCTGTGTGAGGGTGTTGGATCCCCTGGAACTGGAGCTACAGACAGTTATAAGCTGCCATGTGGGTGCTGAGGATTGAACTCAGGCCCTCTGGAAAAGCAGCCAGTAACCTTACAGCTGAACCATCTCTCCAGCTCCAGGAACTGGTTTCCTAAGTCACAAAGTCATGCGGTGGCTGAACTGAGACTGGAACTAGCATCTCCTTGAGGCTGGGTTCCAAGATGCATACCGATTGCAACATCATACACACATATACACCACACACTACATCCACACACCACCCACAATACATACCACACACACACCACATACTACACATCACAACACTACACACTACACACAGGATACATACACCACGTACTACACACCACACCACTACACAACACACACTACACAAACCACACACAGCATACATACACCATACATATACCTCACACTACACCACACACACTATTCCATACATACCACACACATACATACTATATACACAGCACACATACACACGTCCCACATCCCACATACAAACCACACACTACACACTGAACACATAACACCACACACACGACACATACATCACCCACCCACCACACACACACACACACACCATGCACAGTACTTCTAGAAAGAGGCGGTCTGCGGGGTGGGGCAGACTGGACAGGGCGGTCTCTGATGAAGGAAGTCTTAACTCGCTGCTAGTGCCCAGAGCAGCGCGCTGCCAGCCTTAGGTCTGGGTCTGGTCATGGAGGTGGAGCCGCCACTCTACCCTGTGGCCGGGGCCGCGGGCCTTCAAGAGGATGAGGACCGCCTCGGAGTTCCTGATGGGCCAGAGGCTCCGGTGAGCAGGGCGGGAAGCAATGGAACACCATGCCGATTGCCTCCGCCGAGCACCCGGGAGGGGCAGGGACTTGGGGAAGGGAACTCAAGCACTCTAGAATGGGGCGCGGGACTCCACACGGGGGATCGTGGTCTCAGAGTGGTGACATACACCCCGGGATGGGACTCTGGGTGGGGACCTGGAACCCAACATAAGGGAGCATGGAACTTCGAAAAGGGACCAGGACTCTGGGACAAGGGGACCGGGCCCCCAGGATGGTGGACTGACACCCCGAGTGTGGCGTGAGGACCCTGGGTGGGGAAGGCGGAGTGGGGGTGCAAGGGCCGTAGAGTCAGTGTGTGATTAACGATCCGCCCGCAGCTGGACGAGCTGGTGGGTGCGTACCCCAACTACAACGAGGAGGAGGAGGAGCGCCGCTACTACCGCCGCAAGCGCCTCGGCGTGGTCAAGAACGTGCTCGCAGCCAGCGCGGGTGGCACGCTCACCTACGGTGTCTATCTGGGTAGGGCGGACTCATGGAACCCGCTGTCCCTCCGCTACCCCGTTTCCACTCCCGAGCTGGGAAAGAGAAACCTTGCGGCCAGCTGGCCTCCTTCCCCTTTCAGTTCCAGGGTCAGAGCTGCTGTTGGCACGGCAGACACATGGGACAGGGAGGGGGTGGCACAGGCCAGTTTGCCGACGACCCAGCCTGAGAATAGATGCTGGTGGGTGGGAATGGGCTTTTGTCCTCCCTGTCCGGGTCCTGATGAGCAAAGTAATGGGTCGCTTAGGTGAATTGGCGCCCTGCCAAGCTTGCCATGGGTCTTTGGTTGCTCTGAATCAGACTGCTTAGAGTCCTCCACCCTGCCTCCTGTCCCCAGGCCTCCTGCAGATGCAACTGATCCTGCATTATGATGAGACCTACAGGGAGGTGAAGTATGGCAACATGGGGCTGCCTGACATCGATAGCAAGATGCTGATGGGTATAAACGTGACGCCCATCGCTGCTCTGCTCTACACACCTGTGCTCATCAGGTGCCAAGTTGCTATTCCCCTGACTTCCTGGGGTGCAGAGGCTGCCCTAGGGTTTTGGAGGGAGGGGCAAGAAACTGCAGAGAGGCCTTGCTTGCCTGGGAAAGTGAGAAGCAAAGGGGGAAATCCCTGCTAGAGGAGGAACCAAGAACTTGCCCCCGCGTCCCCACCCTCTTGCACATTTGGTTTCTGCAAGAGATTCAAGCAGGTTCTGGCTTGGTGTCATCCTTCTACCAGACACATGGTGACTTCCTAGACTGAAGCTGTGAAGTCCCCAGCAGAGCCCAGTCCTCAGCCCAGTGAACTATGACTGTGTGAAAGGCAGTTCTCACAGAAAGGGCCTTAGCTAGTCAGGCTCAGGTTGGAGGTCTTCCTGCGATTTGGGGCACAAATGGTCCAGCCTCCTGTACACTGCAGAAGTCTCCATAGCCTGACCAAACTCCTGAAGGGGAGATAGGGTGAATGGGTTCTAGCTCCTGTCTTCTTTTCTTCTTTTCTTTTCTTTCCTTTTCTTTTTTCCAACACAGGGTTGTTGTTGTTGTTGTTGGTGGTGGTGGTGGTGGTGGTGTGTGTGTGTGTGTGTGTGTGTGTGTGTGTGTGTGTGTGTGTGTGTAGCAGTCCTGGCTGTCCTGGAACCAGCTCTGTAGACCAGGCTACCCTCAAAAGTCAGCGATCAGCCTACCTCTGCCTCCAGAGTGCTGGGATTAAAGGTGTGTGCCACCATCACCTGGGTTGTTTTGTTTTTTATTCTTTTGACAAAGTCTCACTATGTAGCTTTGACTGGCCTGGAACTCACTTTGTAGATCAGGGTAGCCACAGTTTTTGGTGATCCTCCTGCCTCTGCCTCCCAACAGCAGGGGTTACAGATGTGTATACCATCCAGGCTTTCTTGCCTTTTGTTTAAAATTAAATGAAGGCTGCTTCCTCACTGGGCAGGGTGGTGCTTGCCTTTAATCCCAGCACTCAGGAGGCAGAGGCAGGTGGATCTCTGTGAGTGTGAGACCAGCCTGGGCTACAGAGCAAGTTCCAGGACAGCCAGGACTACACAGAGAAACCCTGTCTCGAAAAACAAAACAAAAGCTGTTTCATAGATAAATTCTCCAAGGTGCCTTCCCTAGGTCTAAGGCACCTGGAAGGTTTTATGGTCCTTTTGTTTGTTTGGAGACAAAGTGGCTTATGGCTTCTTCTGCTGTGATATAACAGGGGCTAAAAGGAGCTTGGGAAGGGAGGGTTTGTTTCATCTTATAGCTTGTAGTCCATTACTAAGGGAAATCAGGGCAGGAACTCAAGCAGGACAGGAACCTGGAGGCAGGAACTGATGTGGAGACTGTGGAGGGGTGCTGCTTACTGGCCTGCTTCGTGGCTTCTTGGCTTGCTTTATTTATTTATTTATTTATTTGGTTTTTTGAGACAGGGCTTCTCTGTGGCCTTGGAGCCTGCACTGGAACTAGCTCTTGCAGACCAGGCTGGTCTCGAACTCACAAAGATCTGCCTGCCTCTGCCTCCCGAGTGCTGGGATTAAAGGCGTGCGCCACCACCGCCTGGCTTGGCTTGCTTTCTTATAGCATCCAGGACCACCAGCCGAGGGGTAAACCAGCCTCAGTGAGTTGGGCCCTCCCACATTGATAAGCAATCTAGAAAATGCACCATAGGGTTTTTTTAAATATTTATTTATTATGTGTACAATATTCTGTCTCTGTGTATATCCGCATGCCAGAAGAGGGCACCAGACCTCATTACAGATGGTTGTGAGCCACCATGTGGTTGGCGGGAATTGAACTCAGGACCTTTGGAAGAGCAGGCAATGCTCTTAACCACTGAGCCATCTCTCCAGCCCCTGGTTTTTTGTTTTT
>JAQHUG010000205.1:3440546-3458257 GCA_028555095.1 Dicrostonyx torquatus | reverse complement strand
AAAGAAAAAAAGAAAATGACCAATAAAGAGTTTTGTATTTTCTGGAGAGGATCTGAGTTGTATCCCTCTCAACCACCATTAGAGTTTCACCCTGCAGAACAGAATCCTTGGTTGGTTGTGGAAGGGCTCAGTCACCCCACGGAGGAGGTGTCCCCTCTAAGCCCCTCCAGGACCCATCTCTTCTACCAGAAGTACAGTCTATTGGCTGCACCCTGCCCACCCAGGAGCAAGTGTCACAGAAATGGGTTGCAGGAACTTTAGCAGAGGAACAAGAATTGATTGAGCCTAGATAGCAGGACAGGAGCTAGAGGCCACTCACCCGCCCACCCCAGTTCACAAGCCTGGCCTTTTCCCTCTAGGAGTCTGTCTACCCATGGTGCTCAGGGGCTGCTTTATTACAGAACCTGGATAAACTTGGTCACGACCCTTTTCTTTGACAGCCTTGGTAAGGATGCCTAGACCCCTGTGGCTTGGTTCATGGCCCTCTGTTCACCTCCTCACTCACTCCATTAGAGGACACTGACACTCATTGTGAAGAGCTCTGAGTGGCTGGGTAGGGACAAAGGAGTCATGGCAGAGTCATGGGGGCCCCAGGTGTGTTCTGGCAGCTCTCTGCTAGGGTCCTGCCTTTTTCCACTCCCTACCCCTGACCCCTGACTGAAGGCCAGACCCTGTCCCTGTCTCCTGCATTCTTCTGCCATGCCCCAGGCTCCCAACTCTTTTCCTCTCCACCTCCTCTAGCCTTGCCCAAGTCAGACTCTGTGACCTTGGAAGGGGTCACCCATCTGAGCCTTAGGTTGCTTCTCTGTGTACTGTGTGCACAGGGAGAAGTGTTAGACCCTAGATGCTCCACCATCCAGGTCCTAGAGGGAACTCTCAGGCACAGCAGGAAATTAAGTTTTCTAAGGTTTGGGAGGAAGCAGTCTGCCCCGTACACAGCCTGCACTGTCTGTGAATTCCAGGTGTGGCCTCCCAGCACTCAGGAGGCTGAGATGCAAGGATTGCTGAGGGTTTGAGGCCAGACTGAGTTACGGAGTGAGTGGAAAGCCTCACCTACTCATCTACAAAACAAATGTGAAGCTAATGTGGGCTACACCATGAAACTGTCTCAGGACAAACATATAAGCAAATGACAAACACCCAAACCAAACAGAGCAAATACTATGTGGAGGCAGGTGTGGTGACATCCTGTCACAAGATTCCAGCTACTTCAGTCACAGTGGGTGATGTGGGCAGGTGAGCACCATCACAGCCCTAAGAATAAGACTTGGGTGTGTCTGCGAGGGGCCCTCCCTCTCCAGGCCTAAGTGGAGCTCACCTGTGATCACAAAATTTGGGAGACTGAGGCAGAAGGATTATGAGTGTAGTTTTGAGGTAGCTTAGGTTACTTAGTGAGACTGTCTCAAAAACGTAAGAAACCGGGAAGGAGGAAGATCTGTTCAGATCAGGCTAGCATCATTGCCTGGCAGAGCTGGAAGCCATATTCATGATTATTTTGTGTTATTTTTAATATTTATTTATTTTTTAAGTGGCGTTTTTTGTTTTTGTTTTTGCTTTTCAAGACAGGGTTTCTCTGTGTAGCCCTGGCTGTCCTGGAACTTGCTCTATAGACAGGCTGGTCTTGAACTCAGAGCTCCACCTGACCCTGCCTCCTGCCCCGAGTGCTGGGATTCAAAATGTGCTCCACCACCACCCAGACTAAGATTTTCTTTCTTTCTTTCTTTCTTTCTTTATCTCTCTTTTGTTTTTTCAAGACAGGGTTTTTCTATAGCTTTGGGGCCTGTCCTGGAACTAGCTCTTGTAGACCAGGCTGGCCTGGAACTCATAGAGATCTGCCTGCCTCTGCCTCCCAAGTGCTGGGATTAAAGGCATGTGCCACCTCACCCAGCTTAGACCCTGTCTTAAAAAGTAATGGGGTCTAAGCTGGATGGTCACAGCTCTTTTTCTCTCCCCAAGAAGGCTCCCTGACCTGGGCACTAGATTGTCCCCCTTCCCTCCTTGCTCAGACAGGACCACCCTCTCTCTCGGGTCTCACACTTCCATGGCTCAGCAAAATCACCACTGGATCTGAGTTCAGACTTTGTTTCTTACAGTTCTGGTATCCGGCTGGGCTCTTCCAGATGAGCACCAGCTTCCCCGCTGGCAGACTTCCTCCACTCTGTCCTCACCGAGGAGAGGGGGATAATGCCAGCAAGCCCTCTAGTGTCTCTTCCTTGTTTTCTCTTCCTTCCTTTCTTTCCTTTTTTGTATGTGTGTGTGTGCATGTGGGTGCACATGTGGGAGTGTATGCATGTGGGTATGGGGGGGGCATACACATGGGTGTGCATGTGCATGTATATGTGTGTATGTGGGCATGTATGTGTGTGCATGTGGGTGCATATGGGTGTGTGTGCATGTGGGTGCATATGGGTGTGTGTGCACATGGGTGTGTATGTGAGCATGTGGGTGTGTATGTGTGTGCATGTGGGGGTACCATGGGGATGCATGTTGTAGTGAATGTGTGGGTGCGTGTGGGTGTGCACAGAGGCCAGGGGATAATCTCAGCTGATATTCCTCAAGAACTGTCCACCATATTTTATGAGACAAGGGTCTCTCACTGGACTGGAATTCACCAACACTGGCTGGTCAGTGAGCCCCAAGGATCCTCCTATCCCTGCCCCACCCACAGCTCTGGGATTACAAGCACATAACACCACACCTAGCCTTCTCACAAGGATCCTGGGGCAGGAACTAGGTCCTCCAGCTTACAAGCCAGGTGCATTATCAATGGAGCCGTGTCCCAGCCCTTTACCGTCCTTTTCTTACAAATACATCCTGCCCTAGCTTCATGATCTAATCTAACCGTCCCCGCAAGGGGCTGCCCCCAAATCCTGACACTCTGGGCCTTCAGGCTTTAATACATAAACTTGGGGGACAGCATTTAGCTCACAGGCACATGCAGACCTCCCTGGGGTGTCAGGCAACAGGCTACATCCACTTGGCGGTTGGTCACTTCCTGTACAAGTCCCCAGAGGAGAGCTGACCTGCCCCACGGCCACATCTCACAAGTTCCCACCTCATCCTCATGCTCACCCACTGCAGCAGTGTCCTCCTGAGCTTGTCTTATCAGTGTCTGTGGACACCCCACCTCACCCCATGTGATACTGTTTGTGGAAGAATCGTAGAGGTTGTGGTTCCCTGCAAGGTGTGAGGTGACTTCCAGGGACACAGTCTTGATTTCACAACTGGAGGATGCTATGCGCCCAGCTGTCATCCCTGCACATGCAGATGGCAGTGCAGGAGTCACCCCCTGCAGCTTTCCAACTGCATGAACCTGCTGGGTCGGAACATGCCTGCCAGGTGTCCTCCCACGACCTGCTCCAAGCACACCCTCCAGCTCTGGCCTGTTTGCCCTCGTTGACTCAGGTGTGTCAGATCTGTCTATTTCAACCATGCTTGTCTCTCTGCATCCCTGTCTACGCATTCTCTATGCTCCTTCCCCATAGACTGCCATTGCCCAAGACAGGTTTAAGGCCCCACAGCTGGCCTTGGCCCTGGGCCCCTGCCTCATACTTCAGGCATCTGCTCTACATCTCTCTGGGCACCACTTGCTGACCACTCTACCCAGACAGGACTCGTCCCCAACTCTCAGGGCACAGAACCTGAGCCCTAAGAAGCAACTTTCAGTCTATTGCCTCAGTAGGAACCTGGTCAGTCCCCCATTTCTCTCTCCCCTTTGCCTCCCAAACCCTGGTTCCCAATCCAGAACAGTCCTTGAAGTTCTTCCAGGAAGGGATTCTTTTTCCCTTTTTTTGTTTTTTTTTTTGTTTGTTTTTTTTTTGTTTTTTCGAGACAGGGTTTCTCTGTGGCTTTGGAGCCTGTTCTGGAACTAGCTCTTGTAGACCAGGCTGGTCTCGAACTCACAGAGATCTGCCTGCCTCTGCCTCCCGAGTGCTGGGATTAAAGGCATGTGCCACCACCGCCCTCTTTTTCCCTTTAGATAAGGTCATGTGATATAGCCCAGACTAGCCTCCTACTCATTATTCTCCTGCCTCAGTCTCTGGAGGGCTGGGGTTATAGGTGTGTTTCCCCAGGGCGAGACCATCCAAGGCCACTGAAACTCCAATAGTAACCCTGGCCTTGATTGTGGTCTGTGTCCAATTCTAACTCCCTACCTAGCAGATAAGATGTTGCTGGCTGTCCCCTGCCTCTGCCTAAACCCTCTGCTGTGCTTTACTGATGGCCTGGGGCAGCTCTTCTTCCTTCTCGGGTTCTCTGCCTCTCTCCCCTGTTAGCTTCTCTGCATAGGTGTGTCAAGGTGTGTAGCTTATCCAGCTTCGTAAGAGAAAGGCAAGTGGGCTGGGATGTCGTTCAGGGGTAGAGCACATCCTGTGCATGCAAGAGTTTCTGAGTTCTGTCCCAGCATCGGATGAGCAGAAATGGGGGGCAGTGATGAGACTGTGAGCCAAGGGTTGCTGGCAGTTACCTGAAGCTAGAAGAAGCAGACGATGGTCTTGAAAAGGCCTCTGGGAACTGGGTTCCGTCTCATCTCAACTGTTGGCAACCCTTCTTCCTTCGTTCCTTTCCTTTTCCTCTCCCTTTCTCTCTCCCTCTCTTTCTTTCTCTCTCTCTCTATCTTTTTTTAACTTTGAGACAAGGTTTTACTCTGTAGCTCTGGCTAAACTAGAACTCTGTGTACACCAGGCTGGCCTCAAACTCATGGCTATCCTCCTGCCTCAGCTGCATGAGATCTGGAGCTACAGGTGTGAGCCACTGTATTCAGCTTGATTGTACATTTCTGTCTTCAGTGTTGAGAGAGAACACAGTGCTGCTGTCTCGCCCACTTGGGGTCCTTTGTCACAGCAGCCCCAGGACAGGACAGAGCAGGGTCAGGAAGCTTCCTAACGACTATTTCACTCTGGCCATTGCTGATGGGATCTGGGATATTTGGTTCACAAGGTTGTGTGGGTTCTGCTCTGGCTTAGTTTTCTTTAAAATGTATCTCTACTGAGTTAGGATTCCCACAGCCTGGAGCCTACACACCGTTGCTTTACAACTGGGCGTGGGAAATCACCTCTTGGGCCCACCTGCTGCTCTTAGGCAAGGCCACCCCTGAGATACTGTCCTGTGTCCCCCTTGGCTCACACTGTGCTCTCTTCCTGGGCGCACACTGGGCATTTAGCTCTGAACTAGCAAAGACTCAGGGCCTAGGGGTTGTTAGTGTACTGTGGCTCCCTCTGACCCAGTTCCAACTACAAGGAAAGGTTATGACAGACACCTGCTGACCCAGAGACACTGTCTCTGTGACCCTGGACTGTGTATTGATGTCTGGGTCAGGGAAGAGTGGGGACAGGGTCTGACCACCAATGAGAGATGGCAGCAGGGCCTGGGCTGTTTCCTGGGTCTCAGACCCTAAGTGTGCACAGAAACACTGGGAGCCATCAGCACTGCAGCCCCAGAAACACTGACTTGTGCCAGAAGCTGTGATCCTGTCTTCTCACTCCCAGCAGAGTCTCTCAAAAGTCATGCTAGTAAGAAACTAGAGAGAGGGTTCAGCAGTTACCAGCACTGGCTGCTCTTCCAGAGGACCTGGGTCTAGTTCCTAGCTCTCAGATAGATGGCTTTCATTTCTGTAAATCCAATTCCAGGGTATCTGATGCTGTCTTCTAGCCTCTGCCGGCACCAGGAATGTGACATGGTACACATATATAATATACATGCAGGCAAAACACCCATACACAAAAAATAAAAATAAATATATGTTTGTTTTTAAATTATGACATTAGGCTCAGAGAGAGTAAGCAACTTGACTGGGATCACACAGCAAATAGGAAAGAAGGACGTGAGTGACATGTGCCCGTTGGAGCAACTCCTCTGCCTTCAGAGTCTCCTCTACAACTGTCAGTTCCCCTTCCTTCCTCTGTCCCCTGTGTGTCACTTGGTCACAGGAGAGTGGAAATAAAAGTGTCACAATTTCTCTTCTAGACAGGGACACCCTGATTGTGCCTGTGTGTGAGGCTAGAGATGAGTTAGCCTGTGGAGATTTGGAGGAAGTGGTATTGCTGTCAGGGACCTGATGTGGTTTGTCTTCACTCCCACCCACATGACTTTTCTCCCCACTAGTTAACTTCCTGTCATCCTCACCAGAACACTCAGACCAGCAGAGAAGCCTGCACAGCCTGTCATTCCGGTTCCCTATAGCTGTGCCCAGGAGGCAGTGCAGAGCCAGGGCCAGGGCTTTAGGAGGTAGCTGCCCCACCTACCATCTGTTAGCACTCCTACCTGCACTTCCAGGTAGGGCAAGGTAGTGTGGTCAGAGGCAAGAGTCTGGCTAAGAAAGGAGCCACACATCTGGAACCAGAATGTCTGCTACGGACGCAGGCGCGGAGCCCTCACTGGGGTAAGTATCGTCACTGCTACTGTGGCAAAGGGTCTTAGTACAAAAGGCCTTGGGTGGGGCACAGTTACTGGTGGAAATGCGTGAGAGGCAGGGCTGGGAGCTAAGGGGTTGAGATCACCAAGGAGCCTAGGACAGCACAGTGACAACAGGACCAGGGGTGGAGGGCAGAGGTACAGCCTTCTGCTTTCTCCTTCACTTTTCTGTGACAGATAGGAAGCACTCAAGACCCCTAGGACTGGGGACAAACCCATCCTGTCTGGAGGAGCTCCATACTGCTGAAGGGACAGCCATATGAGCTAATGGAGACCTGGCAAGGGACACCAAAGCTGTGATTAAGGGTGTCAGAAAGGAGAGGACTCCTTGGGAGGCAAGGTCAGAACTCAGGGTTTTGTTTGTTTGAAGTAGAGTCTTACCGTGTAGTTATGACTGCCCTGGAATTCACTATGTAGACTAGACCGGCCTCAAACTCACAGAGATCCATTCACCTCTGCGTCTGAAGTGCTGGAGCTAAAGGCATGTGCTACCACACCCAATCCAGCTTTAGGATTAAAAAAACCACATTAGCAAAGGGGTTGTATCCTGTAATCTCAGCTCTCTGGATGCTGAGGTAGTTGGATCATGATTCAAGGACAGCTAGAACGGGTAGTGAGAGTTGTTTCAAAAAGAAGAAAGAGGGGCTGGAGAGATGGCACTGACTGCTCTTCCAGAGGTCCTGAGTTCAATTCCCAGCAACTGCGTGGTGGCTCACAACCATATGTAATGAGATCTGGTGCCCTCTTCTGGCCTGCAGACATACATGGAGGCTGAACACTGTGTACATAATAAATAAATAAATCATAAGAAAAAAAAAGCACCTTTAAAAAAAGAAGAAAGAAAGGAAGAAAGAGAGAAAGGAAGGAAGGACGGAAGGAAGGAAATTTTTAAAAAAGGAAAGAAAACAATGGGACTGGGAATGGCAGGGTGCTTGCCTGGAGGGCATGAAGCTTTGTGTCTGTGCCCCAGAACAGCATAAACTGCATGTAGTGGCACAAGTATGTAATCCTGGCAATTGGGAGGTAGAAGCCCAAGCATGAGAATCAGGGGTTCCAGGTCATCCTTAGCTAGATAGCAAACTTGAGGCTAGCTTGAGCTACATAAGATCCTGTCGGGAGCTGGAGAGATGGCTCAGTGGCTAAGAGCGCTGGCTGCTCTTCTAGGAAAACTGGGTTCAATTCCCAGCACCCATATGGCAGCTCACAACTGTCTGTAACTCCAGTTTCAGGGATATGACACTCTCACACAGACATACAAGTGGACAAAACACCAATACACATAAAATAACAATAGTTTTTGTAAAAAGAGATCATATTATTGTGTGAATGGCACATGCCTTTAATCCTATCCCTCTGAGGCAGAGGTTGGTGGGTAAGTGAATCCCTGTGACTCTGAGGCCAGCCTGACCTATGTAGAAAGTGCTAGGCTAGTGAGAGCTATCTAGTGAGATCTGGTTCAAAAAAAAAAATCCCTGGTTACTGTGGCTCTGGAAATGTGAAGTTTTCTTAGAAAACTGGAAGCTACCCACAGGCATTGAGTAGATGAGAAAAAAGCATGTGATTAAAAGCTTAGTGAGGTGGCTGACATGCACATGTCACCTCCATACGCAGAGACAGGAGCATTGCTTCAAGTTCAAGGTTGCAAAAGAATACCAGGCTGACTAAGGCTGCATGATAAGACACTGTCCCAAACCCATCACAAACATGGTGATCCCTCACACCCAGGCAAACTCCAAGTGGGCATATCAGCCCATCTGTCAAGCAGAGACAGGGATCCTTCTTGGCCACACTGACTAAAGCAGCCAAAGTAGTGAGCTCCAGGTTCAGGAATGGATTCTGGCTCATTAAATAAAGGGGGATTGAGGAAGATAGCAGGTGTCAATCTCTGGTCCTCACACACACCCACACATGCATCTGCACACATACAAGCCTCCATTCATATGTGTGAGCACACACACCACACATACACACACACCAAGTGTGGGACACACATTGGAACAAGGTCACAGTGTTGGTAGAGAAGAGAGCTGTGGGGGCTGAAAAGCTTGAGGAGGGTGTTCCTCTCTGTCCAGAGATAAAATGCTCTGCCTAGAAGCACCCTACAGGATTTCAGTTAATTTCAGCTTTCCTGTCACAGACCATCACTGAGGAAGTCATCAAATGAGCTAACTCAAAGCCAAGGGAAGTACAGCAGAAACCGTGGAGGATGCTGCTTTCTGATTAGCTCACGGGCTTATTCTCAGTTAGCTTTCTTATATGGGCCAGGACCGCTTACCTAGGGAATGGTGCCACCCACAATGGGCTGTGCCCTCAATTATCAACTAACAATGAAGATAATCCCCCACAGACATGCACACAGGCAAACCTGGTCTGGGCGATCCCTCATTTGTGATTCCTTCCTCAGGTGACCGTAGTCTAAGTCAGGATGACAGTCAAAGCTAATCAGAACAAATCAGCTAGTCTCTCTGAGCCTTAGTTTCTCTTCTTTAGTATGGGGTGATGATCTCTTCTGGGCTTAAATGAGATGGCACTTGCCATCCTTCTGTCCAACTGCCAGCTGACTTCCTTTCAGCTTCATTCCATGTTGTTTTTGGTGGCCACAGAATCCGTCGCAGCTTCCTGTGCAGCAGGTCCCGCCAGGACAGCTGCTCTGCTGCCGCTCACTGCTTACCATCGGCATCACAAGGCCTTTGCCCCTGCTGCCCCACATCCACAACATCCAATGTCCCCGTGTCTCCACTGCAGTTAGAGCCGGGTTGATGGCACTCGGGCCTGCCTCTGGAGGTGTCTGTAGTGTACTACTGATCCTGTATAATTACAGTCTCGTGCCACATAACTGAAATGTCATCCAGTGACAGTCAGATGTACAATAGTAATCCTACGGATTATAGCCAGGCTGAGTGAAGCAGGCTGCCCCACACTAAGGAGCCCTGGGGGCCTCAGCACATCCCAGGCTCAGCCCATGAAGGCAGTAGGAGGCCATGGACAATGTCAGAACAAGTGACCTGGAGCCCACAGAGCCCAGGCAGGGAGCATTGGGGAGAACTGGTGACATTGACACCCCAGAAGGAATGCTCAGGAAGAGGCCTAAAATGTGCTAGGGCCTAGAATCTAAGACAACTGTGCCAGCCGTGTTGGCTGAGCCAACCAAGCAGGCTCCCCAGCCAGGCCCAGTTCCTCCAGGGAGCCCCTGCACGGAAAGGCCCCTGGTCCTCTGAGAAGGGGTCTAGCTGGGCTCTCCCTCAGGCCTGAGTGTAAGGAAGGAGGGCCTGTGTCCCCATGAAGTCCTGGCAGAAGTTGAGCCTGCTCAGGGACAGTCCTCACCAATGCTGGTGTGAGCTTTCTCCTCCTGCCAGTCCCAGACAAGGGGGACCTGAATGTGGAGGATTCAGCCAGGAAATCAGCAGCACTGTCTGAGGGCCAAGGTCAAATCTGCATTTCCTGTCACCCCACATTCATCAGCTGGGACAGTCCCTCAGAGCCTGCAGTGGCTGCTCAACTTACCCCAGGCTCTGTCCTAAGACTTCTACCCACAGGGGGCGCTGTCCTGAAGGTTCTGTCCACAGGGGGCGCTATCCTGAGAGCTCTGTCCACAGGGGGAGCTGTCCTGAGCATTCTGTCCACAGGGGGCGCTATCCTGAGAGCTCTGTCCACAGGGGGAGCTGTTCTGAGCATTCTGTCCACAGGAGGTGCTGTCCTGAGAGTTCTGTCCACAGGGGACACTGTCCTGAGAGTTCTGTCCACAGGGAGTGCTGTCCTGAGGGTTCCATCCACAGGGACACTGGCCTGAGAGTTCTGTCCACGGGGGCACTGTTGTAAGATTCTGTTCACTGCCATGCCTGGGCGTGTGTGGCAGTATGTTCCGAGAGTAGCTTTGTCCACAGTGAGGCACTGTCTGCAGGGATGTGTTTCTGAATGTCGTTAACTAGAATGGTGACCTGCTGAAGTCCAGGGAGATGTAGGTGCTGATGGGGCAGGATTTCAAGGGCACCACAGGGGTTCTGTTTCTATTCCCTCTCAGGGCTGTGAACAGGTCCAACATGTGCTATTCCTGTCCACACAGACACAAAGCAAAACACATTCCCACCCAACTCACTGCACAAGTCATGTGAACAGGCTCTCAGGTGTGCACACCAAGATAAACCTACTGACAGACACTCCTTATATGTAGGCACTTGAAAATAGGCACGTGTGGATACAAGCGCACATGCACACACAAGCATAAACATATCATCTTCATAGTTGGAGGCAAGCCTGGGCTACTGTTGTGTGGTAAAACTTTTACTGCAAAGGCAGAACACAAAGGGATCCCATGACAGACCAAAGTACAGACACCATCATAGTCCAACTTGGTGAACCAGTGACTTTAATTCCAGGTTACTTACAGGAGTATGGGTGAGGGGTTACTTGCAGGAGCAGAAACGACTCCATGACAGCTGCATCATCAAGGCCCACCCCAGCGCTGGAGTTCACTGCACAGCCTGCAAGAAGCTCAACTGTTTAGATAGTGTCTTCCAGGCAGTGCCGCTCTCGCAGGGAGGGGCCTAGTGAATCCTCTCTCTCTCTCTCTCTCTCTCTCTCTCTCTCTCTCTCTCTCTCTCTCTCTCACACACACACACACACACACAGAGAGAGAGACAGACAGACAGACAGAGACAGAGACACAGAGAGAAAGACAAAAAAAGAGACAAAGAGAGACAGACAGACAGAGAGTGACAGACAGAGACAGAAGGACTGGTGAGATGCCTTGGCAAGGCAGACACGTCCCACATGAGCTTGGTGACCTGTTTTTGTTGGGACCCAAAGAATGGTGAAGGAGAGAACTGACTCCACAAATTTGTTCTGTGACCTTCACATACACATAGTGGGCATGCCTCTCTTCACATTCAATAATAAATACAATTTAAAACAAAAAAGAAAGAAGCTATAAAAATGCTTATTTCAAACAACGAAAAAAAGTCATTTAAAAAATCAGACCCAGTAACACCCAACACCATTCTGTAACAACTGGTCCATGGACAGAACCCTCAGGACAGCGCCCCCTGTGGACAAAAGCTCAGGGTAGGGACTTGCAAGATTGGGAAAGCGGGGCATGTGTGTTTGGGGGGCTGCCTCGTGCTCTGGAGCTGCTGAAGCTCTTCCCAAAGGTCGAACAGAGCACAAGCTCCACTGAACACTGTCACATCCTGCAGGGTGAACCCCACTGAGGACATGCTGCGGACGCTGCGGGAGGCTTTTGCTGCAGGACGGACTCGACCTGCGCAGTTCCGGACAGCACAGCTGCAGGGCCTGGGCCGCTTCTTGCAGGACAACAAGCAGCGGCTGCAGGATGCACTGGCCAAGGACGTGGGCAAGGTGCTGTAGGGGCATGAGAGTGGGATCTAGACAGGTGCAACTGTCCTTCCCAAGCTGGGCCACATGCCCTCAACGAGGTGCGAATGTCCGGGTGTACTTAACCCTTGCTCTATGCACAGAATGCAACATTAACTTGAGAACATGCAGAGCACCACTGAGAGTCCAGTTGGATTGTTGTTTTCAGGTCACAAATAGGGAAACTGAGGCACTCAGTTTTAAATTGTTTGCCCAGAGTCTCAAGGCCAGACAGTAGCAGCCCAGAATTAGTCCCCATGGAACCACACACCGCATTTGTATGCTCAAGGACACTACCTCATGCCCTCTCCAAATGGTAGACCCCAACTCAGCCTTGAACCAGACCTCCCCACCCCACAGTCAGCCTTCGATTCAGACATGAGTGAGATCATCCTGTGCCAGAATGAGGTGGACCTGGCCCTCAAGAACCTGCAGACCTGGATGAAGGACGAGTCTGTGTCCACCAACTTGGTGAGCACCGTTGCCTGGGGAATGGTGGGTGGAGGTGGCAGCGCACAGGGCAGCCTGCCCCAAGCCCCTTCCTGCCCTTGAAACCAAAATAAGCCAGTCATTTCATTGGGGACCCATCACCCAGGGAGGTGAGAACCCATGGGAGTGAGGGAGGCTGTTACTCATTTGGCATCTCACTATCACCCTGCATCCTAGCTCACGAAGCTGAGCTCAGCCTTCATCCGGAAGGAGCCCTTTGGCCTGGTGCTTATCATTGCACCCTGGAATTATCCTTTGAACTTGATGATTATGCCCCTAGTGGGGGCCATCGCTGCAGGTGAGTGGGGTTTGGGGACTCCCTAGTCTGACAGTCCTTCCCAAAGAGGGTACCAGAGTTTCCTGGAGGTGTAGGTACCAGCCTCCACCCTCTACTTCGCCATTGGCTCCTGCAGGAAACTGTGTTGTGTTGAAGCCATCAGAGATAAGCAAGAACACAGAGAAGGTGCTGGCTGAGCTGCTGCCCCAGTACCTGGACCCGGTGGGTATGCCTCTGCCTGCCAGCATCCAGTATTCCCATATCTCTGTCCTGGCCGGTGGGGAGGTCCCTGTTGTCCTCGGGTCTGCCACCTGAGCTGTCATCCTGTTTTGCAGAGTTGTTTTGCTGTGGTGCTGGGTGGGCCCGAGGAGACTGGGCAGCTGCTGAAACACAAGTTTGACTATATCTTCTTCACGGGTGAGGATGGCCCTGACCAGGATCCTGGGGATGGGGACAGCAGAGAACGCAGTGTGAAGGCACTGAGAGATAAGGCCATAGGCCAGGGTAGAGAACAAATCAAGAGGTGGAGATGTCCCTGAGGGTGGCTGTCCAGGACCTCTGAGAATCTTGGAGATTGGATCCTGGGTGGTCAGGATAGGTGGAACAGCACAGAACTTGGGCTGAGAAAGGTGTCTGTGGAGAGGGGAGGCCAAAGTTCATGCCTAGACCAGTTGGCCAGGTGAAGATGGTGTCTCTTGACCCCGTCCTCAGGGAGCCCTCAGGTAGGCAAGATTGTGATGACCGCTGCTGCCAAACACCTGACGCCCATCACCCTGGAGCTGGGGGGTAAGAACCCCTGCTATGTGGATGATGACTGCGACCCCCAGACTGTGGCCAACCGTGTGGCCTGGTTCCGCTACTTTAATGCTGGCCAGACCTGTGTGGCTCCTGATTACATCCTGTGTAGCCAGGAGATGCAGGAGCGGCTGGTACCTGCCCTGCAGAATGCCATCACACGTTTCTATGGAGACAACCCACAGACCTCCCCCAGCCTGGGAAGAATCATCAATCAGAAACATTTCAAGCGGCTCCAGGGATTGCTGGGCTGTGGCCGCGTGGTCATTGGTGGCCAGAGTGATGAGGGAGAGCGCTACATTGGTGAGTGTCCTGTTCCCATCAGTGGCACACAGCCTCCCTGGGCTCAGACCCTTCCATACTGAAGAGTGCTGTGTTGGACCCTGAATGTGAGCTTCATCTTGGATTCTTAAGTTCACTGCTTCTGGTGCCTTAACTGTGACCGAGCCTATGACTCCTAAATTCCAACCGTAGGCCCCACAGCTTCTGACTTACTGAGCTGGGACAAACTTATATTTCCTTCTCAATGCCCCATGAGGCCATGTCCCTAGACACTCAGACCTTGGAGTCCTGAAAGGTCAGATCCTTAGTCCCTCCAGTCTGGGGCTTTGTTTCTATCAAGCCCTGAAAAAAAGCAAGGCTGTTCCTCCCTTTGTCCACAGCACCCACGGTGTTAGCAGACGTGCAAGAGTCAGAGCCTGTGATGCAGGAGGAGATCTTTGGGCCCATCCTGCCGCTGGTGACCGTGAGATGCCTGGATGAGGCCATCAACTTCATTAACCAGCGGGAGAAGCCGCTGGCTTTATATGCCTTCTCCAATAACAGTCAGGTGGGCCTGCTGGGGCTGGGGCCACAGAAAAGGTGGACAAAGGGATTGGCCACACCTCTTCCTGGGGGCTTTAGACAGGTGCTGCAAGTTTGAGCAACCAGCCTGGGTCCCTCACCTGAGGACAGGACACAAGCAGGGCCATGAGTGCCAGAGGCATGATTGGCCAGCTGTCTGTCCTGTCTGAGGCAGCCTTCACTTGCAGTAAGAGCTGTGCCAGGGAGGGAGGCCCCTCCTTACTTCTGAGCTGTGCAAAGTTCCTCATAAACCAAGTTCCTATGAGATTGAAAGACGATACCGACCAGGACCGCATGGGCAAAGCCTGGCTGGTTACGATGCGGGTCCACCACACCCTCGCCAAGTCCTAACCTCCTCATGGTCACAGTGATGGGCATGGACCTGTGCCTTACCTATCCCTACAAAGTGTGCCCCCAATGGGTGCTTGGAATAAGGGACTACCAGCAGAGGGAGGAGCTGGGAGAGGCAATGCAGAGGTGAGAGCTCTTTGTTCCCCCAGTGGGACTGTCAGGGCTCACCCCCTGCCTGTGTGCTTCTGCCTCCCTCAGGTGGTGAACCAGATGTTGGAACGTACCAGCAGTGGTGGCTTTGGGGGCAATGATGGTTTCCTCTACCTGACTCTACCTGCTATGCCCCTGGGGGGAGTTGGTGAGTTCCTGGACCCTCCACAATCCAGCCCCAACCCCAGAAAGTCTTTGCTATTCCACCTGAATGTGGGCCTTGGGCCTCTTACGGCCTTGGTTTTCCTATCTGAAAAATGGTTATTTGATTGCGCTGCCTTTCTGTGTTCCCTTGCAAGCTTTGAGCTTATGATCCAGGCAGGTGGTGGCCACCCAGGCTGGCAAGCAGGGTTACACAGGTGCTGTCCTCACACTCTTGTTCTCTGTGTCCTTGCAGGCAACAGTGGGATGGGCAGGTACCATGGCAAGTTCTCCTTTGACACCTTCTCCCACCAGCGGGCCTGTCTGCTGCGCAGGCCTGGGATGGAAAAGCTTAACGACCTCCGTTACCCACCTTATGGTCCCTGGAACCAGCAGTTTATAAGCTGGACCATGGGCTCCCAGAGCTGCACACTCCTATGAACGCCAACCTCCCTTCTCCCTCCTGCTGCCCAAACCCTGCCCTACCTGAGCTTTCAGCTGCACCCACATCCCCAGTGGTTCTGAAAGGCAGGTGTCTGGCCCAGCCTGTGCACGCCCCACTTCTGGAACTTTTTCTGAACAAACATGCAGGAAGGCAAGACCTGCGGGTGGCTGGTCCAGTCCCTTCCCAGAGCGCGGCCCCCCTTGGCAGCCACTTGACCCTCTCCTTAGGCTGGCCTGCTGACAGAGAAATCCCCTCCCCAAGGTTGAGCAGATCTGTGACTGAGGAGGACTTCCTTTGTCAGATCCTAGACAAGGTCCCAGAAGACAAAGCAGTGGTTCCCAGCTCCATCCACACCCAGAGGGTGGCTTTGTCCCACCTGAAGTGACATGATCTTGAACACAGGTCAGATTTATTGGTGGAATCTGCCTGAATGGTGTTAATTTGTTACTTTTCTGTTGCTTTGATCCAATGACCTGACATAGGCAAGTTCAAGGAGGAAAGATTCTCTCATAGCTCATAGCTTCAGCAGGTTCTATCCGCCACGACTCAGTAGTCAGAGCCCGTGATGCAGGAGCAGATCTTTGGGCCCATCCTGCCACTGGTGACAGAATACAGTTTAGTTCATAGTATGGCAAGCCAGGAAATGTCATGAATAAGAAGAAAAGCATAGTTGATTAGTCAAGTCTGCTCTGGGCCCAGGTAGGAGTGTGTGCGTGTGTTGGCTACATCTCCACTCCTGGAAAGAGGTAATGAGAGGTAGAATATGAAATTGGGAACTTGGGGATAAAGAGATGGCTCAGTGGTTAAGAGCACTGATTGTTCTTCCAGAAGACTGAGTTCAGACCTCAGAACCCACATAGCAGGTCACAGCCATCTGTAACTCTACTTTAAGAAGATCCGACTTCTTCTAAGGGCCTCAGCAGGTACCAAGCACACATATGACGCCCAGACATACTCATAGGCAAAATACTCATACATGGAAAATAAAATTTAAAAATGGAGGCTTGAAACCAAATTTGGTGGCGTGCATGACTTTAATCCCAGCCCTTGGGAGGCAGAGGCAGGAGGATATTTATGATCTTTGTAACGCTATCCAGGACAGTCAGATGTGTAGAGATTCTATCTCAAAAAAACAAACAATAAACTGGAGACTTCATCTGAACATGGCGAAACTGAGACCTTAAATCAAGATGGTTGATCTGAGTTCACAGAGGAAAGCAGGGGTAGAGCTGAGAGACAGAGGGCTTGGATGAGGATCGTGGAGCTGGAGTCTAAGTAGACAGCATGCCTGACCTTGGAATTGGTTCCTTGTTCTTCCCCAATTCCCCCATCCGTACACCTAGCCTAGGAGCCACTTCCAATTCCCAGCCTCAGCTTGCTGGCTCCTTAGAGTCACAGGAAATCTGAGCTAATGGCCTGAGGCTGAGAAATTAAAAGAAGTGTGGTCTTAGAAAGTCTGGGTGATGGCATCTCCAGAATGGTACATGGGGTACACAGCAGAGGCACTTAACAGGCTTCTGGGTGGATGAAGGAGAGAATGGACAAATGCATGAGAAGACAAACAGATGGGTGTGTGGATGATGGCTGGCTGAGGAAGTGCTTGGATGGAGGGATGCCATAACTGATGAGTTCTTGAGTAGGTGGGCAGGTGAGTGGAAGGCTTGGGAGCTGCCCTGGGGCTCCAGAGGATCATGGTGAAATCTAGTCGTAGGTTCTGGGTGCACAGTGGTCATTAGCCTCAACTGAGAGTGTCCATAGGAAAACTAACACTACAGGTAACTCGTCCTTCCTGGTTCAAACCCAGGACATCAGGTTAGCAAGAAGCCAGCAGCACAGAGCTGGAGGGGGAGCTGAAGGGATTGGTCCCAGGGAAAGTTGTGTAGTGGCAGAGAGAGCAGCAGGATCCCAGGGCTGGAACATAAATGGCTTTGGGAGGTCAGGTCTGGGAGGAAGGACTAAGGTAAGGGTATATATCTGTGTGTGGCCATAGCAAGGGCCTCCTGCCCTTGTGTGGGCTGTGCTGGTTAGTGTTTTGACAACCTGACATAAGCTAGAGTCATTTGGAAAAGGGAACCTCAATTAAGAAAATGTCCCCAGCTGGGCGATAGTGGCGCATGCCTTTAATCCCAGCACTCGGGAGGCAGAGGCAGGCGGATCTCTGTGAGTTCGAGACCAGCCTGGTCTATAAGAGCTAGTTCTAGGACAGGCTCCACAGCTACAGAGAAACCCTGTCTCGAAAAACCAAAAAAAAAAAAAGAAAGAAAGAAAGAAAATGTCCCCAACCCTTTAATCCCAGCACTTGGGAGGCAGAGGCAGGCAGATCTTTGTGAGTTTGAGACCAGCCTGGTCTACAAGAGCTAGTTCTAGCGCAGGCTCCAAAGCCACAGAGAAACCCTGTCTCAAAAAAAAAAAAAGAAAGAAAGAAAGAAAAAAAATGTC
>JAQHUG010000205.1:3404174-3434509 GCA_028555095.1 Dicrostonyx torquatus | reverse complement strand
CCTCTGTGACTAGTCCTGCACCCCTGCCTCTGTGGCTAGCATCCCCACACACCTTCCTCTGTGGCTAGTCCTACACACCCGCCTCTGTGACTAGTCCTGCACCCCTGCCTCTGTGACTAGTCCTGCACCCCTGCCTCTGTGGCTAGCATCCCCACACACCCTCCTCTGTAGCTAGCATCCCTGCACCTCCGCCTCTATGGCTAGTCCTGCACACCCACCTCTGTGGCTAGCATCCCCGCAAACCCACCTCTGTGGCTAGTCCTGCACCCCTGCCTCTGTGGCTAGCATCCCTGTATACCCTGTGTCTAGCTAGCCACCCCTGCCTTTGCTAATTGACCCTCTGGTTTAGAGAGATTCAGGTCAATGTCACCTCTTCGAGTAAGTCTGTCCTAACAACAAGCTGAGTCAGTCTCTGACCCTTAGGCCAGACTCTTACTAGTTGGAGTGAGATTCACATGGGAAATAGGACCAAGGTGTGAGCCTCAGGTTACTGGGGACAGAGAGGAAGTGTGTGTGTGTGTGTGTGTGTATGCGCGTGTGTGTGTGTATGCACACGCGTGCACGTGCTACATGAAGCATCCAACCTGGCCAAGAGCAGCCTGGGAAGGCTTCTTGTAGGAGGTGGCATCTCAGTCAAGCCCTCAAAGGTGAGAAGCTAGCCAAGAGAAGGAGACTGAGATGATGGGGACTGGTGTGCCCTACTTTCCCCACAGTTCCACAGCCACTTCTAATGACCCATATGAGGTGACAAGAGCCCGAGAGCTGAACCAGCTACTGGGTCCCAAGGGCACAGACCAGGCTTTCGACTTTATCCTGGATCTGCACAACACCACGGCCAACACTGGGGTCTGCCTCATCTCTGAAGCCTCCCACAGCTCCTTCAACCTGCACCTGTGCCACTACCTACAGGTGGTCCCGGGACGGGACGGCAGGGAGAGGGAGGGCAGGGAGTGGGGCCGAGGGACCAGAATCACCTCTGTTTGTCCCCTGTCCCCAGGGGCCTGCCACCTGCAGGTACTCCAAAGTCTCTGGACCCTTTCAACCAAGGGAGAGAGGTGGGGCAGGGCGAATGACACTGCTTTCTGTACACTGCTCTTCCCAGTCTCAGCGTGTCAGTTTCCCCTCTCACTCTACAGCTGCAGAACCCAGGGCTGCCCTGCCGCCTCTTGCAGTATGAGCCACCCGGGATGGAGACCTACAGCGTGGAATCTGTATCCAAGAATGGAATTGGTGAGTGGGTGGGGTAGGAGGAATAGGCAGGGAGGATAAGAGGGAAGGGGCTGAAGGGTGGAGTCAGGGCCTGGAGAGGCCTAGTTGGAAGGGGTAGGACAGATGCTTGGAGGGCAGAATCAGCACCCAGAGGGGTGAGACCTCCGGTCTGTGTCTGGGCCTGGGGCACCTGCCTGACTTTTCCCTTCCTGGTTCCCAGGTCTGGAGCTGGGCCCCCAGCCTCAGGGCGTGCTGCGGGCCGACCTGTTCTCACAGATGAGAACTCTGGTGGCCTCCACTCTGGACTTCATCGAACTCTTCAACCAAGGTGAGACCCCATAGTAGCTTTTGGGGAAACTGAGGTGGGGAAGAGGGCTGGCTCCTGGAAAACAGAGAAATAGGCCGTCACACTCAACTTCTACACAGGCAAGGCCTTTCCCGCCTTTGAGATAGACATCTACAGGATCTTGGGTAGTGTGGACTTCCCACGCACCCCAGATGGCAACCTGGCTGGCACTGTGCACCATCAGCTCCAGGTCGGTGCTGCGGGGAATGTGGGGTGGGGGTGGTACCCTGAACGTCCAATGGAACCCCCATACCTTAGAATCCTAGCTGGACTGGAGGCATTTGGAGTGGCATAAATCTTCACACTTGGGGTGGAGGGAGGCCCCTGGGTGGCTGTTTAACTGAAGAAGCAGTGGGGACCAGACATAGTCACCTGATTGGAAGTGCAAACGTTCTTTTTTTCATGAATATGCAAGCAATCCTGTGTCTGTGAGCTGACTGTCCACACGGGATCGCTGTTGAACAGGGTTTTTGTACAGCCCTGTGGTCTTTCCTGGGAGTCACTGGCAGGGAGATGGGAGGTCATTGAGAAGGACTGACAGGACACAGCAGTCTGGAGAAGCTGGTAGGGGGTGGCCAGTGTCTCTCTGAGGACACAGAGAACAAGGCTGAGGGACCCTGAGCAAGATGTGACAGGCAGGCCAGAGGAGCTGAGTACCAGACAAAGGAGCCATAGCCTGGTCAGAAGAGTGGAGGACCAGGAAGGGCCTCCAAAGTCAGCAGTCTTAGTATTTTCTAGAGTATCTATGACACCTGGCAGAGCATCCTAAGGCTAGTCTTCCCATAAGCTTTGCTAATGATATGTAATAACAGTTATTTTAGGGAGTTTACTTTAAAAGATATAAGCATGTTCTATACTTTGGCCAAGAGGAGACTGTAGACAGAAGCAATTCTGGGAGAGGATATTTCCTGATGATGTCATCGCCGTCCAAATTTGCATAGTATACTCCATGATGTTCTTGCACCTGATGACATATTTCTCAGAACTAACCCTGTTTTTAGACAGTGCTCCTTGGCAAGGCTGGAGTTACTCCCTCCTGGGGGAGGGAGGATGGGGGCAGAGATCATGGCCCCAGCTACCTTGGCCTTGGCTCTTATCCCAGGACCATGACTTTGAGCCACTGAGGCCTGGTGAACCCATCTTCAAGCTGTTCAGTGGTGAGGACGTGCTGTACGAAGGGAACTCCATTGTGTACCCCGTGTTCATTAATGAGGCTGCCTACTATGAGAAACATGTGGCTTTCTTGAAATCTGAGAAGATCCGGGTCTCTGTGCCTGCCCTTCCTGAACTGACCTCCAGCTCTACCATGGCTCCCTAACCCAAGTCATACCTGTCTGGTCTCAGTCTCCATATCTGAACAATGGGTCCTAAGGCACCTTTCCAAGCCCAGGATCCTCTGTCCTATTCTAAGCACCATGTCCCTTGCCAAACAACCAATCCCATGATATAAAATGAAATGTACCTGGAATCCATGGTTCTTCTTCTCTGCCCAGCATGGCCTCTCTTTGACTGGGGAGGTGGGTGGAAGAGCGGAGGGATGCCCACAGGACCACGCAAGGACCTGCACATGTGGGCATAGCACACTGAAGGGGAAACTGGGGAAAGGGCCAGTAAGTGTAACCTTGGACCTGGAACCAGTAACAGCCATCTCTGTGCCCACATTTGGCCACACATCCTGGAAATAGGGAGAGATCCTATATGTGGTGAAAGATCTGGAGAGGGACTTTCAAGTGCCCAGGAGGGATCCCCAGCCCCTACAGACATGTACCCATGTAAGCATGCACAGCTGTACCTACCCAAGAGTTCTTAGCATATGTATGTGTTACCAAGGGTCCTGGGCCCACAAGTGTTCTTTTGAGGTGCTCTGTATGTAGCTAGGCACACGACCTAGATGCAAATTCCCAGGTGACTCAAGGGATTCAGGATGCCTAAGGGGTGTCCCCAGGACAACTGCCCAGCTGCAGGGCACTGTGGGGAGGAGGGGAGATGGCTTGGGTCGGGGCAGAAGGAAGCCAAAGTTCCTTTACCACTACCTTCTCTACCTCCCCCCACCCAGCAGCATCAGGGGAGTGAACATGACCTGGAATCTGAAGACTGGGTCTCTGTGTCTACCCTGCTGGACTGACCTCCATCCACCTCCACCCTGGTTCCCTCACCCCAGCACAAGGTCCTAGTGGTATCCCCCAGTCCTCATCCAGGTTTCCTCCTAGGCAGGCAAAGCATTGCAATCCACCCAGGAAAGGTCAGGATGCTGGGGCCCAGAGCTCTGTTCTCTGCAGTCTGCCTGGCCCATCCATCTCCCTGCGGCCATGGCTGCCATGCTGCCTCCTGCTATTGAGCTGTGAGATAAGGAGGTGTGAAGGATATGGGTGCGCCAGGGACCAGCTGGCAGACAAGATGGATGAGAGGGCAGTGGGGGCCAGCAGGAGCCTGGGGCAGGCAGGCAGGCCAGTTAGGGAGGGGTGCATGTGTTCATGTGTCGGACTTTGTCCCCTGTGTGGAGGGAGAGACGGTCTTCATCCACTGTCCTGCCATGAATGAGCCTCTGAGCATGTGTATGCATGTAGGCTGTGAGTTAGCATGTCTATGTATATGTGTGTGTTTCCCATTACAAGTATCAAAGACAAGCGCGCACGCACGCACGCACACACACACACACACACACACACACACACACACACACGTCAAGATCCAACAGAATCCTAGGCTGCCCCACTTCTGGGAATCTGGGCTGAGGAGGAGCTGCAGAGACTGGGACAGAACTCTCAATCCTCTCCTTTGTCTCCTACTTCCCACCCACCACAATGAATCCTGGGGCAGGAGGGCTGGGGCACACTTCACTGGAGGCCCCTGGGAGAGTCTGGTGACCTTTGACTTGAAGACAGCACCCCTTTCTCCCTTTCTTGCTTTCTTGCCTGGCTAAAAGCTCCAGAGTCAATGTCAATGTCCTCCACACAGTGCAGGGTGGGATCCTCACCTACAACAATCCAAGTGATAACCATACCACCGCATCCCTCTCTGTGTGTGTGTGTGTGTGTGTGTGTGTGTGTGTGTGTGTGTAGGGTGTCCACCCAGCTTCAGGCTGGAATCTAAGGCTGAGGGACACTGAATGAGTGGCAGCAGGAGGCAGGGCTATCTAATCTGAGTGTACCACACTCATAGAAAAACACTCCTCCAGCCATGGGTTTGGGTCCTAGCCGTTTGCCCCCAGCAGAGACCATGGATTCTATGAACCTAGCCTTCTAGTACCAGACTCTAAAGAGGCTTGGCTATTCCTTCGCAGGGTGGGCTGAGGTGATCTGGCCAGGTGAATTTCTGTGGGCCATTTAGTACAGGCCACTAGTCAAAGGGTACCCTCAGCTAAGGAGGTGAGGGCTTAGAGGAAGCCCCATCCCTGGGCAGTGACTAGGTTTCCCTCAGGACAGATGGGGAAGCTTGGAGGAGGTGCCTGGCAAGGCTGGAGAGGGACCAGTGGGTAGAGTGGATGCACAGCCTGCCTCAGTTTACCCTAATGGAGATGACAGATGATCATCAGGTGCCGTTTTCAGCTAAGGCCAGACATCCCAGGCAGAGTTGATTATTCACTGAAATCAGGGAAACCGAGGCAGTCGAGACTGGCAGGAAGATCTGAATATCTGACTACCCAGTCTGGAGCTCTTCCTGCCTCTCTTGTGTTTCCTGCTCGTCCCTTATCCCATACAATACTAGTAGGCTGGGGTCTTTGGCTATGAGGCACTTAGCTCTCATAGGCCGCCTCTCCTGCTGCCTCCCCTTTCAGCTCTTCCATCAAGCCAGATCCTGGCCCCTGTGGACCCCAGGCTGTCCTCAAGATGGCACTCCACCCCCACCTGCACTGGGACCCATTGATCAGGAATAGCTGGGGGGCTCTTAGCTGGAGAAGGGAGAGAGGACCAGGAGAGGAGAGGGGGAGCTTTGCAACGTCACAACCTCCCCACCTGCCCCCTTCCACACGTGCCTGCCCCTGGAGCTAAACCCAGTCAGTGGCCCAGCTCCAGACACTACAGTCAGAGGTGGTTTGGAGACACCCCACCCCGGACATCCCAGAGCCAGACTTTATGAACACCCAGACCAAGTGCCATCTCAGGAGGAAAAGCCTTGGCCAGGGACGTGGACAGAGGTCAATCGAGGAGGGAAGGACAGTACTGAGAACCGAGGACTTGTGCACGCTCGAGAGTGAGGTGTGTTGCTGAGCATATAAGCCAACCCAGCATTGCTGGTTACTCCTCCTGGGTGAGGCTGCAGCCCTGCCTGAGCTGAGATCCTGCTGTCTGCATGGCAGGTAAGTATGGCCTCATAGAGGTGGCCTCATAGGTGGACAACTGGATGGGAGCCTCCCTAAGCTACAACCTCAGATCCTGCCGATCTTCCCCCAAAAGCTTCCATTCCCTGCCGCGATCCCAGGATCTTATGACCCCTTCATGGGTCAGGGGCAGTCAGGGTTGCTGCAAAGCCTCATCCACACATGCTCTGTCTGTAAACAGTGGCACTGCCCACCTGGTGTCATATTAGACACCTCCAGCCACCTGTCTTTTTCACTGTTTAAAATTATTGTAAATGCATTTTCCTGCACATACATGCAAGTGTGCATGGTAGGGTGGGGCAGCCATGGTGCACGAGTTAAAGGACAACTTTAGTGCAGCTGGTTCTCTCTTTCCAGCCTGGTTAGTTGGAAATGAAACTCAGCTTGTCTGGCTTTCATAGCAACCATTTTACCTCCTGAGCCAGCTCAGCAGCCCTCCCCTTCTCTTCATCTCTATCTGTCCAGCTGCCCCTTTCTCAGGCTTACCTGACGACACTGTTGGGAATGGAGATCTTGCCTCCTGAGTCCTGGCCACCATGGATTCTGTGGACCCTCCTGTCCTCAGCCCCTTTACTGGAATGTTGTTCTTCACTGATTTCTGTTCCCGCACTGAGCAGGGGTATCATGTAGCTGAGGCTGACCTTAAATTCAGTATGTAGCTGAGGATAACTTCAGCTTCCAGGCATTGGGCATACAGGTGTGCACCACATCTGGCTCAAAATAATTTTCTTTAAAATCCAGTGCTGGGCACTGAAAACAAGTCCTCGTACCTGCTGGGCAAGTGCTCAACTGCTGAGCTATAGCTCCAATAAAACCTTTAAGCTGCGGCAAGGGTAAATCATGTAAAACTTACTGTGTTAACCATGGTTAAGCATACAGCATCGGGCATTAGGGTATCCTTGGCTGTGTGCCCCTCATCTTTCAGCTTTAGGCATCTTAGAAAGCTGAAACTCTTTCATCCCCACGGAACATTTCTCCTCCTCCTGGGTCCTGGCAGCCCCACTGAACTCTCTGTGTTTCTGTAATTTTTTACCTTCTGTGAACAGAACTATACAGTTTGGCCCTTTGCTTCTGGCTTATCTCACTGAGAGAATGTTCACACCCAGCCTCAGAAAGTCCTTTCCTTTGCAGGGTGAATTACTATAATTACTATTGTAATTGTGAGCTACATTTTATCTGCTCATCTGTCAGTGGACACTCGATTGCTTCTGCCTTTTGGCTCTTGTAAGTAGTGCTGTCCCCAGGTGGGTGTGCCGATCTCTTTATGTAGGTTCCTTTGGTGATTCCATGTTTAGTTTTGTAAGGAGTTTTTGATTTCCTCAAAGGCTACATCATTTTAAAATCCCACCCACCCTAGGATTCCAGTTTCTCCATAATTCCACCCACACCGGTTAAGTTCTGGCTTCTTTTCTTGTCCTAGCAGCCATCTTGACAGCTGGACCTGGGTCTCACTGAGAACAGTGCCACTGTTTTATTTGTGGTTTTTGAATCAGAGTCCTATTTTATTTGCTTGTTAATTTCCTCTTTATTTTTTCTTCCCTTTTGTTTTGTTTGTTTTGTTTTGAGACAGGGTCTCATGTAGCCCAGGCTGGCCTCAAACTCACTGCATAACTGAGAAGAGCCTTGAACTTCCGATCCTCCTGCCTCTACCATCAAGTCCTAGCTTTACAGGCATGTGCTACCACATTGTGGCATTTTTAACGTGGCGCTGGGGATCAAACCCAGCATTCTGTGGACACCGGAAAAGCAATCTACTAACTGAGCTGTATTCCCAGCCTAGCGTCAGTATTTTATGTTAATATTTATTTTGTAAGTGTGCTGGCTAGTTGTCAACTTCACACAAACTAGAGTCATTTTGGTAGAGGGAATTCACCCAAGGAATTGCTTGCATCAAACTGGCCTGTGGGCGTGTCTATAGGGCATTGTTTGCTTGATTAAAGATTAATGTGGAGGATGTAGCCTCCTGGTGTAGCGCCTCTTCGGGCAGGTGGTCTTGGGTCGTAAAAGAAAGCAAGCTGAGCCATAGGGTGGTGGCGCACACCTTCAATCCCAGCACTCAGGAGGTAGAGAAACAGGTGGGTCTCTGAGCTCAAGGTCAGCCTGGTCTACAGAGCAAGTTTCAGTATGCAGAGAAACTCTGTGTTGAGAAACAAAACAAAACAAAAAAAAAACAAAAACAAACAAAACCCAAAACAAAACAACAAAAACAAACAATAAAAGGAAGGAAGGAAGGAAGGAAGAAAGGAAGAAAGAAAGTAAGTTGAACACGCCGTGAGGAGAAAGCCAGTGACCAGTTCTTCCATGGCTTGAGTTCCTACCGCCAAGCTCCTGCTTGAGTTCCTGCCCTGGCTTCCCTCAGTGATGGACTGAGAGCTCTAAGCCACATAAACCCTTCTTCCCCAAGCTGCTTCCAGTCCTGCTGTTTATGACATCAACAGACAGCGAGCTAGCATTGTGCACAAATGGAAGTCAGAGGATAAGCAACGCCAGTTTCCTCTACCATGTGAGTCCTGGGAATTCAGCTGCTCAGGCTTGGCAGCCAGCTCCTTCACCTGCTGAGCCACCTCACAGCCCATGTATATTATTTTTAGTGGGAGACTGGAGAGTTTGGAAGCTTTTGGCCAAGGCTTGTGTTGGAAATCAAGAAAGAGAAAGTCCAAAACATGTTGGGGGCAGGGAGGGCAGGTTGCACAGCCCGAGCGTCCTAATGCCGTGAGTTGTATGATTAAACATGGCTAACTCGATAAATTTTGCCTTAGGTATACCCTAGCCACAATTTAAAGGTTTTGCCAGGGGGCATAGGGAAGTCTAAGGAAGATAGTTTAGGAAATTTGGATGAACTGAGATCCACCTTCAGTCCCCTTCCCATAAACAGCACTAGGTAGTGGGGGCTCCACGGAGCTTTGTGCTCCTGTTGCACGCTTGCTCACTTTCCCGCTGTCTGTGCACATGTCACCTATGAAAAGCCTCCACTGCCATTCTACTCTCCGCACCAACGTGTGTCTGCCTTAGGAGACAGGGAAACTGGGGATCCAGAGGTGGGACAACCTGTCCAAGGCCATGTAGCTCATCTCTGCTCTCTAGAATCTTGCTGAGGGAAAGACTTTAAATTAGAAACAGTGGGCTTGGCGGTGGTGGCGCACACCTTTAATCCCAGCACTTGGGAGGCAGAGGCAGGCAGATCTCTGTGAGTTCGAGGCCAGCCTGGTCTACAAGAGCTAGTTCCAGGACAGGCTCCAAAGCTACAGAGAAACCCTGTCTCGAAAAACCAAAAAAAAAAAAAAAAATAGAAACAGTGGCTGTAATCCTGGGACTTGAAAGGCTGAGGCAGGAGGATTCCCTCTAGCTTGTGGCCAGCCTTGGCTACCAAATACTACCCTGCCTCAACATTCCCATCCAGAGAATCATGGTGACAAGGCTCCATAACCCCAGTCCCTGGGAAGTAGAGGCAAGAGGTTCCAAAGTTCAAGGACATCTTCAGTTTGAGGCCAGCCTGGGCTATATGAGCCTGTGTCTCAGGAAAAAAGACAAAAAAACACAAGTTCACTGTAACTGAATACGGGGTGATGTTTTATGACAGCATTGGGAGCAGAAGCCTGGCAGGCAGGGAGACCTCCCAGAGGAAGAGGCAGTGGCTACTACCTAAAAGATGAGGCTGGATAGACAGTGAGCCAGGCTGGCAAGGGCAGGGCTCACAGATTCATCCACTCTCTCCATAGTCTTCCTGTCTGCTGGCCTCGGGGTACTTGCTCCCCCAGAGACCTACCCCCGACCTGTGACCAGCACCAGCTGGGAGCCCTGGCTGGGGATGTCATTCCCATCAGGTTCAGAAGCCCAAGCCATGGTGGAGGCCACGGAGCAGGGCCCCAAGAACCCACGTGTGTCCAGTGTGATGGTACAGCTGGAGATGAAGCCCCTGTGGGAAGAATTCAACCAGCTGGGCACGGAAATGATTGTCACCAAAGCAGGAAGGTATGGGCATGGATGGTGGGAACTGGGCAGGGGTGGGGCCACAGAGAGGCTGAGTGCCTCCCTCTCTGCAGGAGGATGTTTCCCACCTTCCAGGTGAAGATCTTGGGCATGGACACATTGGCTGACTATGCTCTGCTCATGGACTTCATCCCTCTGGATGACAAAAGATACAGGTCTGGACCCCAGGGGACAGGAACTGGACCCAAAGGGCAGACAGGGTGATGTGGAGCCCTTCTGAGTTTATGCCAGGGAAACCTAGCCTGGAGCAACAGCCTTTAAGCAGAAGGAAGCCTAGCACAGAGGGAATGGGCTAGCCTGAGGCAGTCACAGGCAAGCACACACACATACAGAATTAATTAAAAAATGAAGGACACTCACCAGGCAGACTGAGCATGCGGGGTCAGGATCATCCTCTTCACCATTCTCTTGGTCAGACTTGGCACCCACCAGGACAGGGACAGCCCCTGACTTCTCATTCTGCTCCCCCAGGTATGCCTTCCACAGCTCTGCCTGGCTGGTAGCAGGCAAGGCCGATCCTGCCACACCTGGCAGAGTGCACTTCCACCCAGACTCACCAGCCAAGGGCGCCCAATGGATGCGTCAGATCGTGTCCTTTGACAAACTCAAGCTGACCAACAACCTGATGGATGACAATGGCCACGTGAGGCACAAGCCACTAAGCCATCACGGGGAGGGCCTGTGGCAGCTGTAGCAGGGTGGCACTCAGATTGGGGGAAACCTGGAGCTAGCAGGGCTGATGTGGTGTTTGAACGGATATCTGAAGGAAGAGAGGGAGGAAGGGAAGGGGCAAAAGGAAGCTGTTTGAAGCCTAGGGGGACAGCCTGATCACAGGTCCTGAGGCCAGACAATATGGAGTGAGTTGTGAGACTGCAGACTCCCAGTGGGGTTGAAGTGAAAAGACACAAAGTGGGGGGGGGGGCTGGAGAGATGGCTCAGAGGTTAAGAGAACTGACTGCTGTTCCGGAGGTCCTGAGTTCAATTCCCAGCAACCACATGGTGGCTCACACCCATCTATAATGAGATCTGGTACCCAGAACACTATATACACAATAAATAATTTAAAAAAGACACTAAGGGAAGTAGCGGGTAGGCTGTCACACAGGGCCAAGTGCTTTTCCTCTCTGTGGATGAGAGCTATAGAGGATTTAGAGCGACTTTATGTGTCTTGCTCAGCTTCTGTGTGGAGACAGGGCAGGACAAGATGGAGAGGCAGGGAGGCCAGTCAGTATGCAGCTGGAAGTGACTGGGGTTGGTTGGCACAGTAGTAGGTTGGAGAGTTAGTTCTGAAGGCAAAGGACAGGTGGGCCATGGACAAGAAGGAGCAGAGTCTTGGGCCCAGGGAGGGTGGCCGTACTAGCTCTACCCCTGCACTCGGCTCCCACCCTCCTACAGATCATTCTCAACTCCATGCACCGTTACCAGCCCCGTTTCCATGTGGTCTTTGTGGACCCACGCAAGGACAGCGCCCGCTATGCCCAGGAAAACTTCAAGTCGTTTGTCTTCACAGAGACCCAGTTCACAGCTGTGACAGCCTATCAGAACCACCGGGTGGGTCACGCCAGAGCTGAGCCCTTCATGCCAGAGGACCGGCCCTTCTCTGAGGGGTGGAGACTGAGGCTGGAGAGTCCTCCTGCCCACTAAGCATCTGCCTTCATGGCGGCTGTGGAGGTCCCGGGCCAAGGGGGTCTGGGTGGGTGACTGGGAGTTACCAAGGGACAAAATGCCTAAGTGTGGGCTCTTCGGGGCCCAAATGGCTGGAGGCCAGCCCATAACTAAACTTTCTCTCTGTAGATCACACAGCTGAAAATTGCCAGCAACCCCTTTGCCAAAGGCTTCAGAGAGAGTGACCTGGACTCATGGTACTGTCTCACGTCGTCTTCTTGCTCTAAGCCCAGCCCTGGCCCCAGGCTCCACCCAGGCAGCTCCTAAGTCCTTCCCTCCTGACCTGTTTCATGGTTATGTCCTCTGGTTTGCCATAGGATCCCCTATCTGACTCCGACCATAATATCTGGGGTGGGGGTTCCCCTTGTCCTCCTACCCCATTCCTGCTTGTCCTATCTTCAGGCCTTTGTCCCCAAGGCCACTGCTCAGCATCACAGCCCGGAGTCGTAGCAACTTTGGTCCCTGCCTCCTTAAGGGTTCGGCAGAACAAGAGAAAGGTGAGAACCCAGCCCAAACACGATGCCAGGCACACAGGCCTCCAGGAACAGGCTTCACCATGATCAGCAATACCCCACCCTCACCCCCACCTAGGCAGAAAGGTCCAGGGCAGAGACAGCAGAGCAGGGACAAGGTATAGAGCACAGGAGGGATGCCTGGTGGGCTTCCTGGAGGAGGTGGATCCTGAGCTGGGCATCAGAGATGTAAGCCCATCTTGGGACTGGGAGAGGGTATTTGGATAGAGGAGAAGGTAAGGAAGAAAGTCCAGGTAGAGAAGAGAACAAGAAGAAATACTGAAGCAGGCCAAGATGGGCGACCAGGGACAAAGCAGATAGGACAGGTCTCAGTATTAGGACTGGGCTTACAAGGGGAAATCTGTGAACCACTTAAATCATTTCCTCCCTCAGAAGCCAGTAAAGCTTCAGCTTCCAACTCCAGGACCCCTACCCAGACACACCATCAGCTGCTGCCTGCTCCAGCTGCCACCTACAGGCCTTTCCCTTACCAGGATCTGTACCCTGGAGCCTCTGGCCACGTTGGAATACCAAGGGCTTGGCTGGCACCGTACCCTCTCCCCAACATCGGCCCTGAGGGAGATCAGGAAGACCCAACCCTCCCAGCCAAGCTGGGGCTCCTGTCCTCCTCTGCCTTGTACTTGGAACCTAGCCAACACTCCCAGTGATGGCCAAGTGCTTTGGAAGCCCTTCTACCCTGTGCCCCACCTCTTCCATCCTCCTCTGGAGAGACATCTTCTAAGGAAGCCCTGACAGCAGTGGTTCCTGCCTCAAAGTCAGTCTGGGTTGGAGTCAGGACTCCTACTCAGAAGCCCTTAATCCTGACCCCCTGCCTCGAAGATGACTTCTTTAAATCCTGTTTAATTGTCCTTCCCCCACATTAAACTGCTTGACACCAGGAGTCAGAGCACTTCTGTCCACAGGAACTCCCAGATAAGACAATCCCATCCCCTTTGTAGGTATCCAAAAGCTGGATCCAGGAGCACAGGGTGATGGTAACACTGATGACACCAGCAAGGCTGCACTTAACCTGGTGTGTTCCCTACTTTGTGCACCCAGATTAAGACTTAACCCGCTCAGAGAGGCTTCTGCTCACAGTCACACAGCAAAGTACATCTGACACCCGTTACTCCATTTAAAAGTTGTGCTCCAAGGCTAGAGGACATAGGTGCTTAATATGACTGGTAGGGATCACACAGGCCAGGGTAGGGACAGGTGTAGACTGGAGGGCCAATAAAGGTCGGAGGGTAAAGTCCAGGTGGATAGGGGTTGGATTCCTGCTCGACAGACCCTGGTGGGATAAGGCTGGAGGAGTGGGCGCCCCAGGGAACCGGAGGACTCCGACTTTGCTTAACACGGAGCTCTTCCTGTGAGACCTTCTGGAAAGCACCAACACCCGCAGGAGCGAGAAACAAGGAGCCCAGCAGATCTTCACCAGCCAGACATCTCAACTCCCGAACCTGAAGTCAGAACCCACTCAATTCAGGTCACCCAAGCATTCCGGAAACACAAAGACCAAAACAACCTAGCTGCACTGACAGGGAAGTCACGCCCCCGGAAAAAAACTCAAGTCAGGAGACCCACTTTTCCGGACACGCCTCCACCGGCTCTAGGCCAGGTCTTTCCCTAAGGTGGCGCTCTGGTCCCGGTACACAAAACCGGTTCTGCCCTCACCTAGCAAGCCCCTCCCCAGATGTCCCACCCCAATCACCTCCGCTGCCCAATAGCAGCAGACCTCGCCTTCTTTCCCCCCCCTCCCATATGCCCCGCCCCCGAAGGCCTCCGAGGCCCCGCCCCAGCTGGCACTGCCCGGTCCGCCTCCGAAGCCCTGCTGGAGCAGGCCTCGTCCCGCAGGCCTCTGAAGCCTTGCTCGGGGGCCAGCCCCCGACTTATCCGATTCCCGACTCCACCCGAGGCCCCGCCCCAGCAGGCACACGCTTCCGACCGGCCCTGAGACTCCGCCCCTCAGAGCCCAGCAACGCCCTCTTCCGGGTCCCGCTTGGTTCCCGGCTCCGCGCGGGCGAGCGCCCTCCACGTTCCGGTCATCTGGGACATGCTGCCTGATTGCCTGTCCGCAGAGGGCGAGCGGCGCTGCCGGCAGCTGCTAGCGGGAACCACTGCCCGGCTATGCTCACGGCCCGCGGCGGCCGCGGTGCTCGTGCCGCTGTGCCTGGTGCACGGTGTCCCAGCGCTGCTCTACACGCTGCGCTCCAGCCGCCTGCTCGGGAGGCACAAGGGGCAAGTCAGGTACGCCGGCAGCCGGCGCACCACCTGCGGCCCGTACAGCCCGCTGAATTTTTCCCTTCAAAAACGGGACTTTGCTCCTTACCGGGAAACGGAGGGAGGCCGTCCGGGGTTCCCCTTCTTTGGCTTCGCCCTCAGCAGAATTGAGAACACTTCAGGGTCAAAGTCTGTACCACTGGGACACAATAGGCAGACTTGGTGTGTCGGAGCAGCAAGATAGTCTTGCCGTGCTGCCGACCTCATACCCTAACCCGCATCTCCAGTGCCTCCCCTCACCCGCTTACTCTAATGATATAGGGAGGTAAACTGCCTCCTGAAGGCCTGTGGTCCCAAGACCTTTACTCATTCAGTTTCCCAGGTGGTAAGTGTGACCCCGACGACCAAGATGTAATACATACAGCCCTTCGGGAGACTCAAGAGGAGTTGGGTCTAGAAGTGCCCAAGGAGCACGTGTGGGGTGTCCTGCAGCCTGTGTATGACCGGGTGAGCCACCTCATCCTGTCACTCCGTGTACCCCAAGTGAAGGAGGGTGAGCCTGCCCTGCTCAGGGTCCAAGGAAGGCGTGCAGGGTAGACTGCGTTGTTCTGGGCTTGAATGTCAAGTGGCTGATTTCAGGGTAGTACCCTTTAAGGGCAGAGGGTTAAAACACTTTGAACCTATAATCAGGCAGCATGGTGGGAAGCCAAGGAAAAGAACTGGAAGTCTGGGCCATGACTACCCAAGGCCTCTGAATGGCAGAGCAGGTCTGCCGCTGAGGTTTGCTTCTCCTGACTGCTCACTCTCCTCCTACCCCAGGAAAAGGCAACTGTAGTCCCTGTGCTTGCCAACGTGGGCCCAGTGAATCTGCAGAGCCTCAGGCCCAACCCTGAGGAGGTGAATGGGGGGTACTGGGGAGTTGGGATGTCCTACCGGGGGATTCAGAGGCAGTCCTCTGTCCACCCTCTCCTTGTCTCCTGCCCACAGGTGGATGAGGTGTTTGAGCTGTCTCTGGCCCACCTGCTGCAGACACAGAACCAGGGGTATACCCACTTCTGCCAGGGCGGCCACTTCCGCTTCACAATGCCTGTCTTCTTGAATGGACCACACCGTGTCTGGGGCATCACAGCTATCATCACTGAGTTCACCCTGAAGTTGCTGGCCCCTGACATCTACCAGCCCTACCTAGTTGTCCCTGAGCTGCCTAGAAGTTGAGGTCTGGCCTTTAAGTGCCTCTGCCTTCATTTGACCAGGCTACTCCAGAGCTGATTAAAAGTCTTTGATAACTCTCCCTCAGCATCTTCTGTGTGGAACATGAAAAAGCAGGACATGGTGGCACACTCTTGGAATTGCAGCACTGGGGAAACAGTTAGGTGGATCTCTTGGGGCTGCTGGCCAGCCTGGATGGGCTATTTGGTGAGAACCAGACCAAATGAAAGACCCTGTTTCAAAAAATCAAGATAGGGGCTGGTGAGATGGCTGGGTGGGTAAAGGCACCTGCCACAAAGCCTGACAACAAGCGTCTGACTTGGGGACCCACATGGTGGAAGGAGAGAACTAACTCCTCCAAGTTGTTCTCTGACCTCTACATGTATGCTCACATATGTGTATGGATAGAGATGCACAGAATAAACGTTTAAAACATGGAAGAAGAGCCGGGTGGTGGTGGCGCACGCCTTTAATCCCAGCACTCAGGAGGCAGAGGCAGGCGGATCTCTGTGAGTTCGAGGCCAGCATGGTCTACAAGAGCTAGTTCCAGGACAGGCTCCAAAGCTACAGAGAAACCCTGTCTCGAAAAACAAAAAAAAAAAAATGGAAGAAGAAAAGTATGTGGTTTACCCTTGTAATGCCTGCACATTGGAGGCAGAGACTGGAGGATGGAGAATTCAAGGTCCCCTTGCACTTGGGTTACATATTGAGACTTTGTCCCAGAAACCAATAAATTGTTGGGTAGCAGAGGGGAAGGGATGCTGGAGCTACTGTCAATGAGATCCCCTGCCAGGAACACTTCAAAGAAGTGACCAATTGCCAGGGCGGAGGTTGGTCTAAGTAGAAGGTACTGCCTGGGCGGTGGAAGAGATACATGGAGATGAAGTGATAGGCCAGACCACACAGAGGACCACCGTAAGGTCAAGGGGCAGACTTGGTAGGGAGACAAAGGGGCATGACTGCTTTGACTGTATGCTAGCCAGGGGACAGGGCTGGAATGTGGTTTGATCTTTAGCTGGCTTTCTCAAGGGAACTAGAATGCAGGGCATTCCCAGCTGCTGTACCTGCTTCTTCCACAGAAGCCTTCCCATCCCTGCACACTTCCAGTCCCCTCTCTTCACTCCCTTCATCCCTCCACATTTCTGCCCTTCTCACCTATTTCCTCTCCTGCCTACCCCCAACACACCCCCTTTGTCACCTCTAGCCCTGCAGCCTCCTTACCCAGCAGCAGGACCACATGACAGTGGCAAAAATAGCTCCATCTGACAGAGTGTGAATGGAGGGGCAGAGGCAGGAGACAAAGCTGGGCTGCCAGCGCTAGGGAAGGGCCCTTGAGCAGTGTGGGTACCTGATCCCCTCCCTGCTCAGTCACACACTTGCTCAGATGGGTCACTTTAGTCTCAGATTCTGTTGCCCTAAACATACACCCAGAGCCAGCAGCAGCAAAGCAGACACAGCTGTCAGAGGTAAGGCCCCCGGAGGGCTGACTCCAGCCTTGACCTCCAGGGAGAGCTCCCAACCCTTCCCTTTCAGTCTGTCCTAGGGCAACCTTGGTGATGTTTCTTTATTCCATCTTGGTGGCTAGGTGTGTGCCCAGTGTCTCTGGTGGGTGAGAGCTTCTCTGAATCTCTGTGTCTGAGCCACCATGGCATGTGCAGGACCAGCTGGTGGGCGGCAGCGGGTTAGCATGCAGGAACACATGGCCATTGACGTGAGCCCCGGCCCCATACAGCCCATCCGCCTCATTTCTGACTACTTCCCACACTTCTATCCCTTCTTGGAGCCGGTGCTGCGTGCACCAGGCTCACAGGCTATGCTGGCCCCAGCCATTCACTCTGCATCCCAGCTGCAACCCAACCCAGAGCCAGAAGGAGACTCGGATGACAGCAGTGAGTAGGGGAAACAATGAGGGAGTGCTCCCTAGGACCGGATCGGGGTGTTCCAGTACCCATGGCAGAGGCCAGGCAAGTGGCACTGTGCCATGTGGGATAGGTGGGTGCAGGATTGGGGTGGCCATGCCTGCCACTTGCCATCTTAGCTGCCCTGGGTACCCTGGAGTTCACACTTCTCTTTGATGCGGACAACAGCACCCTGCACTGCACAGCCCATCGTGCAAAGGTGAGGATGAAGGCAGAGTTTCTGGGATGGGACAAGCCACAGGCCTCTCTACAATCATTTTCTGTTTCCAGGGCCTCAAGCCACCAGCCTCGGGCTCTGTGGACACCTATGTCAAAGCCAACTTGCTGCCGGGGGCCATCAAGGTAAGGGTAAGATCTAGGCCCCTTAAATGGCAGGGCCAGCTTAGGTACCCATGGATCCTGCTTCACCACCACTCCAAGAACTAAGTCTCAGTTGCAAGGATCCAAGAGTCAGGGCAGGAGGCCAGGAGGATGCCTGACCTCCGTGCCTGGCTCCAGGCCAGCCAGCTTCGGACACGTACTGTTCGAGGCACCAGGGGACCTGTCTGGGAGGAGACGCTCACCTATCATGGCTTTACTTACCAAGATGCTGGACGGAAGACCCTGAGGTGAGGACCCAGATCAGGCCACCAGTAGGGAGGCAGGGGGTGGGGCTCGTATGACCAGGAATGACCTGGTTGGCCACTAGGTTATGTGTGTGTGAAGACTCACGACTGAGGAGGCGAGCACCCCCCTTAGGGGAGCTACGAGTGCCCCTGAGGAAGCTAGTACCAAACCAAGCCAGGAGCTTTGACATTTGTCTGGAGAAGCAGAGGCTGGTGAGTGGAGTTGGGGCTCAGGTTGGGTTCACATGGCCAAATTCCATGTAATGAAAATGGGGTAAGGGACCTGGACAATATCTACTGAAGTAACCAAGTATTTTGCTTTTTTAGACCAAGAGGCCCAAGAATCTGGACACAGCCCGTGGGATGTCTCTGTATGAAGAGGTAGGTAGGAGAACTTGACTGAGCAGGTATGGAGACAGACAGGTCCAGATGGCCCAGGCTGAGATCAGAGGCTTGGAGGAATTTGAGTCCATCTCTCTCTTAAGTTCTCTGAGTCCTCAAGAACTGGCTATGCAGGGTGACGATGACTCATTTGCTAGGGTAGCCTGGAGATGAAGAACCCTAGGAAGGACCTGCAGAGTTCTCAGAAGATAGGAAGGCAGAGAACCAGCAGTCTAGAGGCAGAGCCTGAAAAGGTGGTATTTGTGACCAGAGGTGGGAGGACTGGCTAGGGTAGAAGAAGCTTATCTGCCACTAGTGTCCGCCCTGGGGATACCTCTGAGTGTTCCTGTCAGGAGGCAGTGAAGGTAACCCCACCTGAGATCCTGCCCAGAAACCTCACAGCCCGGTAGGCAGGGCATCTACTAGGCTAGAGGCAGGCCTTCTACCTGCTCCTGTCAACAGAGTAGATGCCCTCCCCACTAGTGGAGGCCCAGCTTCTGCAGCCGCTGATTAGTTAACCCCAAGCCTTTGAGTCCCACATAATGGACATCACTAAGAGCCCCAAAACAGTCTGCCAATCCCAGAGCCCATGTGCAGTTGTGTCCTGACACACAGAAGCTGAGGCCATACACTCCTGCATTACTGAGCACTGCCAATGATAAAAGTCTGGATCTCTGCCGTCAATTCTACCCCAAAGATGGGAAAGAAGGCTTGATTTTCCAGGCCATCATCCTAGCTGGGGAGCTCCAATGTCTAAAGAATGTGGCAAAGGACATTCATAACATGGTCAGCCAGGCAGTGGTTGTGGAGGTGGGCTTAAGAGGTAAAAGACCTGTCCCTCTCTGGTGATAGTCTCCCAGAGCTACTTCCATTGCAAGGGAACAAGCCACTTAGAAAGCTCCTGGTCTTGACATGTCACATGCATGGCTGTGACAATCATCAGTTCTCCTACTTGACAAGACAGATGTGAGCAGCAAGCCCCTCCCTTTCTTGGGCTTTGGAGGGTACAGATCTCTGAGTGCCACTGTAAGGTCTCTTCTGGGTACTGGGGCAATGGCTGTTTAGGGAAGTAAACTTGATGGCCTTGTTTTTCTGTAGCCCTTTGTGCTCTCACATTGGGGCCCAGCCCCTACAGGTGGCAGGCTTCAGACAGGACAGGGTCTGACTGTAGCTTGCATCTCCAGGAGGAGATGGAGGCAGAAGTGTCTGGGGAGGAACGTGGGCGCATCCTTCTGTCCCTGTGCTACAGCTCCCAGCGCGGTGGCCTGCTGGTGGGCGTGCTGCGCTGTGCCCACCTGGCCCCCATGGATGCCAATGGCTACTCGGACCCCTTTGTCCGCCTGTGAGTAGAAACAGGCAGGTAGACATGGAGAATGAGAGAAAAAAACCTTTGGCTCTGCAGGGGCACACCTGACAAGCCCATTTCTCCCTCTAGTTTCCTGCATCCAGGTTCTGGGAAGAGATCCAAATACAAGACCAGTGTTCGGAAAAAGACCCTGAACCCCGAGTTCAATGAGGTGAGTCATAGCTGGGAGAACCCAGTAAGTGTGGTCATGGTTTAGCAAACCAGGCCCTGCCTGAGCCTTTTTCTAAATCGGCAAAGAACTCACCTCTTTCCTGTCCCTTTCCCTACAGGAATTCTTTTATGCAGGTCATCGGGAAGAATTGGCCCAGAAGGCACTGCTGGTGTCGGTGTGGGACTATGACCTGGGCACAGCTGATGACTTCATCGGTGAGTAGCAACACAGGGTGCTGAGTGGGGTCCCACAAGCCTCTGCTGGCCACTGACCCATTCCTCGGCAGGTGGGGTACAGCTGAGTAGCAGAGCCAGTGGGGAACGCCTTCGCCACTGGCGTGAGTGCCTGAGCCACAGTGACCACCGGCTGGAACTGTGGCACCTGCTGGACAGTGTGCCCCCCCAACTTGGCGACTAGCCAGCACAGAACCCTGCTTGCAGCCTGTTCAGGGACCAAGATGGTCTGCTGCAGCTGTAAAGAGCTGTAGGTTGGCCCTACCTGCTGTGCGCATTCCTGTCTCCTTTAGGTCACCCCACCTCCAAACACAATACAAAATAAACATCTGCTTCTGCTAGCCAGGTGCCTGTCCTTGTTCTAGGAAAACCTGCTAGCCAGGAGCCTGGCCTTTCTCTAGGAACACCTGCCTCTTCTCTGCCTGCCTCACAGGGCAGACCAGCCCCATACTTGCCTGTCTCTTAGCCTTTAGAGCAGTGGTTCTTAACCTTCCTAACTGGTACAACCCTTCGATATAGTTCCTTGTGTTCTCTTAACACCCAACTTCTAACTGTAACTTTGCTAATGTTATGAATCATAATGGAAATAATCTAATACGTGATCCCCAAAAGGGCCATGACCCACAGGCTGAGAAATATTGCCTTAGAGGCTGCAATGGGCCAGGTTCATGACTGGGTACATAGGTCAGTGGCAGCATGCTCACCCAGCATGCACTAAGGCCTGGAATGGATCTTCTAATGTCATAAAAAGAAAAGTAGGCCAAAGCCAGCCTTTACCTCCCTGTCCCATCCTGCTTCTCTTGCCCAGTGAGGGAGTAAACCTCCACAAGTGGATGGGGGTAGAGGGGTGAAAAGCACAGCCACAGACAAGCTGTGATCAGAGAGTGGGCAGCACTTGTTTATTGTCCAGCTTCCCAAAGGGATGTGAAAGTAGGAGGCCAGGGTACAGCTCAGGAGGCTGCCTGCCGGGCCGGGTGCTGCTGAGCAAACCGTTGCATTCGCTCCTCAAGCTCTGGCCGAAAGTGTCGGATCAGACCCTGGGAAGGAAAGGGAGGCACTGTATGAAACAGAATTCCAATTTCCCAAAGCTCTGGGCTCTTAATGCCACCCACCATAGTGAGACACAGCAGAGCAGTGTGTACCTGTACTGGCCATGCGGCCCCATCACCTAGAGCACAAATGGTGTGACCCTCTATCTGCTTGCTGATCTCCCAGAGGGAGTCAATCTCAGCTGGCCGGGCATCCCCCTTCACAAAGCGGGCCATCACTTTGTTCATCCAGTCAACACCTGCAACAGAGCAGCAAGAGGGGCCTGAGGCTCTCCCACCGGGGAGGGGGACAACACCGAAGGGGTGCAGGCCTCATGGCAAGCAAAAGATTAAGAACAGCCCAGCAACCAAACCCCAGCCTTCCCAGGAAGCTCACCCTCACGACATGGGGTACACTGGCCACAGCTCTCATGCTTGTAGAACTCAATAAGACGAGCGATGGCTTTCACAATGTCTGTCTAGGAGACAAGAAGCAATGCACAAACACCTTAGCCTCCCACAAAACCCCTAACCTGGGTTCTAGTGTTCTGGCCCACACTCTCCCACTGTACTGGGATCTCAGGCTATAAGGATTGGTAGGGTAGGGAGTAATGCCCAGGCTGGCAGTAGGATTGTGGGGCATGGGGCTATTACCGAGCGATCCATTACAATCACCGCAGCTGTGCCCAGGCCTGTCTGTGCTTGCACCAGTGCATCAAAGTCCATAAGCACTGTCTCACACACAGATTTGGGGATCAGTGGAGTGGATGAGCCACCAGGAATCACAGCAAGGAGGTTGTCCCAGCCGCCGGTGACACCACCTGTGGCAATTCCCAAAAGAATTACCATGGCTAAGCCTGGCACACCCACCTAGGCTTAAGATAGGACCAATGTCAGCCCTGAACCCAGTCCCACCCCTGAGGCTTCCCACTTTGCCACCTCCTAGCACCTTGCCCCTCCTGGCTGGTCCCCAGGCTTACCAGCATGCTTCTCAATCAGCTCCTTCAGTGGCACAGACATCTCCTCCTCCACAGTGCAGGGGTGGTTGACATGGCCAGAGATGTTGAACAATTTGGTACCTGAGTTGCGTTCTCGGCCAAAGCCAGCAAACCAGGTGCCCCCACGACGGCAGATGGTGGGGGACACAGCCACTGTCTCCACATTGGCCACAGTTGTGGGGCATCCAAATACCCCTTTGCAAGAAAATGAAAAGAGATTGGTGACTGGTGGCTTCCCAGGAAAGGAAACATGATTTTGTTTTTTTTCCCCCCGAGACAGTGTTTCTCTGTGTAGCCCTGGCTGTCCTGGAACTTGCTTTGTAGACCAGGTTAGCCTTGAACTCAGAGATCCCCGCTTGCCTCTACCTCCCAAATGGTAAATTAAATGCGTGTGCCACCACTGCCTGGTTGGGAACATGTTTCTTGCAGTGGGATGCTTCCTACCCTAGTCTTATGGCAGTTCCTACTCTTATCTCCTCATCATTCTTGCCCACACTGCTCTCCAGTCCAGGGGAGCTCATATGCTCACCACCACACTCCTAGCTCCTACAGCAGGTACTGTGAGACGCAGTCCACTGCTAGCAGAGGACATGGGTATCTGATTGTGGCACTGGTGGAGCCTGTGTTACTAATACCTTCTCCTATCAATCCGTCCTCCCCTCCAAAGGGCACAGAGAAATATAGTAAGAACCACCCAAGGGGTCCCTGGTCAGATCCAGGATCCCACAAGGTCTTACCCACATCTGCTGGAAAGGGTGGCTTCAGGCGTGGCTTTCCCTGCTTGCCCTCAATGGACTCAATGAGTGCTGTCTCCTCTCCACAGATGTAGGCCCCAGCCCCACGCACCACAAACACGTCAAAATCATAGTCAGAACCACAGGCATTCTTGCCAATCAGACCTGCTTCATAGGCCTCTCGGATAGCTACCTGTGGGACAAAGTGTGAGTTCCCCAGCCCCACCACACTCCAAGAGTCAGCTTCTAATCCAGGGGCCATGGAACCCTTAAAGACTTCTTAAATCAACCTTTGTAACACAAAGAAGAAGTTTGGGGCCAGGTCCTATTGTTGATGTATGCAGAAATGGATACCCCACCCCAGGCTGGACCAGACAGAGACTAGTGCTACCATCTAAGAACGGCTGTGCCAGGAAAAGGAGCATGATAGGGATGCATGCACTGTCGGCCAACACCCATGTGCTCACCTGCAGATTGGAGGCCTCATTGTAGAATTCCCCTCGGATGTAGATGTAGGCAGCCCGGGCGCCCATGGCTCGGCCTCCCACCAGGCAGCCCTCCACCAGTTTATGAGGATCATGGCGCATGATCTCTCGGTCCTTACAGGTTCCTGGCTCCCCCTCATCAGCATTCACCACCAGGTACTTGGGCCTGTGGGGTCCTGAACATCAGTCAGGCTACAGACATACCAGGACCCAGCACTCAATCAAACTCCATTCCTTCTGTACCCAGAGAAGCCTCAAAAAAGCTGATCCTCTCTGCCCTAGCTGAGGTTCTTTGCCTCACTCCAATGAGAGCCCAGTCCATCTTTGGCCAGGTATGCCTACAAAAAAGTCTTTGCTCTCCTTAGTCCCAACATCTCTCCCTGTGCCTTCCCTTCCGAGTCAGCTCCTGGTCGTAACAACTCTTCTTCAACCTTCACCACAGCCCTGAGACCAACAGGAGATAGAGTGGCTGACTTTAAAAAAAGAGAAAAGAAAAATTGGGCTGATGTGGTGACCCACACCTTTAATCCCAGTATTCTTCTTCTTCTTCTTGGTGACCCACACCTTTAATCCCAGTATTCTTCTTCTTCTTCTTCTTTTTTTTTTTTTTTTGCTGTTGTTTATTTTTCTGAGACAGGGTTTCTCTGTAGCTTTGGAGCCGGTCCTGGAACTCACTCTGTGGACCAGGCTGGCCTCAAACTCACAAAGTTCTGCCTCCCGAGTGCAGGGATTAAAGGTGTGCACCACCACTGACTGGCTATCCCAGTACTCGAGTCAGAGGCAGAACTCTTGTGAGTTCGAGGCCAGTCTGGTCTACAAAGCAGGTACCAGGATAGCCAGGGAAAAACCCTATCTAGGGAAAAAAAAAAAGGTTTTGCTCATTACATATATTTATGGTAGAGGTACCATGCACCGTAACACATGTGAAACTCGGGAATGACACATGAGAGTCAGTTCTCTCTTCCAGGTATGTCCTGGAGCTGAGCTCGGGTCACCAGCCTTGGAGGCAGGCTCCCTGACCTGCTGAGCCATCATGCCAGCCCATGGCTCACTGCTATGATTTGCACTCTAGGTGTCAACTGAAGCTGCATGTCAAAAGCTGAACCAGCATTATCTTTCTAATTCCCGCATATCATACTTAGGCACAAAAAAAGAAACTTCAGATTCAAAAGGACCAGATACCGCAAAGCTCGACAATTACTAATAAGGCCTGCCTGAATCAAAATCTTGTATGGATTGTAGCCTCTTGAGTCCCTGCTGAGGAAATCCAGAGACATCTTTTAAGTTCTGCCTAACCTCTTAGAGTCTGCTAAGTCCTCCAGAATCAGTTCCAAAGTCCAGTGCTCCAGCAGCCCCCAGTCTGTCCTACAACCACATCTCAGGGTACTCCCCACAAACCTGCCATCTGAGGGCTTATTCATGAAGCTCCACTTGAGGCCAGTGGGAAAGCCAGCACCACCACGGCCCCGTAAGCCAGATGTCTTGATTTCACCCAAGATCCAGTCAGGCCCTTTCAGCAGGATCTCTTTTGTCTTGTACCAGTCACCACGACTCTGGGCACCTTTCAACCTGGAAAGAGTAAGAAAGGATGTAAGGGAGAGGCCCTGCTAAGGGACCCAGCAGGCCAAGGGCACCATCTCACCTCCAGTCATGGCGACCATACAGGTTGGTGAAGATCCGGTCTTCATCCTTCAGTGAGCCAAATGAGGTTTTCTTGGGTGCTGTCTGGAGAGACAAAAGGTCAGGAGGCGGCCCAGCAGAGCTCTGTGGCCATGAGGGGTTGGGACAGAAGCTTCAGCTGCTTGGGCCCTCCAGAATAGAAGGGGCTGGGCCACAGAGGGGGCGGAGGCTTCAGACTCTTCAAAGTGTTACAGCTACCTGTCATCACTACCTATTTCAGTGCTCCCTGTTTAGAAGTTACCGAGCTAAACATTCCACACCTCACCTCAACTCACCCAGGTAACAATCCTGAGGTAGGAATCCTTTCCTCCATTTTACAAAGGAGGACTCTGAGGCCCTGAGCAAAAGGAACTTAGGGACGGCCATAAAGCTAAAAGTAGATGGCCCCTGCTGAGCCCATGTCATGCTTCAACTGTGGCATAACACTGCTTTCCCAAGTCCAGCATTTATTTGTCTGGCTCTTCCACTAGGGCAAAACCTGGTGAGAGGAGGGGTCTGACATCCCTGCAAAAGAGGCAAACTGTGTTCACTGAGGGAAACAAAATGCCTCACTGGGGAAGGGACACAAAATGGGTGTGGGGCCTACCTGGGATAAAGTAGAGATGTATGGGCTGGAATGGGTCATGACAGTAGAAAGTGGCCAGACTTCCAGTCTCGCCTCCTTAAAAGTACTTCTCAGGTGTTGTGGTGGATGCCTGTGGTCCTAAGAGCACCCCGGGGCGCTGATAAGAGCATCATCACTAGTTCGAATACAGCTTGGACTATAAGGTGAATCCCTATCACATAACGCAAACAAAAACCACAAAAGCGCTTCCTGGACTCTACAGGAAGCAGAACACTGGCGGGGAATGAAGAGATATCCATTCTCTCCAAAGCTGTTTTCTGCATTTGCAAATGGGACAATGACCCCGATACCCAGCAAGATTGCGAGAAAGAAATAACAGACCTTGATGCCTCAAACCCTGCAAACCCTCACGCTAGGACGAGATTGCTAAAGAAACTGGACCGGAAAGCCCTGGGTCGGGACCGTTCGTTTGTATCCAGGCTGAGCTGCAGCCCGAAGAGAAGGAGCGCGCCGCGCGGACACCCCAGGCCTGAACCAGGACGGGCCTCACCGTGCCGCTGCTGAAACGCACAGATACCCGCACGGGAAGCGACCCGCCGAGAAGCTGCCGTGCCGCTAGCATCGTGGGACCCAGGCGGGTCACCTCCCGCTGTCACCTTCACAGCTCCCGGCGCGGGACAGGCGCGAGAGAAACGCACAAGTTGGGCGCACAGGAAGTGCGTCACACGCCTCTCAACCAGCGGCGCGCCCGTGCGTCGTCCCCGCGCCTTTATGCTCCGCCATTGGCTCCGCCTACCAAGAGGGCGTGGACACGGGGGCCGTAAATTTACTCTAGTGCTGAGCCTTCTGGGAGATGTAGTCCAGCTGCTTCAGCCCCTCCTTCCTTGGAGACCAGTTTCCTTTCCCAAGTAAACAAGGCTCCGCTTTCGCCCTCTGCTGGATCCCGAGTATTCCACTCCCTACAGGCTCTTCGTTTAGTGGACACCAGCTGTATGCACGGATGGATGCTGGGGAGAGAATCAGTGGTGCTAGAGCCGGATCGACCTGATTTGGTGTAATTACGCTTACCCAGTCGAACGCTATTGGACTAAGCGCTCCCTCTGGACATCCGTCTGCCCGGGGAAGTGCTTATTAACCACAGAACCGGGTGACACACGCGTGCGCCCGCGCGCGCGCATACACACACACACACACAAACACACACACACTCCCTCCGAACATCCGTCTTCCCCGGGGAAATGCTTATTGACCACAGAACCGGGTGACACACACACACACACACACACACACACACACCCCACGCACACTCCTGGACATCTGTCTGCCCGGAGAAGTGCTTATCAACCACAGAACCGGGTGACACACACACACACCACACACACACACGCACACACCCAAGGCTGACCCTGCTTCTTTGCATTGATCTTCTCGATGACATTGTGTCTGCGGGCCTTTCGGAGTGATGCAGAAACCAGAGATGATCGATCACTGGGTGTCACATGCTCCGACAGATGCTGCACGGATTGCCCTCCCCTTTCCAGGGGATCTACCCTTGGTGCTCTGGCTCCACACTGCAACCTGATCCCTCCTGTCTTCAGAATCCAACCCCGGACTGACACTTAAGGATTCCACCATCCCTTCAGCATGGCCCAAGCTACTGTTGTCTCTTCCAAGACCCTTTTCTGGGCCTTGCTGGGCATTAGAGCATGAGTGTTGCTATCTCCTTCCCCTTTATTTTCTCTGTCCTTTTCAGTTCCAGAAAGTATTGGGCACTTGATCAATCAATGCTTGTTTTACACAGCCTTTTGGGACCTTGCTCTGTTCCGGTGTGACTTTTAAAGAACAAAACCAAAAATGTTTTGTTTGTTTTTCTTTTAAGATTGGGTCTCATTTAACCCTGACAGGCCTGTAATTTACTTTGTGGAGTAGTCTAGCTTTGAGCTTGCTGTGATCCTCTGACTTCGTAATGCTGGTTATACAAGAATGCCCCAGATATAACGGTTTCCCTCTCTTCCTCCCTCCCTCCCTCCCTTCCTTCCTTCAGTTTTACTGGACAGGGTCTCACTATACATTTCTAGCCGTGTAGGGTCAGATTAACCTTGAGCTCACAGAAATCCTCTGCCTCCCATGTGTATGCCATCAGAACTGGATTTCTTTTTGGCTTTTTTCCCTGTTTAAGTCTTCCATTCTGGGTAGGAAGGACCTGTTCTGCCCTCATCCTTTCTCTTTAGAAATGTACTTGCAGCCTTGGTGGTGACACAAGCCTTTAAAATCTCAGCACTTGGGAAACAGAGGCAGGCAGATCTTTGTGAGTTTGCGACATCAGCCAAGGCTATACAGAGAAACCCTGAAAGAAAGAAAGCTAAGTCAGCCAGCAAGTAGTGTTGTAGTGTTCCACCTCCATCTTTTCTGCCTCCAGCATCCTACCTCCAGTTCTTGTTCTTTCTTCTAACCTCAATGATGAACTGCTTTTTATTTTTGTTTCTTTGAGGCAGGGTTTACCTCTGTAGCTTTGTAGTCCATCCTGGAACTAGCCCTTGTAGACCAGACTGGCAAATTCATAGAGATCTGCCTGCCTTATGTCACCACCACCTGGCCCCAAACTGTTTTTGGTTATGGTGTTTATCACTGAAATAGACAGGAAACTAGGAAATGGCCCCGGATGGTGTTAACTCCATGGGGTGAAAATGAGGTTCTGAAGGATTTCCTCCTTGACTGGTAGAGCTGGACTCCAGTCCAGGCTTTCCTTCCCATAATGCTCTGCACTCAGCAGCCCCACAGCACTACTGACACACCTGCCACACTCACTGCCTTTATCAATGATCCCAAAAGAGGCACCAAAAGCATCCACATCCTGCCTGAAGTTTCACAGCCTCGCAGGGCTGTCTAGGTCCCTTCTGGGCACAGAAGAAAAGCCCGAGTAGAGCTAGGGTTTACACAGCTAATCCCAGGGCTCAGATTTAACTCTGTTGATCCTCTGGGGACAGGAGGAGGAGGATCAGGATGGAGCTGGAGGATTTCTCAACGCCTCTTTCTCACGCCACAAAGAGAAGCAATGGGGGTGGCAGAGACAAGAGATGATGGTCATGGAAGTGGTGGGAATAGTGCATGAAGGGCAGATCCCATGTTCATCTAGTGCCAGGCTCAGCATCAAGTGCTTACCATGTGTTATTTATTCCCTAATCTCCCACATACAAAGTCTAACCTATGAACCTGATTGCAGAAGCAGACAAGGTAGCTAGGATGCCAAGTGGTCCACTCAGCAAGGTACAGCTGCCAGTGTCCTTGCTTGCCAGGCTCCTCAAGTAAGAAGGTCTGGGCAGAGGCAGGAGGATTACTACACATTCAAACCTATCCTTGTGCATGTAGTGAATTCCAGGCCAATCAAGGATACATAGTAAGATCCTTTTCAAAAACAGGGCTTTTTATTTTTGTTTTTTATTTATTTTTATTATTATTATTTTTTTGAGGTGGGGTTTCGAGACAGGGTTTCTCTGCAGCTTTGGAGCCAGTCCTAGAACTAGCTCTTGTAGACCAGGCTGGTCTCAAACTCACAGAGATCCACCTGCCTCTGCCTCCCGAGTGCTGGGATTAAAGGCGTATGCCACCACCGCACGGCCTATTTTTATTATTTTTAAGGAGGCAGCTGGAGATGTTCTTTAACTTGCCTACCATGCTCAAGGTCCTGCCTTTGACTCCAGTAAAGAGAGGAGGTGTGTGTGTGTGTGTGTGTGTGTGTGTGTGTGTGTGTGTGAAACAGAGGCAGAGAGAGACATAGAGGTCTATAAACTGGCTGTGCAGGCCCACATCTGTAATTCTAACTCTTGGCAGACTAAGGCAAGAGGATTATCATGAATTTGAGGCCAAGTCAGGCTAGAAAAATAAAAGTCTTTTTCAAGGTCCACTGTGGTGTCACGTGCTTGCTCCTTCTCAGACTGTTCTGCCTGTGTCTCTGGCTTCTGTCTGCACACCAGGGATCATGAGGGAAGCCTGCTTTCCCACATGCTTCATGCCACTGTGCTTGCCTTGCACCCCGGCTTCCATGTTCTCAGCCCTTCCTCACCTGGAAATTTCCACGTTCCCTAACGACCCCCACCCTGCTTCCAATTCATTTTCTATAAGTATGGAGCCAGCAGAAATGTTACAAGCCCCAGGCTCATTTGTCTCCTGCCCTCTGCCAGCAACTGTTCACGGTTCCCCACTGACTCAGGACTAAACTCAAGGTTCCTATTTCCAGCATTCAAGACTCCATGTCCTCTCTCCAATTGCCCTGTCTGCACATCTGGCACACACTAGGGATATGTTAGTCCCTTTGGCCCCTTTCTTCCTATTCCTCCTCCTGAGAAACTCTGTGGATGTCACCATTTCCAGGAAGCTTTCTTCGTCCACCAAGATCAACTATATAGAGTAACCCTTGTCTTGGGCCCAGGGGGACAAAGGCCTGTGTGACAGGAACTTCTCTTTATGTGACCCTCAGAATGGCATTACAGAAAATGTTTATTTAATACCATAACTGATTTTATATTTCAAAAAAAAAAATAAAGCCTTCTTTTGTTATAAATGTACAAAATATACATTTTGGAAGGGCTGTATGGCTCTTTAAACCAGGTATGATTGTACACACCTTTTCTTTTTTTTTAAAGATTTATTTGTTACCTATACAGGTAATATAGGTATTTATTATCTATACAGTATAACACAGGTGTGTTTATTACCTA
>JAQHUG010000205.1:3391279-3402820 GCA_028555095.1 Dicrostonyx torquatus | reverse complement strand
ATAGCTCATGAATTCAATGATCCAAAAATTTTAGCACTTGACATAAAAGACTAAGACTTGCCCACCATCCAAGAGCCAAATGCTTTTGAATCTGATATTGTAGTGACTGCCAGTAACTATGAAGCTTGCTGACTCCTTTTTTTTTTTTTTTTTTTTTTTTTGAGACATGGTCAATACCTGGCCTCAAACTCACTACAAAACCAAGGGAGACTTTGGGCTTTTCTTTCTTCCGTCCTTACCTCCTGATCGCTGGGTTTACAAACTGGAGCCCCAACAGCTGATTTTATCAGAGCTGGGGCTTGAGCCCAGGGCTTCATTCATGAAGTTAGGCAGGCCATCTGGCAACTGAGCTCCATCTGCCCCTTGGTAGAGCAGTCTTGATCATGTCTTGATCATCTCTTAGCAGCACAGCTTTTTCCTGAAGAATGTTTGGTGTTGGTGTCTGAGATGGTCTTGTAACTTTCATAATCTGTGGTTAATTCCCTCTGTCACTTTGCCCTCAAGTAAAGTACCGTTGACCTAAGGGGGCACTGGATGAGGCTGCTGAGAGCAGCATGAAGCCGGTTAGCTTTAATCCTCTGCTCTTCTGTGGCTTTGAACAAGTTCTTTGACCTCTTTATACCCCGAGGTGTAATTGCATTCATGAATGCATTCATAATTGCATTTACACCTCGGGGTATAATGAGGTCTTCATGTGTAAAGTTTTTGAATAGGAACTGGTACACGGTATATGCACAGACCTGTTAACTGTTCTCATATTTCAGGTTTTTGTTTATTTTTTGCTTTGGGACAGGGTTTCTTGTGGCTCAGGCTGACCTTAGACTTGATACTTCCCAGGCTGACCCTGAACTCTGAGTGCTGAAATTGCAAGTGTGCCTCCCCACACAGTTGGGTTTGTTTGTTGGTTTTTTTGTTTTTTGTTTTTTGAGATAGGGCCTCACTACATCCTGAAGCTCACTACGTAGACCAGACTGACTTCAAACTCACAGAGATTGCCTGCCTCTGTATCCCGAGTTATAACTATATCTCATTTGCAGCCTAGCTAGATACAATGAGTCAGCACACAGATGGAATGCAGCTGTCTGAGTCCTGCTTAGGGGAGGGATGTGTAAGGCAGCACCAGGCCCCATCGCCCAGGTCCCAGCCCTGTGTCAGCCTGCACCTGGCTGGGCACCTGCACTGTCCACATCCCTCTTTGTCTTCTGCTGGTCATGAGGAACATTGTCTACACTTCCGTCCAGTGGGGCCACTAAGGTCTCAACTGAGACAAGTCACAGGTCACATCACCATTTAGCCACTCCTGCTGTGTCCCCACAGCCAGCCTGAGTTCAGACACCCAGCAGGTCAGGGCCAACTCTCTGCAGTGTCTCCTCTGCCAGCCCTGAGTTGTCCCTGGCATCCTGCCCACTCTTTGTTCTGAAACAAGGTTCTAACCTCTTTTTGTCCAGCGTGGCCCTTGATGGCTGTGTGGGATGGCAGATATAGGAGGTGTCTGTATGCTCCTTGGGAACTGTTAGAAACACGAGACCATTAACCCACCCCAAAGTGTTCGGCTGGAACCTCCAGCTCACTCCTGTGTGATCCAGAAAGCCCACTCTCCTCTCTCCAAACCCTACCCTCTCCGAGAATCTCCAGCAAAGCTACCAAAAGCCCAGTTCTGCAATCTTGGCGCCTACAGTAGCTCCTCCCCTGAAGTTGCCAGCAGCCCAAGACCCCGCCTAAAGCGCTCAACTTTTGACCGTACCTGGACACAAACCCAGTTTATGATGGACACGTCCTCGCCCCTCACCTACAATCTGCTTTAATTAACATGTGACTTCTCCTGGCTCAATCTCTTGGACTAGAGAACTCACTCAGGACTTGCTTCGCTAAATAAACCTATTCTTTTACTTTTTCAGTTCGGCCTGACCTGGCTTACTGTGTCAGTGGAGAAACCTATTATTGGGGTACAGAAAACCCATAACAAAGGATGCAGTTTTTAGAATGGCATTGATTTGTGAATCTGCAGTTCTCAACCTGTGGGTCACAACCTCTTTAAGGGGGTTTGAATGACCTTTTCACAGGGGTTGCCTAAGACCATCAGAAAACACAGATATTTACATTAAACTCATAACAGCACAAAAATTACAGTTATTAAGTAGGAACAAAATAATTTTATGGTTGGGGTCACCACAGCATGAGGAACTATGATAAAGAGTCGCAGCATTGGGAAGGTTGAGAACCACTGAACTTGAAGGAAGGAAAACAGCCTGTCGGGTCTTTGTAGCTAGACACAGGCGAAACCACTCAGCTTCCACCACGTCTTCTCCTGAGGTCACTCTGTACCTTGCAAAAGCAGTTTCTCCCCATAACAAAATCTTAAAACAAGGAGGAGGGGCCTCTGTTGCTGCACTGAGTCACGAGGCCCCAGGTGGTGTTCATGGCTTTTTCCTTGCATGATTTGGTCCGTGACACTTGGAGTCAGTACTTTAGTAACTCAGGAACGTTACTGGTGCAAGACCAGTAGCCAAAGATATGGCTTTCCAAACCTACACATTCATTGCAAACTCTGGCCCACGACCCGCCAGGGTTTCTCATAGAACTGAGAATTTGACAGTAAAATGTGTACGGGACGAAGAGCCAAGAATGGCCAAGATGTCTCTTTTTCAGTACTAGAGATGAAACTCAGGACAGACTCCAAGCACTCTACCACTGAACCATGCCCCAGTTCCTCCATGGTGGATCCTATGGGCAGATTAATCTTGAATAACAGCACGAAGCTGAAGGTACCTGCCTTCCACAAAGCCAGCCAGCTAGAGCAGCTGAGACAGGCAGGAGTGATCCTGACAGAGATTCATTTTATTTCAGTTTTTTGTTTTGTTTTATTTGTTTGTTTTAATGTATGGGTGTTTAGCATGTATGTATGTCTGTGCACCATATGCGTGCCTGATACCTGTGGAGGCCAGAAGAGGGCATCAGATCCTTTAGGACTGGAGTTATAGATGGTCTTGAGCCCCTATGTTGGAAATTGAACCTGGGTCCTCTGCAAAAGCAGCCTGTGCTCTTAACTGCTGGGCCACCCCTCCCACTCTGAGACAGTTATTTTTTTTAATCCTAATTTTCTAAATGTCCTGCAGCCTCAGCTTTCCTGTCTTCTTTATTAGTCTCTTTCTTTCCTCCTCAGCCTGAGATCCATAGAATGACACTATTGCAAACAAATGAAACTAGAACAGGGCTGGTGAGGTGGCTCACTGGGCAAAGGCACCCACTGCCAAGTCTGAGGCCTGAGTTCAACTTCTTTTTTTTTTTTTTGTTTGTTTTTGTTTTTTTGAGACAGGGTTTCTCTGTAGCTTTGGAGCCTGTCCTGGAACTAGCTCTTGTAGACCAGGTGGCCTCGAACTCACAGAGATCCACCTGCCTCTGCCTCCCGAGTGCTGGGATTAAAGGCATGCACCACCACTGCCCGGCCTGAGTTCAACTTCTAGAGCTCTGGTGGTGGAAGGAGATATCCTTCTCATGTAGCCCAGGCTGCCTCACACTCACTATGTAGCTGAAGACGACTTTTAACTTCTTACTGCTGACACCTCCTAACCAATGGATGGCTCACACACACTGGGTAAGCATTCTCAACTGAGCCACATACCCAACCCTTAGATGTCACTCTCCCCCCCACACCCCTTGAAAGAGGATCTTGCTATATATCCCTGGATAACCTTGAACTCACAGATATCTGGCTACCTCTGCCTCCTCAAAGCACCACCACACCTGCCATTCATTCATTCATTATTATTCTTTGAGACAGGATTTCTCTGTGTTGCCCTGGCTGTCCTGGAACTCACTATAGACCAAGCTGGTCTTGAACTCAAAGATTGTTGCCTCTGCCTCCTGAGTGCTGGGATTAAAGCATGTGCCACCTCTGTCCAGCTCTCTTTTAAATGATTTATTTATTTTTATTTTATGTACATTGGTGTTTTGTCTACATGTCTGTGTGAAGATGTCAGATCCCCAGGAATTGAAGTTATAGACAATTGTGAGCTGCCATGTGGGTAAAGGGAATTGAACCAGGGTCCTATTAAAGAGTAACCCATGTTTTGTTTTTTTTGGTTTTTTTTTTTTTTTGGTTTTTTTGAGACAGGGTTTCTCTGTGGCTTTGGAGCCTGCGCTGGAACTATCTCTTGTAGATCAGGCTGGTCTCGAACTCACAAAGATCCGCCTGCCTCTGCCTCCTGAGAGCTGGGATTAAAGTCGTGCGCCACCACCGCCCGGCACAACCCATGTTCTTAACCACTGAACCATCTCTCCAGCTGCTGGTGTCATTCTTAAAAGTTATTTTATAAAGGTAAAGATGCTGGAGTGATTTGTTGCCTGGCTTTGTTGTTTTATTTTCAGTTTCATTGTTTAATAATACAGTTGTTGCCTGCACTCTCTTTTGCTGGCTGGACTATTCTACAATTCTCATAGAGGCATGAGAAATGATTATTGTAAAGAATGTTCTAGAGCAGTTGAAAGGATGATGATTTTCCCATCCTATTTTGAAACTTGTGTTTAAACTTCAAAGTCTCTTCATTAGTTTATATTACATTTATGTATCTATGTATCTTTCTGTGTATCTATGCATGTGCGTGTATGTATGTATGTATGTATGTATGTATGTATGTATCTATCTATCTATCTATCTATCTATCTATCCCTCTATCTCTCTATCTGTGGGTATGTGTATACCATGGCATATGTGTGGAGGTCAGGGGACAACTTAGAGCAGGAGGCTCTTTCCTTCTACCACATGAGTCCTAACGGTTGAACCCAGGCTGTGGACTTGTCAGCAAGCACCTTTACCTTGGCCCTGTTCATTCTCATTTGTTTGAGATTGGGCCATCCTTTGTAGCCCAGACTGGCCTCCAGCTCACCCTCTCCCATAGTCAGCCTGGTGAGTACTAGGGGTGTTCCATAACACCCAGCTTCCCTTTGAGTCTCTGGTTTGTGAATTCCAGGCAAGCAGATTGGTGCTAGAAGCTTTCAATTGGCTTTGCTTCAAATTTTACTTTAGTGAGAAGCTGAAAAAGACTTTTGTTTTTGTGGTCTTTGTGGTTTAGAAGAATTCTGACAGTTCAGAGGGAGGTCAGCCTTCTGTGTGGGAGATCGCAGGCATTTCCTCTGAGCTAATAATAATAATAAATTTCCTCTGATAATCTGATACACCACAATGAGCCTGGTGCAAAGGAAATCCTCAACTGTAAGGGGGTTCATTTGGGACCTTGTTTAAGAGACACACCCCAGGTCTAAGGTCATAAGGACATTGTTTTTCACTGTTACTAGTTCTTTCTTTATTCATTTTGAGACAGGGTCTCTCTATGTAGCTCAGGCTGGTCTTGATCTTGGAATCCTCCTGTTTCTACCTCCCTGGTGCAGAGATCACAGGTGACTGCAGACACAGTCTGATCAACTGCCTCTTGCCCCTGCCACCATGACTTCCCCATCGTGACGGACTGTGTACCCTTGAACAGTAAAGTCAAAATAAACCCTTCCTTCCTTAAGTCGCTCCCCCCCCCCCCGGGGGGCAGGGTTTCTCTGTAGCTTTGGAGCCTATTCTGGAACTAGCTCTTGTAGACCAGGCTGGTCTCAAACCCATAGAGATCCGCCTGCCTCTGCCTCCCGAGTGCTGGGATTAAAGGCGTGCGCCACCACCGCCCGGCCTTAAGTTGCTCTTGTAACAGCAACAGGAAAGGAGGCGCAGACTCTGGGTCTTCACTCCTGAGAGGGTTGGAGGCCACCAGACCGTCCTTGTCAGTCATGGTTGTTTCTCAGTACTTCATTATTCTGGGTGCTGTGTGTCCTTTGCTCTTCAGCCCTGGGAACCCAACTGTGTGCTCAGTCCTGACTGAGCCTTTCTCTGTCTCTCTGGACTTCATCAAACAACAGTCCCTTTCTTATGTTACCACAGCTTCATCTGCTCCATTTCACACACGTTCTCAACTTTTCCTCCCAGTATTTCTCATGTGCTACCCTATATTAGACCCCCAAACTTGTCCTCTTCTCATACTCATGCCCCGGGTATAGGAGTGTCTTTTTACACCCCCCACCCCCCACAATGACTAGTGTTGACTTGGAGGCTTGACTCCACTGTCTCTCTTTTTTCTCCTGCTTACTTTCCCTCCTTCCACATTACAGATTGCTCTTGTGTCAGTTGCCATTTGTCAGCTTGAGAGCATATAGGAAAGTCAGGTTCTTTCTTTCTTTTCTAACTTTAATTTTATTTGCATGGGTGTTTTCTCTGCATGTATGTCTGTGCACCACTTGTGCGTCTGGTGCTTGCAGGGGCCAGAAGAGGGCATCAGATCCCTTGGAACTAGAGTTACAATTTGTAAGCCACTACATGGGTGCTGGGAATTCAACCCAGGTCCTCTGGGAGAGCAGCCAGTGCTCTTAACTGCTCAGCCACCTCCCCATCCTGGTATTATTTTGGTTTTAATTCACCTACCTGAATCCAAAGGCCTACCTATGGCAATATGGGCTGCAGCCACTGGCCCATTTCTCCATCTTCCCAGGCAATACCTAATGTTACCTCCAACTATTCTGTCTACCTGGGATTTGCCAAGTTGTTCAGGCATCCCACTTTGATGCACCATCCAAGACTGTTCTGATATCATAAACATCCTCTATCCATGCACTCAGCCACGGCCATCCCTTGCCCAGCCACACCACTCCACGGCACTTGGGCCGACCTCAGCCAGGACGTTAATGCTTCTCTTCTTGGCTCTCTAGTGACAATTCCTTTAAGACTTGATTTTATTGCAATGAGGGTTTTTGTTTTGTTTTGTTTTGAAAAGATGGAGGGAGGGAGTTTGTTGTCTAGATGGGTTTTTGTATGTGGGGTCTGTCTTTGCACCAATAGTGGCTTCCGGTGTTAGGTAAGTCTCCTCAGAGCTGTTCTTTTCTCCTTTCAGGCTGCTTGAAGGAGGCCCCTGTGGCCTTTTCTTCTCTCCACCTACAACACTGGGGACTCACTCTGAGGGAGATGCCATGCAGCCCTGTTCTGCTCACACCCAGGGCCTCTGTGTTGACCGTTCCACCTCTCCAATTGCCACTTTATCCCTTTTCCTTCTCCATCCTTCATCCAAAAGGGTGATAAGACAGGGCAGTAGAGAGTGGGGTTGCCCAGTTATGATGTTCAATTCTACCTGTCAGTTTGACTGCTTAGATACATGGGCCCTACTCCTGGAAAAGGGTGGTTTTGTAGTGTTTGAATTTGAAAAGGAGACAGGAGGTGTGTCAGGTGTTCCGTTCATGCTGCTCTGTAGGAGAAACAGGGGCACTCTGTAGAGTGCTTCTGCCAGTCGCTAATGAACTCAGCAGTTTGAGTTTCTTTATGAAGCGCCTATCCAGCTGTTGTAGCAGTAGCATCAATGCAATAATTCCCATAACCAGAGTAAAAACCAGTCCGAGCATTTACATGTTCTTCTTAATATTCATTCTGTCAGCAAGGTTCTGCACCAGAATCATCACGGTGAGTCTTGCCATGGCCTCAAGCAACGTCACTGCTGTTCAGATGACTGGCCTTGCTCTAAGAATGTATAAACTTTCAGAGGCTATGTTTAAAGACATACTAGAATTAACACAGGTATGAAGGGTACAGAGTTCACATGTGATGCTGTAATTATTTGGGTGTCACAGAACAGGCCCCTTCAGTAGCAAATAACAGTACATATGCTATAAAAGGATGGCTTTGATTTAGTCTAAAAGACAAAGTATACTTATTAATGTTGACTTTCTATTCCATGCTTTAAGAGGGTGGGAGGTACTTGTTAATTTCCACAAATCTGAACTAAATTGCCAAATTGCAGGAGAGAACCTGAAATTCCAACCCCATGACATTGACTAGGCTCATTAACAGTAGAACTAACTTCTACAGTTCCATTCATGCTGTATCTGTGTCATCTTAATTCTGAATGAGATGTTTTCCTTGAGGGAAGGCATAAGGGCTCTAATCAATGGCATCTCCATGCTAATGTTAATTAGGAACTGAGGTTTCTCACTCTTACATTAAGATATCACCAGATATCTGGTTGGTAACCCACATCTCACAGAAAGGTAGATATATGAAGCTGATAGAGTTAGTCTCCTACCTTCTAAAACCAGATGCATAAAGCATATAAAACTTATTATAATAATGATAATTTTGGATAATACCAACTATAAATAGCTGCACTTTAAATGTTATATTTAGACATTGGATTCCATTTCCCATACAAATAAGAATTCCTTGTTCTCCCACAGTGTAGTTTATGATTGCCTTACCCTCTTCTATGGATTTAGCAGATCCTCAGTTGCCATAACGACCAGGTAGCCAAGCAGACTCATTAACCACCACAGGGATATCTGCATCTCCTCAACTCACTCCTGTGTTAATTAGAGGATTAGAAATATAGGCTCAATATATATAGTTGGCCCCTGTTACCTGTAAAGTTACCACAAACAGCACAGCAAGGAACGGGTTTGTAGTGCTCAAAGGTTTCTGAGCAGGTCAAACTGCTGCCTCCCCTTTCTCACACAGAGTCTCAAGCTGCCCTCACCTGGAAGGATTATCTGTCTGTTTCAAAGACATTTTGCTTTTCTTTATTCCCAGAGTCACGCCAGACATCTCAGCAGCCAAAGCTTCCAAGAGTCTCCTCTTGTTCATTTGATCAGTTTTGATGGTATCCATAACTTCTTGTCTCCTGTTGAAACACAAGCATATCCTCAGCCCCAGCTTAACACTTTTCCTGGTTTCCATTTTGATGTTAAAATATCTTTCTAATACACAGATTGGCTCAACTCAGCAGTTTATTCTGCAATCCAGTGCCTTTCAGCAGCTGTTGTTCCTGCTTTATTAGCATTTTAAAAATTGCAAAGTTAATAAAGAATTACGCAGTCTATCCCTGAGGGGTTCTCATATCCCCTTCTGTTTAGGAAGCATCCCTGCTAGAATGGGAATAGATCTTTAAATAATTGCTTGTCCTGTAGAATTATATGTATGTCTGTAATGTGTTTTATGTTGTAATGTGCAAAAATTGTTTCTTCATTTTACTGGAAACATAAACTGGGGCATTATCAGTTTTAATTTGTATCAGTATGCCCATTACAGCTATTGTTTCTAATAAATGTGTAATTACAGAATCATCCTTTTCAGAACTTAAGGCAGATGTCCACTGAAATCCAGAATATGCATCAGTGGTATGATGAATAAGTTTTTTTTTTTTTTTTTTGGTTTTTTGAGTCAGGGTTTCTCTGTAGCTTTGGAGCCTGTCCTGGAACTAGCTCTTCTAGACCAGGCTGGCCTCGAACTCACAGAGATCTGCCTGCCTCTGCCTCCCGAGTGCTGGGATTAAAGGCATGCGCCACCACTGCCCGGCGATGAATAAGTTTTAATTTTCCAAATTCTGTTAAGTGAAATACATCCATTTGCTAAATTTTAATTATTTATTTTTGTGCACCTTTAGGATTATTTTCTGCAGGTGGAGGAACTTGATTATACAAAGAACAAGCAGGACAGTTTTTAAATAATATTCTTAGCTTGTTGCCAGGTAATGGAAATTTTTTCTTTAAGCCTTTACTATTAACATGATGTTTCTTATGAAATTCTGAAGCTTCCAACATATTTCCTATCAGTAATTAATCAATTTCTTTCTTTTTTTAAAGATTTATTTATTTATGTATACAGTGTTCTGTCTGCATATTTGCCTACAGACCAGAAGAGGACACCAGATCTCATTACATCCACCATGTGGTTGCTGGGAATTGAACTCAGGACCTCTGAAAAAACTACCAGTGCTCTTAACCACTGAGCCATCTCCAACTCCATTGATCAATCTTAATTTCCTTTTGTTAATGGCCCAGTCAATCCAGTATGAGATGGAATATGTGTGATATAAAGTGGATAATTTATGTTCAGTATTGTTTGTTGAAGCTGCATGAATAGCAAAGTTAATTCTAAATTATCAGAAATAAGTTCAGCAATTTCTATATGCAATATAACCCCTTATGCAGATTAATAATCAGTAATTATATTAAGAGTTTCATTAAAGTCTAATAAATGTAAGCATTGCAGCTAGGATGGAAAGGTATCCTGGCAGTCAGGAGCCAAGGAATATCACAAAGTCACTGTAAATTTAGCAGCTTACAGCTCTGCTCCATAGGAGGGTTCCCAATGCAGTGTAACAACTCTGTTCCAGTAGGGGAAGGTTTCCCCAGCAAAGCTGTTACAGTTCCAGACCTAAGCTCTGCTTAGGTCCTCTAGGGGATAGCTTCCCCCAGCAAAGCGCTACAGTTCTGCTCTTCTCCCCCTCTGCTCTGGCTCCAGCAAAAATTGTTACACTGGGCTCCCCTCTGGCAAAAGTGCCACACCACACAACAAACCTCACTCAAGAGATTTATTGGGAAGGAAGAATCCTGGAGGGTGACTGCCTCAGGTGAGAAACAGCAAGCCGACTAAATTTATATAAGATTGGGGAGGGGGGTGTGGAGCTTTCCAGAGTGGTTTGGGATTGGTGGAGTTTTGTAGCTTGATTCTGGGGCAAGCTCAGGGATTGGTGGGATTTCAAGCACTGGCCCTGGGATCAAGTCAAGGTCAGGGTGTTTTTTCCATGGTCCAGGTCTTAGGTCTAGTCAGTGGTAGAGTGTCCTTTTCTTGGCCCTTCTTACCCTACAATAAAACTATTAGAATGGCATATAACTCTGAGTATTTTACTACAGCGTATGGACTTTGAATTACTTTGATGCTTCCTGCTTTATAACCAGACATTCCTAGTTTATTTGCATCAGCATAAAATGTAAAAGCCCCAGAAACGGATGCTTTTTTTCACTATGCTGGGAAGAATCCATTCAGTTCTTTTTATAAAAGGAAGTCACTTACTTTCAGATATTTGTTGTTAATTTCTAAGAAATTACTACAAACCCAGGGACTTCTGCAGGAGGTAATCCAGACTAGGATTTACAGATACAGGTCAAAGCTGGTAACATAAACCAAAGTTGCCCTGAGGCAAGGAGCTCCACCTTGGACAACAAATTCCACAGGAGTGGAATTGAAGGAGACTCCTAGGACAGCACAGCAGTGAGACCCAGAAAAAAACAAGCTCCACCTGGAGCAGAAGCCAGGAGCAAATCCAGCGCTGGGAGCCAACCCAGTCCTGGGACACTGCAGACCAGGATTGAGCCAATGATCTGTCCCAGAGTCTGCGACCTCCACTGGAACTGGAGTGGGACTGAAACAGTTACCTAAGATACAGAGAAAAGCTCCACCAGGAGCAGAAGCCAAGAAGCAAACCCAGTCCCGGGACACGAGAGGATCAGGAATGACCCAGTGACCAGATCCAGAGGCAATAATCGCCAACAGAATAGGTCTAACTCCAAACCAGAGACTTCTGCAAAAGGAGATCCAGACCAAGATTTACAGAAACAGATCAAAGCCAGCAGCCTAGGCCAAAGTAGACCTGAGACAGCAAACTCAAAGGGAGGAGACCAAAGCACAGGAGCACTGAGCTACCTCCAGGAACAGGAATAACCAACAGGGTAACTAGACTGTACCAC
>JAQHUG010000205.1:3314151-3335291 GCA_028555095.1 Dicrostonyx torquatus | reverse complement strand
TCTCCTCTCTGGGGGACTGGAAAATCATCTGGAGCTTTTTTTCTCTGTGGCTTTGGAGCCTGCGCTGGAACTAGCTCTTGTAGACCAGGCTGGTCTCGAACTCACAAAAATCCGCCTGCCTCTGCCTCCCAAGTGCTGGGATTAAAGGCGTGCGCCACCACCGCCCGGCATCTGGGAGCTTTTTTATCCATTAAACCTGGACTTTTTTCGGTTTGATTTAGTCTGATTTGGATTGCTGCATCGGCAGAGAGGCTTATCGGGGTACAGAAACTTTTCAACATTTTCCTGCATGTATGGCTTAGCCAGTACTCGCCCTAATATTTTATTTATTATTATTATTTTGGTTTTTTGAGACAGAGTTTTCTCTTTGTGGCTCTGGCTGTCCTGCAACTCGCTCTGTAGACCAGGCTGGCCTTGAACTCACGGAGATCCGCCTGCCTCTGCCCCCCAGTGCTGGGATTAAGGGTGCGCACCACCACCACTGAGCTCCTACCCTCATATTTTATTGGTTTTCCTGTATGTAATTTCTCTTCTTTTTCTTTTTGGAGGTCTCATGTAATCCAAGTTGGCCTTAAACTCTGTATATAGTCCAAGCTGGCCTCAAACTCATGATCCTCCTGCATCAATCTGCCTACTGCTACGATTACAAGCAAATGTCACTGTGCTGGACTTGATGACCCTCTTACTGTTTTTAAGAAGTAGAATCTCACAAATCAAAACCAAAGAAGCCTACAAAACATTTCTTCTTCAAAGAACAAGCTTTTCTAATTCTCTATCGTGTGTGTGTGTGTGTGTGTGTGTGTGTGTGTTGTATGCACAGGCTTGTGTGTGGAGGTAGGGGTTGATGCAGGGTACTTCCTTTGTTGTTTTCCACCTTACATTTTGAGGCAGAACTCTCCATGAACCTGGAGCTTACTGGTTTGATGACTAGGTAGCCCCTGAGCTCCCGGACCCTCCAGGCCTGGCCTTCTCAGCACTGTGATAACAGGTGTAGGCCCAGTGACTGGCATTTTACATGGATACTGGCGTTGTGGAATATTACTTTAACTAGGCAAAGGTGTATTACAATTGTTTATGCTGCATTTGTTTAATTATATAAAGATGTGTTACCTGATTGAGCTAATAAAAAAGCTAAGCAGCCAATAGCTAGGCAGGAGAGGGGTAGGCGGGGCTGGCAGGTAGAGAGTAAGGAGGAGAAATCTAGGCTCGAGAGAGAACTAGAAAAAGAGTACATTCTCTGAGCCAGCTGGTGCCAGACTTGGAGACAACAGGAGTGTAAGATAGATAGAAAGAAAGGTAAGAAGCCCTAAGGTAAAATATAGATGAAAAGAAGAGGTTAAGTTATTAGAGACAGGGCTGGAGAGATGGCTCAGAGGTTGGGAGCACTGACTGCTCTTTCAGAGGTCCTGAGTTCGGTTCCCAGCAACCACATGGTGGCTCACAACCATCTGTAATGAGATCTGGTTCCCTCTTCTGGCATGCAGACAGAACACTGTATACATAATACATAAAAGAAAGAAAGTTATAAGAGACAAGCGAAAGGTAAGGCCAAGTATTCATAACTAATAAGAAGTCTTCGTGTCGTGATTTGGGAGCTGGTTGGTGGCCCAAAAGAAAAAGCCTCCTACTTGTGTGGCAAACACTCTGACTGACTTGCCTTCCCAGCCCCGCCATTCCTTCTTATTCACACACTGGGTTCTGTGTGAATGAGATACATTCAGATTCAGGGGCAGAGCCTTCTGATGATGGCAGCTATCCTTACTCAGTCACAGTCCAAGGTCATCTGGATGGGCTGGCATACACCTCGTGGTGTTACATACCCAGTATTCCTCTCACAACAATCGTTATCTCCAGATTCCACAGCCCAAGCCTTGAGATGGGAGGAGGTGTCCTCCGAGTGTCCCCTTCTGAGGAGACAGGTTCTAGGGCTTACAGTACCAGCGGTAGAGGACGCTGCATGCCTGTCTTCCCACCACCTATGAGGTTGCGGCGGGAGTTCAAGGCCAGCCTGGGCTACGTCGGTAGACCTGTCTCAACACCTGTCAGTACACACAGCCTGACCCATGGTGTGGTGTGGAAGTGCTGTCTTCCAATTGATGATGACTTCTAGTGACCCACACACAGAAAGTGAAGAGAGGGTGCCAATGCCATTAAGAAGCCATACTTTCTCCCTCTTGTGGCTGGTTTATAGACTGCTCATTAAATAAGGATAGAGAAGAAGTAGGTGGGGGATGCCATGGCACACGCAGGTTTTTCCAGTGACATTTTATCCATCTGCTCCTGGTGGTCTCTGACTTTGTGGGGTCACAATACAAGATATACAACCTTGACTCAGTAGCACAGTACTTTTCTAGCTGTAAGACTCTGGGCTCCATCCCTAGCACTAAACATGCACACACGTGTAAGTGTGCATGCACACACACAAATTCCTTCAGCTATGATGGTTTACATTCTTTTTTTTTTTTTTTTAAATGGGATAGGGACCCACCAGGTTTTCACCCTCCTGTCTCACAATTGCTGGGAATTCAAGCACCTGGCTGCTATAGTCAGCTTTTACTATGGGTGCTGGGGATGGAACTCAGGTCCTCACCCTTTATTTATTTATTTGTTGTTTGTTTGTTTGCTTGTTTTTTGAGACAGGGTTTCTCTGTGTAGCCCTGGCTGTCCTGGAACTCACTATGTAGACCAGGCTGGCCTCGAACGCACAGAGATACGCCTGCCTCTGCCTCCCAAGTGCTGGGATTACAGGTGTGTGCCACCACCACCTGGCACAAATTGTATTTTCAAAGGGAAGCGTTTGTAGTTCACACCACCACCCAGGAGAAGGATGGGGTGAAGTTAACATCTCAAGCCTGAAGCCAAGAACCTAAAGTCTCTCCTATCCTACTTGGATGGCGAAGAGAGGTGGGACAGCAAGAAGAAGAGGACAGGGAGGACAAGAAGGAGAGCAGCAAGGATCAAGGTGTCTATTTAAGTGACCAGAATGAAGCCCCACTCCAAACCACCCCCACCTCAGAGGAGACTCCACTGCAGAGGATGGTGAAATAAGGGGCACAGTGGGGGTGCTCCTGGCCTCTGACCAACTGTGCCAGGGAGGTGGGGTAGCTGGTCAGAGACGACTCAGAAAGGCTCAGTTCTGTGCCTTGGGAGCTCAACTCTGCATTCATCCCTACAGCCAGAGCTGGGGCTCTGTGATTAGCCAGCTTCAGGTCCCATGTTAATCCTGCATCTAGAGGGTAAGGCCCAGCACAGGAGGAGATACTGGGGACTCACATGCAGCAGAGAGAAGAGCTGCCGGGCAGTTGCCAGGTTGGAACTGGGCAGCCATCCCAAATGTGTGTGCAACTGTTCCCGTGGCCAAGTTTATGAGGCAAAGGTCATGCTTGCCCTATTTTGGGAACAGCAGGAAAAAGCATTGCTTTAAACTTGCAAAATGGTAACTTTCCACAAAAACAGCTTAGGCAGATCTGTGGGAAGGCCTCGGACTCTTGAACCTGAACCTGGGAGAGGCAGCTACATCAGGTGGTCATCATACTTTTAAGATCAAAGCAATCCCAAGAGCAAGTCTTCTTGTCATTTTCTTTCCTGCTGAGAAGAACCAGGACCAGGACAGAAAAAAGTCAAATGGAAGCAACAAAGCTTGCACCCATGGGGACCCAGGGCCACATTTCTACCTTGTAGCAGAAAATAACCATGCAGGCATGCAAAGCACTGCTGCTCCCTCTGGCCCCCGCCCAAAGCTGATAGGGGGGTGTTTGTTGCCAAACAGAGGAGCACTAGGCTTGGGGGATTGGAATGTCCATGGGTAGCATGAGAAGAGACTTGTGGCTGGAGCTTGCCCCAACTTCATCCCCCAGCTTTATAGAACCAATGTGCAGCCTTCCAAGCTCAGAGGCAAACACCCAGGCCGCCGAGTTTGGACGTGACCCAAAATTTCTACTGCTTGACTTCAGCTTCCGTATTTAAAATGTAACTACCATGAATGTTTCAAAGAGCCCTGTACTTGTCCAGAGAACATTTGCAAAAGTAGTTTCTGGGGCTGTTTGGAAAGGAATGCAGGATTAGTGGCCACCTACCTGGGTGCAAATTCCAGCTCTGGCCTCAGTGTAAGAGAGAACACACTCAGAGAGGGCGGCTACATTTCCAAGGGTCCACCCACAGGTGAACAGGTGAGAGCTGCTGCAGGAGAGTGCTGAGTCTAGCCGGAGTGCCCTCAGGGTGTAGAGAGTCTTCATGACTAGGTGGGAGAGGCTGATGTCTAGCCGGAGTGCCCTCAGGGTATAGAGTCCTCATGACAAGGTAGGAGAGGCTGAAGTCTAGCCGGAGTGCCCTCAGGGTATAGAGTCCTCAGGACCAGGTGGGGGCAATCAACAGTGGCTGTGGAAGTAACTCTGGAAGAGATGGTTGAAAATTCCCATAGAAGTCCTACCTTTATGATGGAGCTGAGGAGTGCAAGACAGGGGTTCAACACTGATCCCAGGACTGAACCCTCATCCCTGAGCTAAGCCCTGATCCCAGGTCAGAACTCTAATCCCTGGACTAAGTCCTGATCCCTGATCTGAATCTTGATTCCAGTCCTAAAACCTGTTCTTTCACGGTGAGCCCTGGCCCCTGGGTTAAACCTACTCCCTGAGCTGATCCCCGATTTCAGGTTGGAGACCTCATCCTCGTGCTGAGCCCTGAGCCCTTCTTGTTTCCCAGCCCTCTCAATCCTTTAAAGGACAAACCTTTTTGTGGAATGAGGCCAGTCCCCTTGAATCTACCCTTTCTACTCCAGCCCAAGCAGAAGCTGGCCAGCGTTTTCCACCTGTGTGCAAAAGTCTGCCCCACCTCCCAGACAGAGCACAGATCCAGTCACTAGTCTCCAAATGTCCCCACTTTCAAATCAGCTGGGAGACCTTGGCCTGTTCATTGCCCATATGCGGGATAAGAACATCCAACAGTTCTCCGAATGCACGCATGATCTACCCAAGTATGCGTGTCAGTCCTGAGGGTGTCTGCCAGAACAGTTCACCAAACGGGGACAGCAACTAGCCAATATAGACTATCGCTAACTTTTTATCAGCTGAAGGAACCCTGGGCTTGAAGGTCAACCACCTCCCAGCAAGGAGCCCTCCAGTGGGACCTGAGGGCTTAGAGACCCAAAGGCTTTCTTCCCTAGCCACTCTGGGCCTGATATTGTTCAAGGGTGGTCTAGGTATCAACCCCGCTGAAGGTCGCCAGTACCCTCACACCTATCCCTAAAGACCACAGTACAGCTTCCTACTATTGTTTTTCTCTTTATTTCTTTTCTAAGTTTTTTGAGACAGGGTTTCTCTGTGTAGCCTGAATGCCCTTTAACTCTGTAGACCAAGCTGGCCTTGAACTCAGAAGTCTGTCTGCCTGTGCCTCCTGAGTGCTGGGATGAAAGGAGCGCTATGTACCACTACCACTGGTTTCTGACATTGTATTTATTGGTCCATGGGCAGGGGTTGGGGGAGACAGGTGGGCTCATATCTTTAGGCGAGCAGAAATGGGGCGGTTCACATGCTCAGGGGAGTCCAGGAAGGCTTTGAGTTTGGGTCGGGCTCTGAGGCGTGCCACATAAGCGGAGAGCAGGGGGAAGTCATTCAAGTAGCCAGGGAACAGGAGCTCATGGTTCAGCAGCAAGTCTAGCAGTCGGTAGTCAGCAAAGGAAATCTATGGGACGAGGGTGTATGATAGGGCTTGAGTTGGGGATGCTTCCCGCCTCCACCTCTAAGTCAGGCAACTTGGCCTCAGTTCGGAGAAAGGCGTAGAATGGGAAAGGCCTGACCCAGTGCTCACCTGGTCACCCACAATGAAGGACTGGCCACCCTTGTTCTGGGCCAGCAGAGTTTCAAATGGTTTCAGGTGTCCCGGAAGTTCCTTCAGATACTGGGCTATGCCCTCCTTCTGTGGGCAGAAATGATGGCCCCAGCTGGGGATGTGCAGCCAGACTGCCCAAGGTGATCTTCCTGTCCTGACCACCCTACTGGGCACTAACCTGTAGCCCTACATACATAGTTACGGAGAATCTGGCCAATGTGCCTGATGAGGTCTTCCAGTCCATCATTGACCATGTCCACCAGCGCTGCCTCTTGCTGGTCTTTGCCGTAGAGCCCTGTGTCAGGAGGCAGGCATCAGGCTCAGGTTCTGTACTCAGACCTCAGCCTGGGCCATCAGGACCCTACTCTGTAGCTTTGCTTTGGAGATCTTCCCTGCTTACGTCAGCCACACCACCTTCACAAGGGAAGAGTCAACCACCCCCAGGGCCACAACTAACTGAAGCCCAGGCCTGTTTTCTGGGCTGCACCTGTCACTGGATCTGTCACACCAAGGGAAGACAAAGACTCTGGTTTGTCCCTCCCCTAGAACAGGCTGTCTAGGGACCTAGACAGAGTGAAGTGTGAAGGCCGCTATCCATATACATCCTGAGATGCTCAAGGCAGATGAGATGGCAGGCCCCAGCACAAGGCCTCGGTCTGCTCTCTAGGCCCTGCAGAAGTTGGAGTTGGCCTGAACTACCACTACCCTGGGTTACTACGTCTTTATGGAACTCCAGGCATCCCCTTTCCTAAGCAGGCCCACAGAGAATAGTTGCCTCGGCTTCCTTCCTGCCAATCTTCAATCAGGCCGAGGCCTCCTCACTGTGGTCATGGGTTTCCCTGACTCGGGTACGGCCAGGTTAGGAAAAAATGGACAGAAAGGCCTACTAGGAAGTCTCTAGCCCCACTGCGTTGTCACACATAGAAACTGGTGGCCCGCCTCTTATGAGATGTCATCTAGGAAAAATGACACAAGTTTCACGGAAACTCACAGCCCCTGGCTGTGCAGACAGCCTAGGAACACACCTAGGCCTTCTGGAACCTGGGCCTGCAACCTTCCTCTAGGGCAACCCTCTTATCCAGGTGAGACATTGGTTGCTGCAGGTGAGGCAGCTCAAAGCCCCAGGACATTTGACAGATGCAGCACTTCAGGACTCACCGAAGGTGCGGCCCAGGTGCCGCAGGATGGCATTTGATTGGTACAGGGTGAAGTCTCCATCCTGGAACTTAGGGAGCTGGCCAAACATCTGGGAGAAGACCGCTCTGTAAGGGATGCTGACCCTGGCTGCCCCAACCCTAGTCACAGCACCCTAAGGCTGTGCACCAACCCCATCCCCACTGAGGTGTAAGCACTCACACAGGAAGCCTTGAGTGTCCCCTGCTTCCAGGCATCCATAGTCACCACTTCCTCCGTCCAACTCTGGCCCTGGTCGGCTAGCAGCATGCGCATAACCTCGCAGCGCCCTGTGTTGGGGTACAGGACAGGAACTGAGGAACAGTGAAGGGATGGGAGTTTGGAAGAGTAGGGAGCAGACACGGGAACCGAATTGAAACGCTAGCTCTGGAGCCTCGCTGGAAGGGGAGAAATGTAGTAGAGGCCAAGACCTAATGGTATCACGGAGAGCGGGGACCCAGCTTCACCCCCAACGTCCCAGGAAAGGAAGCGTGCCAAAATGTGGCTGCCTAAGGATGCTGCCAGGGCAGTCCTGGCCCCACCAACCACAGCTTGTAGTCCCGCCCCAACACGGCCTTGGTCACGCCCCCAGGCTCGACAGTTCGGAGCCACAGGAGCGACCCCGGGGACTACAGCTTGTGCCCTTCATCTTGAAAGTGCTGAGGCCACACCTCGGGTGGGGAAATAGACGATGGTGTAAGGCGGCACTAGGAGAGACAGACAGAAAACACGATGAAGGAAGACCTCATGGGGGTTGGGGGTGGGGTGTCAACTCTGCCCAGGCGCCGCCCTCACCGCCCAGATCCTACTTACTTGTGGGTGATGAGGTGCGGTACAAGCTCAGCAGCAAGACAGGAAGTGATCCGGGGCCTTATATTTACAGCGGGGCTCCGCCCCCTCAGACTGCCCGCCCTAGGGATACGCCAAGTCTCTGAGTTCAGAGGCTTTAGGCTTTAGGCAAAGGTTAGATGAGGTGGGGGAGGGGACTGTAGTGGGGCTTTGTAAGAGGCACGCGTGCTAAGCCTCATCACACCTTAACACGCCCAAAACACACGATTCTTCGTGTATTCAGGAGCTTGGACAATGCCTTGCATGCATGAAGGTCTCCAGCCAACAGCATATATATAGTAACTGCTCAATAAATGCTTGCTGTAAGAATAAGGCAATGTAGCCGGGCGGTGGTGGGCATGCCTTTAATCCCAGCATTAGGGGGCAGGTGGATCTCTGTGAGCGCCAAGCCAGCCACAGCTATATAGTGCGACCCTGACTTCTCAGGAAAAGAAAAGAATAAGGAAATGTTCACAAATCTACTATCCCCTCCTGTCTTGGTGACACTGTAACAGAAAGTAACAGAAAGAAGCCTTACAAGGATCGCGTCCTCAAGACTAGCTCGGTTCTGCTTTCTCGAGACAGAAACTGAAACAGAGCTGAAGTGATGTGCTCAAGGTCACACAGCCGGTAAACAGGATTTAAACTGCCTTGGGTTTTTTTTTTGGGGGGGGGTTGTTTTGTTTTGTTTTTTGGTGTTTCGAGACAGGGTTTCTCTGTAGCTTTGGAGCCTGTCCTGTAGACCAGGCTGGTCTTGAACTTACAAAGATCCTCCTGCTTTGCCTCCCGAGTGCTGGGATTAAAGGAATGTGCCACCACCGCCCAGGGAACCTCACTTTTTATTTTTTATTTTATTTTTTTAAAATATTTATTTATTTATTATATATACAATATTCTGTCCACGTGTATGCCTGCAGGCCAGAAGAGGGCACCAGACCTCATTACAGATGGTTGTGAGCCACCATGTGGTTGCTGGGAATTGAACTCAGGACCTTTGGAAGAGCAGGTAATGCTCTTAACCTCTGAGCCATCTTCCCAGCCCCGGAACCTCACTTTTTAAACCCATTATTTTTCTCTTTGGTACCTTGTTGAAGAAAAGCAGAATGTGTCACTTCCAAATAAGCTTCTCAAACATAAAACATATATTGAGGCTGGCCACGGCAGTGCACACCTGGACCCTGTCCTTGTGAGATCCAAGAAGGACGATCAAGTGAGACCATCCTGAGCTGCATAGTGAGACCCTGTCTCAAAAAAATAAAATTAGGGGCTAGAGGGCTGGTTCCATGGTTAAGAGCACATACTGCTCTTGCACAGTACCTGGATTCAGATCCCAGCACCCATGTCAGGCAGACCACAACCACCTATAACTCCAGCTCCATGGGGTCTAAAGCCTCTAGCTTCTGAGGGCACCTGCACATACACACACACAAAAAATAAATAAATAAATAAATAAAAAATCTTTTAAAAGATAATAAATCAAAGCCAGTGTGAAAACTCAGGAACATGCCACCAGGCCCGACGCTGAGTTCAGCTCCGAGAAGCCACAGTGAAAAGAGAGCAGACTCCCAGGAGTCGGGCCTCTGATCCTTACAGCCACTGCAGCATGATGTGCACTTGCACCACAGCAATAAAATAAAAAATAAACAAAATTACTGCAAAACCGGGGCAACTGAGAACAGCAAACAGTGGCAAGGATTTCTTCCTCCCTCCCTTCCTCACTTTCTGTTTAGAGGTGAGAAGCAAATCTGAGTGCTTATGCATGTGTGTGAATGTTTGCATGTATGTGCATGTGTACATGTACAGGTGTGGGGTGTGTATATTTGTGTTGTAAGCATTTTGTATATGTGTGGTATGCGATGTGTGTATGGTGTATATATATGTGTGTGTGTGTGTGGCATGTGCATGGGTGTGTGTGTGGCATGTGCATATGTGTGTGTGTGGTGCATGTGTGTGTGGTGTGTGTATGGTTTGTAGTATGTGGAGTGTGTATGTAGTTCGGAGGACAACCTTGAGTGTCTTTCCTGCCATCAGCTTTTCTGAATAGGAGAGCAAGTCTCACTGCCGGAAGCAGGGTAGCCTGGTTGGCCAGTGAGCCCCAAGGACCCTTTCTCCATCATATGTTCTGCCTTTTGTTGTTTTGTTGTTTTATGTGGGTCTTGGGGGTTCAAGTCAGGTCCTTGTGTTTGCAAGGCAAGCAGCTGGCACACTGAGCTATCTTATCTTCCAAGCTTGGGAAACTAATTCCTTGAGTTCAAACCTCATCAGCCGGAAGGAGTGTGCAGACAAACTCAACTTTGTTCCTTTCTGCCATGTATTCCTTGTGCTGGTTCCCCTCTGGATGTCCACGGTGGCCTTTTCAGTTCTCACTACTTCCCTACCCTTCAGTTTCTGCCTGTGGAAGATGCTGGTCAGTGGAACTGGAAACCCAAGTTTCTCCATTAATTATTGCTTTTTATAGTTTTTGAGATATGTTTTCATCTATTTATTCTGAGGACCTCACTATGTAGCTCTGGCTGGTTTTCCCACAAAACTCAGCAAGGTTGAAGAAAAATGCCCTGGGCCTCCAGCATGGAGTCTTCAAACCACTTCCCGAGCCTGTGGGTCCTGTGCCCTTTCCACACAGGCCAGGTTTGGGGGCAGAGATGAACAAGACAGACCACACAGGAAAGTTCCGGCCTATGGCATGCCCAGGACTCTAACCAACCCACCACCACCACCACTCCTGCCGTGTCCCTCAAGGGAGACTCTCAGTAGTTCAGAGACACAAGGGAAGCACTTGGAAGAACCAGAATTACCCCAATCAGGAGAACCCCAACAGCCAGGCTCTTGCTTGAGAAACACTTCCTCTCCTGTGAGCCTTCAGCTTTGTGGGGCTGGGAGCAAGTGCAGGAGGTGGTGCCAGAGCTTGGCTCTCATCCCTGGCTCACAGCTGGAGGAACATCTGCCCTGCACGAGCCGCTTACTAAGAGCTTTCATAGACGATCTCATTTCATCTCCCATGCAACCCTGGGAAGAAGTTAAGGAGGAAGGGAGGGAGGAAGGCTTGTTGCCATTATGCAGATGGGACATGGTCTCTGCCAGACATTCCTTCATTATGTAGAAGCATCGCAGACTTTGGAAAGCAGGTGCTATAGTTTGAATAGGTGACCCTGAAGGTCTATGTATTAAAGACTTGGTTATCAGACTGTGTAGTGTTATTAGAATAGTGGTTCTCAACCTGTGGGTATGCTATTTACATTACATAATGATTTATAACTAGCAAAATTACAGTTATGGAGTTGTAATAAAAATAATTTTATGGTGGGGATCACCACAGCATGAGGAAATATATTAAAGGGTCTTAGCATTAGGAAGGTTGAGAACCACTGCCTTATAGAGTCCCATGGGATTGCCCGAAATCACAGTCCTTTGGTTCTACAAGCCCAGATTTTGATCTGGCGCTGAGATCACCCGAGGGCCTCCTCTTGTGGGTCCCAGAAAGCATATCCTTGACATTTCAATGGGCCAAGCTCTTTCTGTCCATTCCCAACCTCTAGACTGTGTGTCTATCCACAACTGTTTCTAGGGCAATTTAAAGACATATACAGCTTTGGTTTATGTAAAATTCACCTGTATATAATGAATGTTCTGGGGTTTTTATTATATTCAGCATTGAGTAATTGTCACCACTGTCCAAGTCCAGAACATTGTCATTGAGCCAAAAAAAAAAAAGGTCCCCATTAGCAGTGACTCCAGGGTACCAGCAGTTCCCTCTTCTGACGTGTAATATGAAAGGACCCAGACAGTATTCATCTTTCGTCTTTCTGGCACCTTTCATTTAGCATAGCATTTTCCACAATCTATCCACGTTTTTGGTATGCTATGCGTGGTATGCCACGTTTCGGCTTTCTAACTATGGCTGAAAAACGACTCCATTGTATGGGGCTGGAGATGCAGATCACTTGGTAAAGTGTTTGCCATGCATAAAGCTGGCTTGAAATCAATCCCAGCACCATATAAACCAGGCATGATGGCTCCTAGTATTCTGGAGGTGGAAGGTTCAGATGTTCAAGGTCATCCTCCACTCCATAGAGAATTCAAGGGCACCTGGGCTATGTGAGAGTCAGCTTCAAAAAAATAATAAGCCACATAAAGCCAGGCAGTGGTGGCACACATCTTTAACCCCAGCACTCAGGAGGCCGAGGCAGGCGGATCTCTTTGAGCTGAAGGCCAGCCTGGTCTACAGAGAGAGTTCTGGACAGCCAGGGTTACTCAGATAAATCAGAGTGGTGTATGCCTACAACCCCAGGTACTTGACAAAAGGAAAGGAGAAAGAAAGGGGGGGAAAGCAGTAAGAGAAATGGCTGGACACAGAACTTGTTGGTAGAGTATTTGCCTGGCACATTGAGGCCCGGGGTTTAATCAATGAAACTTAGACAATGAAAAGAGGGGCAGGAGGTAAGGCCCTTCCCCCAGGGACCCAACCCTGGCAGCCCCTCTTGCAGAACAGAGGGGGATGTTTTCAAGGGTGGCCCTGACTGGCGCAGAGGGACTGAAGAACCACTTTCTGAGTCACTGTGAATAATAACAAGCCCTTCCCAACCTTGACTGCCTGGCCAGAGTCCACACATCTCTCAGGCTTGGTCTGTCTCAGATCTCAGAACTTCCTCTAGTCTGTGTTCAGAGTTCCCTCTTCGTGGAGGCCACCTACTCCCAGACACCTTGTCTCCAAGCACGCAAGGCCTCTCTCTGACAGTCTTTGGGACTGTTCTTGCATTTCTCATCAACTGTAGTCCTACATTGCTGAAGGTGTTGCTCTTACCAACTCAAAAGTTCCAGAAATGAGGCTGGCTGGCTGCTCCCAGGATCAGAGGGCTCAGAGCTGATCCTCAACCAACACCACCCTCTGATGTCCCATCTGTTGCTGCCCATACCTTTTCTACAGAGGGTACTGATGCCCTTGCCTGCCTCCTGAGGGCTCTGCCCAATGCTACGTAAGCACCCAGACACTGCTGGGTCTCAGGCAGTTAGCCTCAACCAGGACTAGATTGACACCAGTGGACACAGCCTAGATCCAAGCATTCCTCTTCCCTGCCTAGGTGGGTGTTCCCAATCACGAATAGACTGCTTGGGGGCCCTTGTCTGAGTTAAAGTCACCTGAACTGGGAGTTCTTACTGCAGGTGGGGTCTGTTACGTGGTCCCAGCCTGGGACTAGACACCAGGGTGGTTTCATTTCACCCAGGCTAGTCTAGAACTCACTATGCAGCCAAGGATGACCTTGAACTTTGGATTCTTCCATCTCCATTCCTGGGCATATTACAGGTGTACACCACTATGCCTGGTTTATTCGGTACTGGGAATTGAGGCCAGGGTCTTTCTATATGCTAGACAATCACTCTATTGAGTGAACTAGAGGCCCAGCCTCTCTTTTTCCCCCTCCACTGGCCTTGATGCTTGCAAGCAAGTCAGTGAATGGATGACAGAGTCATCAGCTCAGATGGCAGACATGGCGTGGGATCTGGTTCCCTAGGACAAAGGCTGGTGCAGAGGGCAGATGAATAAATTATGAGGGGCCTGCAGCAGGCCAGCAGGCCACAGCTGACCTCATTCTGGAAGTAAGGCATAAGCAGCTGCGGTGAGTAGCTGGGGTGTGGCAAGGGGGAAGGGGTTTTGTGGCACCTCCACCCTTGTTCCTTGAGAAGAACTTGAAGGTCACTGGAGAGGTTCACACAGGAGGTGGCGAGACAGAGGTTGAAACAGAGGTGTCCTGGGGCTCCAGGTGGGGAAGGGTGAAGCAGGTGACATGCTTTTCCAGAATCTTGAAGTGAAAGAGTAGGAAGGGCAGACAGACAGAACAAGGTGAGAATGAGCCTCCGAGCAACAATGAAAGGGACTTAGGGGAGCAGACAGGGGCTGAGGGGAGCGGATGGGGGGTGGTGAGGGGAACGGAGAAAGGTAAAGGCACAGAGACAGGGCCTGAGGCTCATGGGAACACTGCTAGACCAAGACAGAGATGGTAAGTAGCAAAGTCCAAGTAAGATGGAGAATGAGCAGGATATGGAGCATGCTCAGCCCACCAGCCAGAGATGTGCCAGCAGGACGTGGGGGCTGAAGGAGGCCAATCAATTTGGGAGCCTAGCCACCTGGATCAGTAAGGAGACCTAGGGTGCAGTCTGTGAAGGCCGGAAAGTGGTATAGGAGGAAGATGAAGATTTCAGAGATGGGCTACGTGAGGGGCAATGAAAGAAGATAGTGACTTTAGGGGAGTTGGGCTCTACTAATTCCCAGAACCAAAAGGGAAACCATATCCACACCTCCCTCTGAGCTTCCTTCCTGCAGGTCAACCAGACCCAGCAGGAACAGAAAAGGTGCTACACCCAGGTCCATGGCCTTGCCTGAGGGCCCGGCAGATGGCGGCCTCCCTGAAGGGGACTCCAGCCCATCCACAGACACTCCAGGACCCAGCCAGGACCTAGCCAGCCCCACTGCCCGCAGGCGGGCCCTCCTCCGTGAGCTGGAGGCCCAGGTGCAGGCTGCCTATGGGCAGGTAAGGGGCAGGAACTGTCCTTTAGGGGAGCCAACATCCCAGCTGGATATAAGACAGACCCAGGGCCAAGTCCACACACAGGTGGCCAGAGGGCTGAGAAGAAGCTAGGGGACCCATCTCTGTTGATACTAAGGGATCCAGTACCCAGAGCTGATTCTTTATGTAAGGTATCGAGCACTGCTCCAATTACAGGGTGAATGAGCCCTGAATGGAGACAGGGTCCTGGCCGCAGACTTCAGACCGGCCAAAGGTGAAAGCAGGTAGGCTCTTTCTCCGAGGACTTCATCTTCCAGTCCCCAGTTGCCACTCTGGGAGAGTTGGGCTACAGCTGACCCAGGCACGGGGTGCCAGCTCCTTCCGTGGGGATCCAAGCCTGCTTCTGAAAGTGCTGATTGGGGAGATTAGTGCAAGGCTGAGAGGAGAAGGGCTAGAGGGGGTGTTCAGAAGACCCTCCTGACGAAGTTCCAGGAGGCTGTGCCTTCCAGGGAGCCTTGACTCTGAGTACCCCCCTACTTGCAGAGATTCTCTGAGATAATCCGGGATTGGATTAGGGCCCAAGCCCCGGGCCCAGGGCCCCCCGCCTGCCCACCCGCCCCTGATCTTGCCCACAAAACCCCAGGAAAATCCTCTCCAGTGCTCCCAGGCTGTCCCTGGAAACAGCAGGACGCTGGCAGAATCCACAGCATCCTCCCAGGACTCAGAGCCTGGCATGGTTCAGGGACCCATGGGAAACTGTGCCAAGCGGCCCTGGCGCCGGGGGCCTAAGGTAGGAAGATGAAGGGGAAACTTAAGGCCAGAAACCTGGGTGGCCCCATGTGTTGGACAGGTAGTAGCCAGAGACCTAGAAGTACTGGACTGGATTAGAGTGGGCCTTGGGCTCCAGAGGAGATGGAGGGAACATCTGTATGCTTTTCTTCAAGAAGATATTTTCCTGGACAAACAGCCCCTCTGATCTTGGTTGGGGATCCCCTGCTAAGTTGATAGTCCAGCTGCCCATTCTGGGTAGGCCCTACTCTCTCAACCTTGGCCAGGGTGACCAGAGTTAGAGGCCATGGACCACAGGTTTCCTCAAGGACCTGGGAGAGGCTTTCACCTCTTAGGGGTGAACCTTTCCAGCATAGAGAGTTATTGGGGATTGTGTACTCAAAGGCCCCACCCCCTCTGCCAGGGGCTGGGCTCCAGAGAAAGGAGTGGTTGATGAGAGCTGGAGAGGGGCTGAGGAGGGTTGGGGGGAGCATTGCTTCAGCTTATGGCTGAATTTGCCACAGGAACACTGGCAATGGCCTGGAGCCCCCCTAGGGAGCCCCAGTCCCAGCCCCAGTCCCAGAGCTGAGGAGCAGGAGGGCACACAGGGCTACTCGGTGCTTGGCAGCCTGGTGGGGCCAGCTTGCATCTTCCTTCGACCCAGCATCGCCGCCACCCAGTTCGTATGTACAGTCACTCCTCTGCCATCCTACTGCCCCGGTCCCTTCGCCTCATTGCTCCCTGAATAGGAGGGAGAGGCCGGAGAGGACATCGGAGGATAGACACGCAACCCTGGGGTTGGGGGGCAAAGCTCCAGAACAAGTTAAGAATTCAGGGAGCCCCTAGAGCCATACCAGGCATGGGGGTGGGTAGGGACCCAGAGAAACAGCCACCCAAGGGTTGGGGGTGCAGCTCAGTGGCAGAGCACTTGCTTTTAGCAAGACCAGGGTTACGCCTTCAGTACTACAGAAATAGAAAAGTAAGTACTTCCAAGGGAAGATGGCTGGAGGTGTCAGGGTTCTCTGGAGAGGGACAGTGGGCAAAGCAGACTTGCAGTGACATTGAGGACAGCTGGGTTGTGTATGAGGTTCTGTCTGACCCTGGGATCAACCTCTGTCAAAAGGAGCTACGTACCTCAGAAGACAGTGTGGGAACAGGGATCCTCAGGGCCCCTGGCAGGTTACAGGAAAAGAGAACCCCAAGACACCCAGGCAGGTGAGCAGGACTGGGCAGAATAAGTCACAGGCCCTGGGTATGCTGTGGTGTGGGCTGGATGACGAACCCCAAGAAACAGAAGGAAGGTGCTGAGGCCTGGGTGTGCCAAGGACTCCCTAAGCCATCTGTGCCTGCAGGACCGGGAGCTGAGACCAGAGGAGATCGAAGGTAAAGAGAGTTCAAGGAGGGGCTAGTTGAGGTGGGGCATGGATGGAGACTAGAAGAGGAGGTTTGGGGCTGGGGCCTTGGCAGGGTTCAGGAAGGGTAAGAAGGTTATGGGGTGAGACTGGGCAGGGAGGGATGGCAAACCTTTCCTTCTTCTTCTGCCAACCCCTTGGTCTCAGTGACCACACTGGTCAAGGACCTCTTTCATATTAGTCCATCTGCCTGGCAACTTCCTGGTTGCCTATTGTGGGCCTGACCCCTCACTGAGAACCAGGAAACACTGCTAACCAATAGATAAGGTCCCTGCCTTGTGGAGATGGCTACAGTGGCAGCTGTATAGGGCTGGAGAGGAAGAAATGAGCTGGGAAGCCTCCCTGGAGTCAGAGACACTGAGCCGGAGGAGGGAAGAATGGAATCTCCCTGAGCTCATAGCTTTTCTAGCTTTCCTCCACTTTCCCCTCTCCCTTCTCTTTTTAATCACCTAGAGCAGAAATTGACACATAGTAGATGCTTCCCAAACATTCCATGAGAGAACAGAATTTTAAGACCATATGTGCAAAAGCCCTAAGACAGCAAATAGGAACTGAGGTTTAAGAGCAAGAAGGGACTGGAACAAAGGGGACAGATGGGCTGGTCCCAGCTGGCAGACATGGAGAGTTTTGGAAAGGACTAAACTCACTCTGCCGGGCAGAGCTGCAGGTCGCCTTCCAGGAGTTTGACCGAGACCGGGATGGCTACATCGGCTACCGGGAGCTGGGTGCCTGCATGCGGACGCTGGGCTACATGCCCACGGAGATGGAGCTCATTGAAATATCACAGCAGATCAGTACGTGTCTCAGACCCACTCCACCCTCCTACTTCAGCCCCGGCCCAGACCTGAGATAGCTGCATGCGCTATCTCAGAGCACAGGGCATAACTGTCATTAAAGGGAGAGCTGCCTCCCCAGAATCTACTAAGAGAGTGGAGAGGATGATATGACCCCTCCCTCCCCCCCCTTTTACCAATAGCGACTGAAGCTCAGAGAGGAGAAGTATTTGTCTAGAGCAGGCTCGGGAAAGAACAGTGAGTCTTAAGAGCCTGCCTGAGGACGATTCTCGCCAATAGCTGAAGATGATATAGCCATTGGTACCCAGGGATGAGAGCCCATCTAGTGCCATGACGAAGGGGACCAGGGGCCAGAGGGAAGGTGGTGGGCTGGGGAAGGCAGGTCAGGTGCTAGGCCGGGTCTTTCATGGATGAATGCACCCTCAGGTGGTGGGAAGGTGGATTTTGAAGATTTTGTGGAGCTGATGGGTCCCAAGCTGTTGGCAGAGACTGCGGATATGATTGGCGTGAGGGAGCTTCGAGACGCCTTCCGGGAGGTGCGCTGGGGTGGAAGGGGTGGAGAGTGGGTGAGACTGTGATGTTGCAGAAGTTAAGGGCTGAGTGGATGTGGGACTCAGTCAGTGACCCCATGCCACCATCAATGCTGCCACAGTTTGACACTAATGGAGATGGCTGCATCAGCGTGGGGGAGCTCCGGGCAGCCCTCAAGGCTCTGCTTGGGGAACGCCTCAGCCAGAGGGAGGTAGATGAGATACTCCAAGACATCGATCTCAATGGAGATGGCTTGGTTGACTTTGAAGGTAACACCTCCCTTGTTTAGCTGAATATGCCCTGAAGATTCTAAACCAGCAGTTCTTGACTTGTGGATCTTGACCCCTTTGAGGTTGCATATCAGATATTTATATTAGAATTCATAACAATAGCAAAATTATAGTTATGAAGTAACAATGGAAATAATTTTATGGTCTGGGGTAACCACAACATGAGAAATTATATTAAAGGGTCACATGTCAGGAAGGTTGAGAAACTCTGATCTAAATAGACCCGGGTTAAACATTATTGGAGGATCAAGGAGGCAGGGCTATTATATTCCCTACTGGCGAGAGAAGGAATCTGTGTCAATTTTCAGGATAGCTAAAGTGCTTACTTAGGATAAGGAAATAGGGAGAGCCAAGATGGTAATCTGGGCAGCTGAGGCCCCTCCTTCTGGTTCTCAGATGATTTGAAGGTCTCCTCAAGCCCACTCTAGCCCGCTCTTGGGCAGGCAGATCTGCCATCCCTAATGGGGTCAGGCGGGCAGACCTGAAACCTTGCCTTTGTCCTGGCAGAATTTGTTCGGATGATGTCCCGATGAGCCTGTGTAGAAGCTGGAGTGGACATACCTGGAGGACCACAGCCTCTGAGCAGCACAGGATCCCATGTATTCCTGGAAACTCATTACATATCAGACTGTGTGCCTCCTCTCACCCCTACCTGGGCATAGTGCCCTCTCCTGTCACCACCCTTAGCTCTCCCTGGTTCTCTGACAATAAAGCATTTTCCAGCTTGTGGAGAAAGAGTTTTCCCTACTGGCTCATCCTGGAGGTCTGACATGTGACCTCAAAAGTCAACCCCTGGAACTGACCTTCTAACCACAGGTCACCTCAATTGTGAGTTCAGGGGGTATGGAGATTCCCCTTTTCTTCCTCTCTGGATCCTGGGTCCAGTCCAAAGCAAGTTATAAAAAGTATCTCTGAGAGAGGCATGGTGGTGCACACCTTTAATCCCAGCTCTCAGGAGACAGAGGCAGATGAATCTCTGAGTTCGAGACCAGTCTGTTCTACAAAGTGAGTTCCAGGCCAGCTAGGGCTACCTAGGGAGACCTTGTCTCAAAAGCAAAACCAAAAACCACACACAGTTATGTATTACTGCCATAGCCTGGGAGGGGCATTGCTCAGAGCTTCCAGGAGGATGGTAGCTGGCAGAAGCACCCCTCCACACCCTGCACTTCTGTCTGATAGCTTGGACTTCTTTTTTTTGTCTGGTTGTTTTTGTTTTTCGAGACAGGGTTTCGCTGTGTAACAGCCCTGGCTGTCCTGGAACTTGCTTTGTAACTAGGCTGGCCTTGAACTCACAGAGATCCACCTGCCTCTGCCTCCTGAGTGCTGGGATTAAAGGTGTATGCTAGCGCAACCTGGTTTGTAGAGACATTTTATTTATTTATTTATTGGTTTTTCGAGACAGGGTTTTTCTGTGGCTTTGGAGCCTGTCCTGGAACTAGCTCTTGTAGACCAGGCTGGAGACATATTAATTTAACACCCTCAGGTCGAGAAACTGAGAAGCCCAAGATCAAGATTCAGGCAGAGGCAGGAGGCAGTGACACACACCTATAATCAGCACTCAGGAGGGTGACATAGGAAGGTCAAGAGTCTGAGGCTAGCCTCAGCTATATAGTGAGACCCTGACTCAAAAAGCAGAAGAAGAGCAGTGGGTGTGGGGGTACATGCCAATAATCCCAGCCAGTCTACCAAAACAGGAGCTCCAGATTCAGTGAGAGAGCCAGGCATGGTGGCACATGCCTTTAATCCCAGCACTTAGGAGACTGGGACAGGAAAATCTCTGTTTGAGGCCAGCTTGGTCTACATAGGGAGTTCTAAGGCAGGACTACATAGAGTCTCTAGTGATATTGAGGAGGTGGAGTGTGATTGGGGAAGACATTGGCTGCCAACCTCTGACTCACACACACAGTAAATAAAATAAAATACCAAGGCATTGGGAGCACACTGGTCCTCGCAAGGTGGTCTCAGGTGGAGCATGCAGGCACCCCCAGTTCCCTGAGCAGCAGCCTGGAATCTGCACTCTGAGGTGCCAGGGCTGGCTTCAGCAGCCTCAGCACCACCCATCTTGCAGATCCCAATTAATCCTTAATCCTCAATTAAGTGATCCCTACCACCAAGCCTATAGCCCCAGGCTCGTGGCTTTTCCAGAAGCGGACACAGATGGCATCACCCATGAGATGTCTCTGCAGGAATTGGGGGAGGCAACCACAACAATCGAGGGGAAAGCAGGCAGGGTCCGCTGCCCACTGTCTCCCAATCCCCACCAGGCCTCTGTGGGTGGATGGTGAAGGCCACGAGAGAAGGTCTTAGTCACAGCGTGTCTCCTAACACTGAAAGTGTTCATGGATCCCCCAGAGGTTATTTGTGCCCCCCCACCACAAAAAGGCCTCTAGTCCAGATGTACCAAAAGATCCCAGTTGGAGTGGGTCAGGATCAGGAGGGGAGCCAACGGTAGGTCTACGCCATGAGGATGGTCTGGGTGTGAGCCTGGTTTTCCCAGTTGCTAATTTATGCTTTCCTGAGAGCATGCTCACTGCCTTGGCGCTTGGCCTTCCAGGTCAGCAGTGGTTTACTCCCAAAGTGACACTCCTTCTATGTCTGTGAAACAACTAGATTCTCTGCTTGCTGACTTACTAGATGAACTTTGGTTTTTTTTTTGTTTGTTTGTTTTTTGTTTTTTTGAGAGGTAGGGAGGGTTGAGGTTTCTCTGGGTAGCCTGGATGTTTGGGAACTTACTCTGTAGACCAGGCTGGCCTTGAACTCACATGTCCACCTGTCTTTGCCTCAGGAGTGCTGGGATTAAAGACTAGCACCACCACTGCCCTGCTAGATGAACTTTTAAATGTATGCACACTGACGTCTGCTCATTGACAAATATTCAGTGTCTTCTAGTCACCCTGGTAGAATCATATGAAATGGTTCACTCTCCTAAAAACACTGCCTAGACTCGCTTACCCTGCCCCACCCCCAGACCCTTCCTCAAGCCCGACAGCTAGTCACCTGTCAGTCTTTGGGTAA
>JAQHUG010000205.1:3288880-3312486 GCA_028555095.1 Dicrostonyx torquatus | reverse complement strand
ACAAGCTCCAGCATGTCCTAGATGGCCAACCTAGGGCCATTGCAGCCACCAGTTATGGCTCAGGTGGTGGGGCGCCGGGGGGCAGTGACCCATGCCATCAGGATCAGTACTCCCTCAGCCTGGTGAGGGGCAAGGCCATTTCTCCCAAGTGCAGGGGTCAGCTCTCCTGTGACAGGGCCAGCTCTCTTCCTGCAGTGTCCAGCAAGAGACAGTGCCAGCTTCCCTAGGGCCAGGGAAGGGTGGGGCCAGCTCAGCATGGCTCTCTGATTTCATAGGCCACAGACCCCAGCTGTAGCTGGACAACACACCCAGACATGATCCTCGGCTGCAGCTTGGGCCTGGATGACGGCATGGCCCTTGGTAGCAGCACAGGCCTCCCAGATGAGCATGGCTCCAGTGGTGGCCTGTGGACACCTACATGACCACAAGTGAAATCCCAGACACTGGGCATAGTTGTGGCCTTTGGTGGCAACACAGGTCTTGGGTGTCCACAAAGCCCCTGGCACTGTTTCTGAGCCATTCACCTTTTTCGATTCTCACACCCAGGAAGTGAACAGGTGTCCTCTGACCCAGGGTCGAACCACCAAGAACTGAAACCTGAAACCATGCAACACACGAAGCCTTCCTCCTACCGACTGTCAGAGCAGTGGAAAGTTGACAATGAACAGAAAGTACATTTGCCCTGCTAGAGGTCATAAACCGCCATAGATGGTCAGGTGTGCCTGCTTTGGGGGCACAGATATGTTCAAGTCAGCTGGGTCAACACCCAGAAATACATTCTCTGGGTCATGTAGTACGACTATAATTTTGGAAGAAGTTGCCTATAGACCTTCTGCAGGGGCTGATGCTATTCTGCCTGCCCACCAACTGTGCAGAGAGCTGCTGCTGCCAATGGTAACAAGGATGAGGGGTGATTTTCTAACAAGGGTGTAGAGGTGACTCCTTGCTCATCTATTCATTTTTTTTCAACATTCTACTATAAAATGTTACATGGCTGGGCTGTGGTGGCACATGCCTTTAATCCCAGCACGCAGGAGGCAGAGGCAAGTGGAATTTTGTGAGTTTGAGACCAGCCCATCTACAGAGCGAGTTCCAGAACAGCCAGGGCTACACAGAGAAAACCTGTCTCAAAAAAAAAAAAAAACCAAACAAACCAAACAAAAATCTTTACAAACCTAAGGTGGCTTGTGAACCTAGCCTTTAACACCCAAGCCAACTACCCATCCCTAAAACTCTGTAAACATAAAATGGGGAGAAGTATACGGAAATACAAACCAGCACAATGGCTCAGTGGGTGAAGGTACTTCCTGCCAAGCCTGACAACCTGAGCTTGTTCTCCAGGACCCATAAGGTAGAAGAAATGAACAGGCGCCTGCACCCTCAAGCTGTGCCCCATGGCATGCACACCCACATACACAATAAATAAACAAAATGTAATTTAAAAAAATTGATCCTAGCTCTTGGGAGGCAGAGACAGGTGGATCGCTGTGAGCTGTGAGTTCAAGGCCAGCCTGGTCTACAGAGCGGGTTCCAGGACAGGCTCTAAAGCTACACACAAAACCCTGTCTCAAAAAAGAAAAAAGAAAATGAAAGCGACTGGAGAGATGACCCAGGGGTCAAGAGTGCCCACTGCTCCAGAGGACGTGAGTTCAATCCCAGCACCCTTGTTGAATGACTCACAACTACCCAGAATTCCAACTCTAGGGGATCTGACAGCCTCTTCTGACCTCCTCAGTCACCTGCTTTCACCTGCACTTACACACACACACACAATTCCAGGCCTGGGGAAGGGTGCCCTTGACAAACTGACCAAGGGGCCTTTGCCATCTTCCCCAACATGAGCAGAGTCTGCTCTTTGGGTGGGCCACAACTGTCTGCTCTAACGTCCCTCAGACACTGTGTTCCTCAGCAAGGACCCACTCAGTCGAATTGTCACTCCCTAAACACAGATGTTAAAAGGACTGAATGTTTGTGTGTTCCCTGAAACTCATTGGCTGAACTCTTAGTCACCACTGAGGCCTCATCGTGACTGAATCTGGAGGTAGGTCTCTGAGGAAGTCGTGAAAATTTAACGAGGTCAAAAGTCAGGGCTCTTATCTAGAAACACTGTGTGGGGTCAGGAAGAAAGCCCACACCAGGAGCCCATGAGGCTGGTACCCTGACCTCAGACTTTTAGCCCCTAAGCTGTGCAGAACTAATCTGTGATTTAGACCACTCATGGTATTTCGTTCTGTTGGATATTAGTCAGCCCCAGCTGATGAACATATGGAGCAATGGAGAAGCAGGAAGGCTTAGGGTTTGAAAGGAGAGGGGACTGGGACATTCATTAAAGGATATTTCACAGTGGCTCCTCTTCACACCCCCATCCACCCACTGGTGTCTGTCCCACAGGGTGTTGGCACACTTATGGGGAGATCTTGGGTAACCTGACCAGCACTTTGTTTTTTAGTTTTTGAGACAGGATTTAAGTAGTCCAGGCTGGCACTGAATTCATGATCCTCCAGCCTCAGCTGAGGTTATAGGCACTCACCTTATTTTAATTATGTATTAGAGAATTCTTTGTTTGTTTGTTTGTTTGAGACAGGATTTCTCTGTAGTAGTCTGTTCTGGAACTTGCTCTTGTAGACCAGGCTGGCCTCAAACTCACAGAGATCCACCTGCCTCTGCCTTCTGAATGCTAGGATTAAAGGCATGTACCACCACCGATCGGCCCATAAAGTATTTTTTTAATTAAAAAAATGAATCAATTTTTAAAAAATAGGACTAGATAGCCAGACCCAGGTGGGAGTTTCATTAGCCGATGTAGTTAGAAGAATGGGTAGCGCAATCAGCTCAGCTCGATCTACTCGAGGCCAACTCTTATCTCTCCTGCTCTGCCCACTTCCTAGTTTACTTTCCAGGAATTACTGTCTCCATGTTTCAGATAAGGAAACTGAGGCATATTAAGGCAAGAAACAGGCATATGCCTGTAATGTCTAGCATTTGGTAGGTGGAGGATCAGGAGTTCAAGGCCATCCTCAGCTACACAGTGAGGTTGAGTTCAGACTGGGCTACTTGAGACCTTGTCTCAATCCCACCCAACCCTCCAAAAAGAGAGCCCCGGGAGAAATCGCTATCGAGGGGCTCAAATTCCAACCAAGGGCCTTGACCGAGGTCCTGCTTGCCCCAAAGCAGTCCTTGATGCTGGGACGCCCTGTCATTGTCTGTGGAAGACTTAGGGTTCAAGTCTCGAGGGATGTGGTTGGCTGCCTTGCACCCAGGACCTGCCTAGACCTAAGACTCAAACCAACACAGAGAAAGAGCGTAGCGATGACTTTGGCAAGGCACCCGTTGTCATAGGAACAAAGGAAGGTCTGAGGCGCGCGCATGCGCACAGCCAGAAAGTGGGGGTGCTGAACCGGTGAAAGGTGACGTAAAGCGCCCGGGGTGGGGCGGAGGGCTCACACTGTAGGAGTTGCAGCCTTTCGCGCCCTCAGCAGAGAGAAGGCGCGAGAAGGTGAGGACGGAGAGTATCCGGCGCCCGGCCACACACCACCGGAGCGAACGGCAAGGACCACAGTGGTCCCGCTGCCGAGGCCCCGCCTCTCGGACCTCGGGACTAATCGGATTGAAAGCGCGCCGGCCCCGGGCCCCGAACTCGCCAATTGAGGAGGGCGGCAGTCACCGCCCAATCCGGGGCAGACAGGTGCGAGGTCCGGAAGCTGGAGGCCAATCAGCAGCGATTGCGGCCTGCGGGGGCTGGACTCAGCCAATGAGGCGTCTCGAGTGACATCTGAGCGCGCCAATCGAGAGTGAGGACCGGTCGTGCCCGCCCGCCCTTCCGGCCGGAGCTCTATTTACCAGGGGCGTGCAGCCTGCTTGCCAATCAGAGAGAGACTAAGCGGCCGGACAGCCAACCCCGGAGGAGCGGCCGGCTGGCGGCCGCGATACCTAGGAGTTGGGATGTCCTACAAACCTATCGCGCCCGCCCCCAGCAGTACCCCCGGCTCCAGTACCCCTGGGCCAGGCACTCCGGTCCCTACAGGTGAGGCTCCAACTCCACCCTTGCTCCCCTTGCCCGGGCGGTCTAGGTACTGAAGAGAAACGGCTCGAGTTTTGCAATACGCGGCCTGCTAGGCGAGCCTTACTCAGCCTCAGTTTGCTGGCCTGAGAAGTGGGCGTGGTCACGTAGAGCTTGTAGGTGGAGCGCAGCGGGGAGGAGTGTGTCTCTGAAGTTGCTCAGCTTGGAATGGAGAAGCCTGCCTCTGGAGATAATCAGACGAACGGCCCAGGGCTTGGAAAGCTGTGACGAGGCCCTTGCCACACTCTGACCTCTTACTTTTGCAGCCGGAAGTGTCCCATCGCCATCGGGCTCAGTGCCTGGAGCTGCAGCACCCTTCAGGCCACTGTTTAACGACTTTGGACCGCCCTCCATGGGGTATGTACAGGTGAGTGTGGCCAAGAACTTGCTTATGGTGGAGGACAGGAGATCCCCTCGGGGTCTGAGGTCACCTCTCTATTTTCTTTGGACGCAGGCGATGAAGCCGCCGGGTTCCCAGGGCTCTCAGAGCACCTACACGGACCTGCTGTCTGTCATAGAGGAGATGGGCAAAGAGATCCGGCCCACCTATGCTGGTAGCAAGAGTGCCATGGAGCGCCTGAAGAGAGGTGAGGGAAGCCACAGTCCCGGCCGTGCTCTGCCCAGGACACAAACACTGAACGCTAAGACGTTTCATTAAGGAGAGAGTTTATTTAAAGTCAGTGCGGACACCTGGGCTAGCCTAGATTAGACCAGAACCTCAAGAAACAGACAGGTGTTTCAAAATGAGCTTGAATCCGTTTCCCAGAAAGTGCCTGGGAGCTCAGGATGAATGTGAGGGTTAGCTAAACCCTTAATCTCATCCACATTAGATCAGAGCTGCTCTTGCTGAACCAGAAAGGGGGTGGGGGAGCATCTGCTCAGAAGCGTGGGAGTGGTGGCTGTGGAAGGCTGCTAAGACCCTGCCTGTGACTTCCCTGTCCCCACCCCACCTCAGGCATCATCCATGCCCGGGCGCTGGTCAGAGAGTGCTTGGCAGAGACAGAACGCAACGCCCGCACGTAACAGGAAGCACCTTGGCCTTTCCGTCGGGACCTTTCCGGCCACCGCAGAGCACCTGCTTCTCCTTGGCCTTCACCCCAAGTTGCTTCCTATCCTGGGCTTCCTGTCCTGTGTCCCTTGGTGGGCGTCCTCCAGGAACCAGATAGCAGGTCTTCCTCCAGTTGGCTGTACAAGCTGGACTCCTCCTCTGCACGAGTGAGTAGAGAGGCCACCGTGAGTCCCACCCCTGACCTGCTCACAGTGCTGATCCAACTGGAGTTTGCTTCTCTCCGTGGCCCCACCACATTGCACTTACTTCTTAAGTCTTAGTCCAGGCCTCCTCCCCTCCAGCAGGAGTGCAGGTCTCCCTGCCTCGTCTCTGGGGCCATAGCCGACTTTTTTTGGTGTGTCTTTTACTAAATATGCCCTTTTTATATAAATAAAGATGATTTGGAGTCATTCTCTCAGTTCTGAGTCTTTCCTCTGGGGAAGCCTGAGCGGACCAGGCAGGAGGGGAAGGGCAGAGCAGGAATCGGGGAGGCTGCTTGAACCTAGTTTTCCTTCCTACCCGGTCTATTGCCACCACCCCCCCACCCCCGCCGGCAGCTGGGGGAGTAGCTGAAAGGCCAGAACCCCAGCGGAGGGGAAGCCTGCATCGTGTGGTGCCACCAGGGGGCAGCGCAGGACCTTGGCTGCCTTCACAGCTGGAGGCACTGTGGGGCAGCCAGAGCCTGGAGGGCCCTTCCTCTGGATTGGCAGGCATGCCTCTGGCAGGGTGAAAATACCAGTTCACTTAAGCCTCTCCCTTGAATGCCCTAATGCCCCTACACTACCCTCCATTCTAAATTGTCCTTGGAAGGCACTAACTACACCAGGCCTCTTAACTCCTCCGGGAGGCAGTTAGATAGTCCCTTCCCCCAGCACCTTGGCTTGATGCTCCTATCCACTGTCCCGACTACTACCACCAGGCTGGGTGTGGCTCCATGAGCCAGACTCGGTGTCTTGGCCTTTGTACAGAGTCTGGGAGCTCAGATTGGTGGCCAAATTTGAGAACCTAGCAGCCATAAGTAGTGAAGGACTTGGGCTTCATTAAGGAGATGGCCCAGAGAATTGTAGTGACAGAGGCCTCTACCTGGGTATGTAGCTGAGTGACCCTGAAATCCCAACCCTAGGCAGAAGCAGGTGAGAGCGACAAGTTTCTGGCTAACTTTGGGGTGCAGCGTTTCCTCTACCCTGGGACCCATTCATGTCAAATTCCACCTCTTCAACACACACAGGAGGGCTGCCCTGGCTGGGCCAGGGTGGAAAATGAAACCGAGAAATCTTTGGGTGTCCAGACAGCACAGAAGTAAAGGACGGTGACATTTGGGTACCGGCTTCTTCCTCACCTCATCTACCTCGGATAAGGAAGGCAGGGGCCTGCTCTGCTGCGCCGCGGGCGGGGCTGCCCCGACCCTGCCTGGGTGGGGAGGGCCTGCCGGGCCCAGGAAGGGGGCGGGGCGGCCGCAGTGACGCGGCGGGGAGGGACAGCGGGGGCGCCGGCGGGCAGACCGGGAAAAAGGTCGGGGCTATGGGCCGGCTCTGCGCCTCCAGAGGGTCGGGCTCCCTCTGGAATCCGAGGCCGGGGCTGGGGGCGCAACGGACTCCCACCTTGGGGCCGGCCGTCCCTGCCCGGGCCGGGTGAGGGGTGCCCGCCAGAAGCTAGAGGTGAGCGGGGACGTCTGTGAACGGGCGGGTCAAGAGCGCGCCTGGAGACTGGGACGCCGAGCAGGGGGAAGTGGGGACAAGGGCCTCTCGCCCGCCCGCTGGGTGAGGTGAAGGTAGGAGGGGTGTTTGCAGCGGAACTGTGGCGCCGGGCTGGGACGCAGGTGGGTAGAGCGGGCTTCCCAGGGCCGAGGCCGAAGGGATACCAGTGGACCGTTCCTGCACCAGCCCGGCATGGGCAACCTCGTGGGAGGATGATGGGTAGCTGCAAGGACGAGTGGAGAGCCGGCGCAGACCGAGGGTACAGTTCAGGACCCGGGTATCCACTAGGGTGGTGAAGGCAGGTTTGGGGGGCGTAGAGGGGTTTATCTGGCACCGAAAGGTTAACATTGGCAAAGGCACATGGGGACCGCTCCGTGAGAAGACACCTTGGGGTTACAAGGATTTAAGTGGATTTCTGGGAGTGGGGTACACGGAACCCACCGACTTCGGAAGATGAAGTGAAGGGGGCGGGTCCCAAAGGTTCTGGTCTTGGAAAGCGGGCGCGGCTCGTGGATGCTGTCTGGGGAGGGCGCTGGATGCGGTCGAGGTGGAGACGCGAGGCTGGCCTTACGGCGTGTCGGCCCGCGTCCGCCGCTCTGGGGGGGCCCGCGTCAGTGCGCGGTTGCCATGACGACAGGCGGGCGGGGGGCGGGGGCTGCGTGGAAAGGAGGTCAGCTCTGAGCCTCGTTGCTCCTCCGGGCTCCGGGCGGCGCGGGAGGCAACACTGGGTTCGCCTCTGCTTCCCCCCGCGGTGGGCCTGGGCATGGGGTTCCGCGACCCGAGCCCCTCGGCGGGCGTGCAGGGCTCGGGACCGCGCACCGCCACCCTGCACTGACTGGGCGCGCGGTACCCTGCGCTAGGAGGAGAGGAGGCCGCACGCGGTCAGCGGAGCATCTTCAGGATGCTCATCAAGGAGTACCACATCCTGCTGCCCATGAGCTTGGACGAGTACCAGGTGGCCCAGCTCTACATGATCCAGGTGAGAACGGTGGGGAGGGCAGTACTGGAACCGTGCTTCATGGTGGAGTGCAGCAAGAATTTGCAGGCCGCAGGGGGATAGTTCCGCTGGATCCCCCCCCACCCCCAACACACACACACCAGTTCCGTTAGTGGGTTCTGTAGCCCAGAAAAGGAAAACAGACATCCTTTGGATATTAAAGCGGAAGGAAGGGGCAGAGGGCAGGAAAGGCCAACGGGTGCTTTCCATCCATTAAATGCCCAGCCTGCACAGTCTACGTATGGTCTCCTTTAATCCTAAGAATCTGTAATTCCGTGGGGGAAGGGAAAGCAGTCTATGAGGAGCCTGGAGAGCCAGGGACGCTAGGTGGTAGGTAGCTTAAGCAGAAAGGGGTTCTGGGAAGAAGTATAGAATCCTAGCATTCCCAGGAGATCAGAAAGGTGGCATGTAGATCAGGCCCCCAAACTGTGGCAGGGACAGAGCAAGCAGGGACTAGATGGTGAGGAAGGGCATCTTCCTTGGGCTGTGAGAAAGATGCTGGATCAAGGCAGGCTATCAGGACTTCAGGGGGTCTGGGCCAGGTCGGTTTCCCAGACCTATAGAGTATGAGCAAGGAGTAGAGAAAGCCACAGCCCACCTCCGTGCTTGGTGGGGTTGACAGCTATCAAAGGACAGCTGGAGGCTCTCACACTATGAAGGATGTCACAGGAGCTGGGAATAAGGTCCTGAAGGGAAGGGGACAAGTCAAGTCTGAGAGGTGGTCTTGTTGCCGCTCCTGAGCATATTCGTCATGTTCTACTTCCAAGCGTGCACAGATGTTTCTGCTTTAGCCTCCCACACTGTGCACACACACACACACACACCACATGTTCCAGCCGTGGTCATGCCGTCCTCTCGGTCAGATCTCCCATGACCCGACCCATCTTCTCACATTCAGTTCCCTGTTCTTTACTCTTGGCCGTGCCTTCCTTTCTCAGAGCACGCGCTTCCTTCCTGTTTCCCTCTGCTAAGTTGTGGCAGGTGGAGGTTGTGTTTGTCAACAAATCCCAGTTCTCCATCCCAAACAATTAATGGTCAAGTGCGAGGTTGCAGAGCCCTATGGGAACTGGGCAGAACCTATGATCTCAACCCCCAGGAAGTTGTGGGGACCTGAAAAGTCCATGCAGGCTGCAGAGATAAGAGCACTTGCTGCTCTTGCGAAGGACCTGGATTTTGCTCCCAGCACCCATATGGCAACTTACAATTAACTGCAACTCCAAATCCTGGAATCCAGAGCCCTTTTTGGGCAACAGACATGCATGTGCTACACATAAATACAGGCAGGCAAACACTCATACACTCAGAATAAAATAAACAAAGAACCAGAACCAGGCTGAGGACCCCAGGATTTAAGCTAGGGGCTGAGTTCCCCATTCTCTGTCCTGGGCTGCAGAAAAAGAGCCGGGAGGAGTCTAGCGGTGAGGGGAGCGGTGTGGAGATCCTGGCCAACCGGCCCTACACAGACGGGCCCGGAGGCAGTGGACAGTACACACACAAGGTGTACCACGTGGGCTCCCACATCCCAGGCTGGTTCCGGGCACTGCTGCCCAAGGCTGCTCTGCAGGTAGAAGAGGAATCCTGGAATGCTTACCCCTACACCCGGACACGGTGAGTGTGTGTGGTGGGCACAGGCTTAGGGCTGCTAAGGAAACAGTGCTTGTGGGCACAACACTGACTTTCATTCTGCCCTCTGCCAGGTACACCTGCCCCTTTGTGGAGAAATTCTCCATTGAGATAGAGACCTACTACCTGCCTGATGGGGGGCAGCAGCCTAACGTCTTCAACCTGAGTGGGGCTGAGAGGAGACAGAGAATCCTGGGTGAGCCCTTCTAGGGACCCCTGCTGTTGTTGCCTTGGTGGGCAGTCTTGGACAAACCCTATTTCTAACTCATCTTCCTGTCTCTGAAAGGCTTTCCTCCTAACCCTTGGGGTGAAGGTAGAGAGTAGAAACAGGGGGCATGATTTACTTAGTGCTGGCTGAAACCTCCTCAGACACCATTGACATCGTGCGGGATGCTGTGGCCCCCGGAGAGTACAAAGCAGAAGAGGACCCCCGGCTGTACCGCTCAGTCAAGACCGGCCGAGGGCCGCTGGCTGATGACTGGGCACGAACAGCGGCCCAGACAGGACCTCTCATGTGTGCATATAAGCTGTGCAAGGTTGAGTTCCGCTACTGGGGCATGCAGGCCAAGATTGAGCAGTTCATCCATGATGTCGGTGAGCATCCGGATGAGGAATACCCAGCATGCACTAGGCCTGTTTGGAACCAAGAATGCTCCCATCCACTGGGGACATGGCAACATGAAGCCATTGTTTCTATCTAGGGTAGAACACCAGCAGGGGAGGGGGCAGGGGCATAGTGTAGCCTGTCTAAGAGTCAAGAGAGCTTGCTTTGAGATACCTGAAAGAATTAGGGGGCAAGAAGCTGGCAGCATGGTCTCTGAGGCCCATGCTGCCTCTGGTCCTCAAAGATGTAGTGGCCTTTGTGATATTCTGAGTTTGGGAATGCCAGGCAGCTCTCAAGAGGCTCACCAGCCCTCACAGGGTTTGCTGAGGGGTACATGCTAGGAAGCACTGATTCCAGGACCGTTTTCCTCAGGGTGCCCTCCTTTCCCCAGCACCCAGGGTCACAGCTATGACCTTGATGTTGAAGACCCAGTTCTAAGGCTCTTCTGAACCGACCCCCACCCCACCAGAGCTGCTACCCGGCCCTGCTTATTTGTCAGGTCTGCGAGACCACCCCCAGGTGCTAGAATTCTATAGCCTGGGTTCTGCTTCATCCACTACTGACCCCCTGTGGCTGTTCCAGCAAACTGTGAGCCATCTCAGCACCTTCATGTTGCTTTCTGACATGAAAAAGAGGTGAAGATAGTGACAGCCAGAGCCTGAGTGGTCAGCACATACCAGACCCTTGAAAGTCACTTTTACTGCAGGGCTTCCTTTGGCACCCATGACATCCCTATAAGACAGGTGCTACTGCCATTCCCATTCGGCAGACAAGGGCACTGAATTTAGAGAGTGATTCAGACTCCCTGTAATGCACTTGGAAAAGACCAGAAAGCACAAATAAGAAAATGAGAATTACCAACATACAACTTCTATTAGGATACTAATGCATCTCCTTCCAGGTTGAATTTGTAATTCAACCATTATTACTTTACTTCCTAGATTCTTCCGAGCCTCTTAACTTTATTTTTCTCCTTAAGATGAAAATATCCCAGAATGAGTATTGTCTTTTGCTCCACCCTTTGAGGATTGCCAAAATTTCCATTAACTACTAACACCTTCATTAACCATGACAATTTCATTAACTGTTAACACCTTAATTAACTGTTAGCTCCTCAGCAGAAGTCAGCAGGAAGCTGCTGAAAGCCAGCCACACGCCTTGGTCCTGTCTGCTAAAGTGAAGGGGTCAGTGCTGTGAGTGTCCAAAGAAATGGACAAGAAAGGGCAGGAGACAAATGCCCCTGTCTCCTATTCTGCCCCCTACATAGCACAGACCCTCCTCTACTATGTGGAGGGTGGTTTGCCTAAGGGAGTCATTATCTAACCTTGAGGACTGGGCATGTGGCTGCAAGGGCAAGGAAATAGTGGTGGGAGGCACGGTTCTGATGCCTGGGGCATCTGCAGGTCTGCGCAGGGTGATGCTTCGGGCCCACCGCCAGGCCTGGTGTTGGCAAGATGAGTGGATAGAACTGAGCATGGCTGACATCCGGGCTCTGGAGGAGGAGACTGCACGCATGCTAGCTCAGCGCATGGCCAAGTGCAACACTGGCAGTGAGGGGCCTGAGGCCCAGACCCCTGGGAAACCCAGCACTGAGGCCCGGCCTGGGACCAGCAGTGCTGGCACTCCTGATGGGCCTGAGGCCCCTCCTGGCCCTGATGCCTCACCAGATGCCAGCTTTGGGAAGCAGTGGTCCTCATCCTCCCGTTCTTCCTACTCATCCCAACACGGAGGTGAGACTGGGGTTCCAGATCTGAGGATGGGAGGGAGCCACTCACCCAACCTGGTCTCCTAAGCTGAAGCCCAGGTGGTCCGGCAGGTGGTGTGTCTCCACAGAGCTTGTCTGAGTGGCGCATGCAGAATATTGCCCGAGACTCTGAGAACAGCTCCGAGGAAGAATTCTTTGATGCCCACGGTCAGCAGAGAAGCCATATTTGTGGAGGGTGGGAGTATTGGAGAGTTCCTAAGACACCCCATCACATGACACAACCCCTTGTCCCCTCAGAAGGCTTCTCGGACAGCGATGAGGTCTTCCCCAAGGAGATGACCAAGTGGAACTCCAATGATTTTATCGATGCCTTTGCCTCCCCAACTGAGATAGAGGGGGCACCAGGTAAAGACCTAACCTCAGGGTACCAGACATCAGCACCCTGTGTGCAGCAGGGACTCAGAACAGCTCAGCCCTGAGTGAATGGGGCCTGAGGAGTGTCAGTCTGGGGAGGTATCTCATCAGTACTCAGATAACAAATGGAAGGATAAAGGGTGGGATGATGGATGAGAGAAATGCAGACAGGCCTGGTGGCGCCAGGGAAGCACTCCCTGGGTATTGAGGAAGACTTTCCATTGGGTCCAATGTTTACACTGGATTTAAAGGATTGAACAGAGCTGAGACAGTGGAAATGTTCTAGGTCTGAGCCACTCACACCACTGGCACCGTGTGACTTAAAATGGATTTTTGTTTTTGTTTGTTTGTTTGTTTGTTTTTGACAGGGTTTCTCTGTGTAGCCTTGGCTGTCCTAGAACTTACTCTGTAAACCAGGCTGGCCTTGAACTCAGAGATTTGCCTGCCTCTGTGTGCCACCACTGCCTGGCTCTTACATTGCATTTTAATTCATTTCAGTATAAATAGCCCTGTGTGGCTTGTGGTTGCTATGTTGTTTCCTTGAGGTGATTGCTGATATGTTTTGTTGATCTTCTGTGATTTTATTTGGAGGTAGGATCCTAAGCCCTTCCGCTTGCTAGGCAAGTGCTCTACCACTGAGCTAAGTCCCCAATCCTGTGATTTACTATGTCATATGGGTCAGGATAAGAAATTTGCCAAACATTTTGTGACAACACCCCAGGGCTAGCATGAGGAAAAGCCTGGAATGTAAAATGGCCTGCAGATTTGGGTAAGAGTAAGATAGGGAGCATCAGGCAGTCATCATGACTGGGGGACCTGAAGTGCCCATGAGAGGATCCTAGTGGCCTCTGGTCCCCTCATTGGCTCCCCCTTCCCTTAGATCCTGTAATTATGGCTACCAAAGACATTGAAGATGGGGCCCGAGCTCCCAGGGACTCAGAGGCAAGTATGTTCAGCTACCTTAGTCCATGTTCTGCTCGCTTGCTGACTGACCACTGATCTGATGCCTCATACTTCATTGTGTCCCTCAGGGCCTGGATGGAACAGGGGACCTGGGGGTTGAAGCATGCTCTGTGCATGCCCTCTTCCTCATCCTTCACAGCGGGAGCATCCTGGACTCTGGCCCCGGAGACACCAACTCCAAGCAGGCTGATGTGCAAACACTGAGCACAGCTTTTGAGGCCGTCACCCGAGTCCATTTCCCCGAGGCCCTGGGTCATGTGGCGCTGAGGCTGGTGCCCTGCCCACCCATCTGTGCAGCTGCCTATGCCCTTGTCTCCAAGTACTGGACAGGAGTGGAAGGGTGGAGCACACACAGGGTCCCTAAGGGGCAGTCATTTATAGGGGGGCTCCCAAGATCGGGGAGGTCCTGGGGGTGGGAGAGGAATCACATACCAGAATCAGTCCTGGTCATGAATGGACTAGTTCTATATTGGTTTGTTTGATTTTGATTTTATTGCTAGTTTATGTGTGTGGGTGTTTTGTCTTCTGTGTCCCACGTATGTAGTTAGTGCCCAGAGGCCAGAAGAGGATATCTGATCTCCTAGGACTGGAGTTACAGACAGTTGTGAGCTGCCATGTGAGTGCTGGGAATCGAACCCAGGTCCTCTGAAAGAGCACCCAGTGCTCTTAACTGCTGAGACAATGTTCTAGCCCCTGACTTTGCTTTTCTGTTCCAGCCCAGGCTGGCTTAGAACTCATTATGGCTGAGGTTGGCCTCAACTTGTGAGACTCCTAGTTCAGCCTTCAGATCAGCAGTTCTCAACTTGTGGGCTGCGACCCCCAGAAGACCACAGCAAACACTAATATTTATGATTCATAATGGTAGCAAAACTATTATGAATTATTATTAATTGATGACAAAAATAATCTTATGGTTGGGGGTCACTACAAAATGAAGTTTATTAAAGAGTCTCAGGGTTAGGAGTGTTGAGAACCCCTTCTCCAGAGTGTTGGGGTCATAGGGTATACCATCATGCCTGGATATGAAAAAACCTGATCAGTGGTGCCACCTCAAATGCCTCTCAGGCCTAACACCTCACAAAGGATGCTTGCTAGCAGGCCCAGGGGAGTTGGTGGCAGTGGTTAAACTGAAGGCCCTTACCCACCCACCACACCTTCTCCTCCTGCAGCCTGAGCCCCTACAGCCATGATGGTGATAGCCTGTCCCGCTCCCAGGACCACATTCCGCTGGCTGCCCTGCCACTGCTGGCCACCTCATCTGCCCGCTACCAGGGTGCTGTGGCCACTGTCATCGCTCGCACCAACCAGGCCTATGCAGCCTTCCTGCGCTCGTCGGAGGGCACAGGTTTCTGCGGGCAGGTCAGGGGTTAGACATGCTCCCAGGAAGCATCCAGTGCCCATGTAGCTGTGGTCCCATCTGGGTGGTGACAAAGCCTCTCAGTTGTCCCACCTTCTCACTCAGGTGGTGCTGATCGGAGATGGTGTTGGTGGCATCCTGGGCTTTGATGCGCTCTGCCATAGTGCCAGTGCAGGCACAGGGAGTCGGGGCAGCAGCCGCCGTGGGAGCATGGTCAGTGTGGCCAAACCCAGCCTCCTCAGGAGGGGGGTTGTCTCCATCTCTAGGTCTCTGCCCCCCTGGAATATGGATGGCCTCTTTGCATGTGGGCAGGGCCCCAGCTGCAAAGTTGAGTCTCTCTGGGACTCTGCCCAACCCAACCCCAAGTCTCTCTCACTTCCAAATTAAGTAGGAATCAGATTGTCTCAAGCTTAAGGATGCTTCTGTCTTTTGTTCCTTCTAGAACAATGAGATGCTCTCCCCAGAGGTTGGCCCAGTAAGAGACCCACTGGCAGATGGGGTGGAGGTACTAGGTCGTGCTAGCCCAGAACCTTCCGCCCTACCTACTCAGCGTACCTCTGGTGACATGGCCAGTTCTGAGCCTGATGGCTCTCAGAACAGGTGACATTCCTGCCTAATAACCCTTGCCCTGAGCATAGGCTGAACTTGAGAAGCAACACTGAGTTTCTCCTTTCTCCACAGCCTACAGGTAGCCTCCACAGCCTCCTCCACTGGAGAGCCCCGTCGGGCAAGCACAGCCTCCTGTCCACCTGCTGCCAGTTCTGAGGCTTCTGATGGCCCCACTAATGCTGCTCGCCTGGACTTCAAGGTCTCAGGCTTCTTCCTCTTTGGCTCCCCATTGGGCCTGGTGCTGGCTCTACGCAAAACTGTGATGCCCGCCTTGGAGGGTGAGCCCTTGGGGTAAAGGGGGTGCCCTTCATCTGCTTCTGTTTGCTTCTTCCCCATCTCTGCTAGCCTTGCTGGCTCACTTGAGACAGGGGCGTTTTTAACTGTTCTTCCTCATTTCAAAGTAATAGCCTGGCCAGAAAGGGAGAGGTGGAAGGTCCCGAAAGGATATGCCAAGGCTATGTCCCAAAGTGGATCAGGAGAAACTTCTTTGAGTGAAAGGTATTCTATATAAGAAAGGGCTCCCAAGGCTGGAAAGTTGGCTTAGTAGTTAAGAGTACTTGTTGCTCTTACAGAGGACCTGGGTTCAATTCCCAGGACCCACATGGCAGCTCACCACCATTTGTAGTAACTTAGTTCAAGAGTATCTGATGCCCCTTTCTTGCCTTCTTGAGCTTCAGGCATGTACATAGTATACATACATACATGCAGACACTTATACATATAAAGTAAATAAATCTAAAAGGAAATTTAAGAAACATAGCAGACTGGATGGTGGTAGCGCATGCCTTTAATCCCAGCACTCAGAAGGCAGAAGCAGGTGGATCTCGGTGAGTTCGAGGCCAGCCTGGTCTACAAGAGCTAGTTCCAGGACAGGCTTCAAAGCTACAGAGAAACACTGTCTTGAAAAACAAAAAACAAAAACATAGCAGTCACTGAAGGCTTCTACTGCTGCTTGGCCAGGAGACCATGCAATGCCTGGCTTAAACCTCCCCCTCTCAGGCCAGGTAGAGTGGCATATAGCACACACCTTTAATATCAGCATTCAAAAGACAGAGGCAGGCAGATAGCTTTGAGTTGTAGGTCAGCCTGGTCTACATAGTGAGCTCCAGGACAGCCAGGGCTATGTAGAGAGACCCTGTCTCAAAAACAAACCAAACCAAACAAAAACCCTCTCCTTGTCTATCTTCTGGGTATCTAGTGGCTCAGATGCGCCCAGCCTGTGAGCAGATCTACAACCTCTTTCATGCTGCTGACCCCTGTGCCTCCCGCCTGGAGCCCCTGCTGGCCCCCAAGTTCCAGGCTATCGCGCCCCTGGCTGTACCACGTTACCAGAAGTTTCCCCTAGGAGATGGCTCATCCCTGCTGCTGGGTATAACTTCTCCTCCCCTAGCCAAAATTAAGGGAAGACAGAAACAGTAAAAGACAGACAGTAGCCCCCACCTCATAGGTAATCTGACATGTCACCTCTCCCAAGTGCAAGGACCCCTCCCCCTTTCCCCTTGTCACACAGGCAGTCAGGATTCCTAGGACTTTTGGATGTGGGTAACATAGGAGCCAGTGACTAGAGAGGAGACGGATGGATATTGGCATGAGCACACATGGCTAGCTGCACCATGTAAGGGTGCACCATGGCTTCCATGTGTACTTGGAGGGCATATATGAGAGGGGAGTATGTAGTATATGTTTGCATGTTTTGGGGGTGGCAAGTGTTCTGACAGGAATGTAGTTGATTACTGGATATAACCAGAGATAACACTGTCCCTCTCCTGAAAAGAAACCCTGAAAATCTTCATCCTTAGCCAAACAAAGAGGCTAGAAGGGAAGACAGTCGCAGCCCAGGAATTAATTGAGTTATCCTGGGACCTCTAGAAGAAGAGACATGGGGGTGGTCTGGCCCAGCCTGTGCTCAGGTTGGTCCTCTTCCCCAGCTGATACTTTGCAGACCCACTCGGGCCTCTTCCTGGAAGAGCTGGAGATGATGGTGCCCTCCACGCCCACTTCGGCCAGTGGTACCTTCTGGAAGGGCAATGAATTAGGCAATGAGCAAACAGCCCAGCCAGCAGTCCCCAGCACCACCAGCGAGGTGGTTAAGAGTAAGTCAACCAGCTACTGGCCTGCACTCTCAGCCTGTCTGGAAGGATATCACTTCATAAAGTACACACATTCTCCTAGCTAGATGGAAGGGGGGAGGGGAGAGTCCCCATAGGCCAGGTAGATGGGCAGTGGGCGGCAGGCCACCCTGACGCACTGCCCACCATGGCTGTGTAGTCCTGGAACGCTGGTGGGGAACCAAGCGGATCGACTATTCGCTGTACTGCCCTGAGGCACTCACCGCCTTTCCCACGGTCACACTGCCCCACCTCTTCCACGCCAGCTACTGGGAGTCAGCCGATGTGGTGGCCTTCATTCTGCGCCAGGTGAGTGAAGCCAGGGATGTGGGCCAGAAGTCAGGAAGCCTAGGACTATGGAAGAGGGCTAGTGTTTCCTGCTGGGTGTCCTGAGCAGGTCATAGAGAAGGAGCGGCCACAGTTGACAGAGTATGAGGAGCCATCCATCTACAGCCCTGCCTTCCCCAGGGAGAAGTGGCAGCGTAAACGCACGCAGGTCAAGATCCGGGTATGTGCCCTGGTGCCAGAAGCCAACTTGAGCATCTCCCCAGCATCCCCTTAAGTCCTACCCTCAGGCTTCTGGCCTCAAATCCTCCTTGCCTTGGCTTTGCCCCTGGAAACCTTGGGTTCCTCCGCCTGCCTCTCCTGAGCCCAGGTCATTAGTCCTCACTCACCCTGACATCACCTTACCTGACATCGCCTCTGTATCCTGCCGCCTAGCTCTGTCGGAATGCTCCCCCACCACATCCACCATATTCGATGTTGACATGCTCCTCCATTGTCTCCCACGGCAGTCCCACCTCCTTCATGTCCTACCCTCAGAGTGGCCCTGGATCTACCCCTACATCAACTCCCCCTCCCCACATCTGCATCCTTACCCAGTCCCAGTCTACCCTCTTTTTCCCCACCAGAATGTCACTTCCAACCATCGGGCAAGTGACACCGTGGTATGTGAGGGCCGTCCCCAGGTGCTGAATGGGCGCTTCATGTACGGACCCTTGGATGTGGTCACACTCACTGGAGAGAAGGTCAGGACCGGATGCCCATGCTCCTGGTGTTTCCTACGTTGCTCTGTGGGGCCTGAACCCCCTCCCTGCCTGCCCAGCCAGCCTCTGTTCTCACCCACTGTAGAACAGTACACAGAGTTCTGCCTCCATCGCTCTTGCCACCCCTTCCAGGTGGATGTCTATGTCATGACACAGCCACTGTCAGGCAAGTGGATCCACTTTGGCACCGAGGTCACCAACAGCTCAGGCCGCCTCACCTTCCCAGTGCCCTCAGAACGTGCACTGGGCATTGGCGTCTACCCTGTGCGCATGGTGGTCAGGTGAGCGGCAGGCATTTGGGCTCCAGTGGGGCTGGGCTCTGCCAGCCTTCCCCACTCCACTCATGCCATGCCTCCCTGGACCCTAGGGGTGACCACACCTATGCTGAGTGCTGTCTGACTGTAGTTGCCCGAGGCACCGAGGCTGTGGTCTTCAGCATTGATGGCTCTTTCACAGCCAGTGTTTCTATCATGGGCAGTGACCCCAAGGTGCGCGCTGGCGCTGTGGACGTGGTCAGGTAGGAACTGCAGCCCTCCTGGCCACAATGACTGGTCATCATTCTGGATTGTAGAGCTGAGTGGCTTCCATCTCACAGGCACTGGCAGGACTCAGGCTACCTGATTGTGTATGTAACTGGCCGGCCTGACATGCAAAAGCACCGTGTGGTAGCCTGGCTGTCGCAACACAACTTCCCCCATGGTGTTGTCTCCTTTTGTGATGGCCTCACCCATGACCCGCTGCGGCAAAAAGCTATGTTTCTGCAGAGCCTGGTGCAAGAGGTACTATGACTGAGGGTGGTCCCAACCTGCCCTCACCTCATCCCATAAGACAGTGGTCCCATTCCTATCAACTTGGGCCTAAAGAAGTCTTTGTGGTCCTTAGGGCCAACAGGGGAGACTGAGCTGTGTTCACTGGGACTTTGCCCCCATCTTACAAACAGTGTTGCCCTGATACAGCAATTGGGGAGTGTATGCCATGACCCCTGCCCTATGGCTCCACCTGCAGGGCTGCTGACTGACTTCTTAATACAGGTAGAACTGAACATCGTGGCTGGATATGGGTCCCCAAAAGATGTTGCGGTGTACGCAGCTCTGGGACTGTCTCCAAACCAGACCTACATTGTGGGCCGTGCTGTACGTAAGCTTCAGGCACAGTGCCAGGTGAGACCCGAGAAGGCTGGGAACACACTTCAGGGCCAAGGCTAACTTGGCTGAGTCCTGCAAGTGTAAGACCTGAGACGCGTCATAGTTCAGCTGTAGACAGACTGGAAGTGATCACCGAGGCTGTGACTGCTCAACACCTCAGATACTGATCCTTTTATTGTGGCCTTGAGCAGGTGCTTGACCTTGCTGAGCCTCTGCTGTGGGTTGTGAATAATGCCAGCACTCTCTACTCACTAGCTTATAACAAAAGTCTCATCATTCACTGCAGGTCAAAGGCTCAGGGCGAGGCCCAAGTGCTCACTAAATGCGAACTGCTGTTATTTCCCCAAGATGTCAGCTTAAGGATGAGTCAGGTCCAAAGAGAAATGCTAATTTGGGAGTAGAGCCAAGGTGCCTGTCTCACAGTCCGGGGGTATTGTCTGCTGGCAGGCAGCTCCCTGGCCAGGCTGAGCCATGCTGTCACTGGCCACTATCACTCAGTCTACCTATTCTGTGCAGGAGCCTAGCAAGAGCAGGGAAGGTGGAGTATGGGCGCAAGGTTGACAGTACCCTCATCCCTGCCTCCTTCTACCCACAGTTCCTGTCAGATGGCTATGTGGCCCACTTGGGCCAGCTGGAGGCAGGCTCCCACTCCCATCCCCCATCAGGACCTCCAAGAGCTGCCCTGGCCAAAAGCAGCTATGCCGTGGCTGCCCCCGTGGACTTCCTCCGCAAGCAGAGCCAGCTGCTTCGCTCCAGAGGCCCCAGCCAGGTAGACCGTGAGGGTCCAGGAACACCTCCCACCACCCTGGCCAGGGGCAAGACCCGAAGCATCAGCCTCAAGCTGGACAGTGAAGAGTGAGCAAACTGTGGCTGGACCTGGGTTATTTATTATTACTCAAGGGGCCTCAGTGACTGTGTGGGAAACTGGGGCCCAACATTTGACCCCAGTCCTGGCCTCACACCCTGTACTCCTCAGTATTACTTCCATGGGAGGGGGGACCTAGCCCCCAGGGAAGGAAGGAGGGAGTGGGCTAGGGCCCAGCAGCTTTTTCAGTGTGTGAACCCATGAAAATAAACAATTGCACCCTACCAAGTGACCACTTGTCTGGGCCACTGAAGTGCTGAAAGGGGCAAGGACATGCTCAGGGTCACGAAGGAGGGCCAGGCTAGAGCCTTCACTTTCCTCAATGATCCTGGCTGTTTTTCCAAGGTCACTTCCTAGACAGTCTGCCTAGTCCTTCCCCTGCCCCCAACCTCAGACAATGTTTGAGTTTATGAGAGTCTTACGACTTCCTACTCTTCAGCCCTTTCCACCCCTGGCCCAAGGAAAACTCTGTCTCCAAAAGCCAAAGCCAGGGGACCATGGGACCTTTGGCCGGAATAGAGTGGCCTGTATGGGCCATGCCTGTGTTATCTACCATTTACTACTAGAGGCTCCAGACGCCGCCCAGTACTGGCCAAAAAGAAACATTCCCAGAGACCTTAGAGCAGACTGGTGGGGAACAAGGATGAGAACCTGATCTTTTGCCTTCCACTAAGCCAGTGATGACCAGCGTTTGGGACAGATTAGCTCTGCAAACCAGAGAGATAAATAAGGCCTTTATATACACAGAAGTGCGAGGTGGCAGTGGGGGTGGACAGGTGGTGGCAGCAGTGGGCAGGGCAGGGCAGGATGGGCTGCACCTGTCAGTGGGAGAAGATGCCTCTGAAGCGAGCTTTGTCTTCCTCATCCTTCTGCCGGATGCGTGTCTCCAGGGCCCGCAGTTCTCTGCTTACCACGGGTGCCAGGGCAGGGTCTAGCTCCAACACCTTGGCAAAGTCAGCTTGGGCTTCCTGGGCATTCCACACAGCAGCATGGGCCTTACCCCGCTTGAAGTAAGCTTTGACATTGTCTGCAGGGACACCAGAAAGCAGAAGGCTGGCAAAAGGCATGAGAGGAGACTGGCCAGCCTGGCACTTGGGTCCACCATGGGGCGATTTGCTCTACTCTGAACATCCCAACACTGCCCCACCCCATTTACCACTCATACTTCCTGGACACTTCCCTTACCCTTCTGGGATAGAGGCTCTGCTCAGGCTCTTGTGGGGAGCTCAGAATGGGGAAATGTCAAAGCTAAGAGCTAGACCCAAGTCCCATAGTGCTGAGTAGGAAGAGGCCACTCTGGACTGCCATGGGGTCTAGAGCTCACCATCATACTTGTTGAGGATGGAGGAGCAGTGGTCCAGTACTTCGTAATACTCCTGAGCCACCAGCTTGCACTGACAGTAGTTGAGTAGCAGTGGTGTGATCTGTAGGTCCAGCTGGATCCAGTCAGGTGACCCAGGTTGCTCCTGGGGTGTGTGGGGGACAAGGAAAGTGGAGACACTGAGACCTTGCCCTGGCTCTCCCTGTACCCCCACCCCTACTGCAGTCTCTGGGGTATACCTTCATCTGCAGGTTCTTGAGGCAGGCAATGGCATCATAGTACTTGGCGGCGGCTTCTTTCACTTGCCCCTCACGGTATAACCGGTTACCCTCTTGGTGGATGAGTGGTACTGCCTTAGCTTTCTCCTCATCTGTCATTGCCCATGGGTCCTGCTGATACGTTCCAGGGCTCTCCACCTGCCAGGGCATGGATGAATTCAAGTCATCCCATGGGGCACCTCAGAGTCCTCTGCAGCAAACCTGACTGGCAGCAAACCCTTGGCTGGCCAAGTCTCAGATGCTGGAAACCAAGTCATCTGTCCACTGGTCTCCAGCACACACTCATCAGGCACTAAGACCATAGCAATGAAGACGATGGCAAACACCCATGCCCTGGCAGAGCTTATGTTCCATGGAAAATAACCTAGGTGGACAAAAGGAACTACCTAAACCCCTGTGGAGGAAAAGATGGGCTCATGGACAAAAGATGAAAGAGTCAAGGTGGATGTCAGTCCTCCCCAGAGAGGTGATCACTGAGGCCTGAGGGGAAGGAAGTGCAGGGCCCTGGAGCATCCACACAGTTTTCCTATCCTTCCCCTTCCCACAGCAGACCAACTCAGGACAGCAGGGTGTAGCAGCCAGCAGGGAGGTAGACCCAGGGCTCACCTTCAGGATCAGCAGGGGGCCTTACCTTCAGCATCTCAATGTGGAAGATGAGGGGCTGAGGGTTCTGCTGCAGGGCGTCCAGGTCCGCATGACCCAGGGAATTATGCTCGTGCATCTGAGCAATTCCACAGCAATGCCGCTGGCCCTCCAGGGGGTCTTTGCCCTCAGCAATGTTGCGCAGGCTCTTGGCCACCAGTGGATAGAGGACTACGTGCTGCAGGAGGGCAGCAGAGGCTCTGTCAATGTGTGCAGGTGGTCACTGGTCTCAAGGAAGCCTCACCATCACCATTCAGACAAGGAAAACTGGTCGAGCCACAGCCCTCGCCTGCTCAGAAACAGGAGGGTTTTTCCCTCTGGTGCCTTTGTTTTTTGTTTTTCAAAATAGGGTTTCTCACCAAGCAGTGGTGGGTCTTTAATCCCAGTACTTGGGAGGCAGAGGCAGGCGAATCTCTGTGAGTTTGAGGCCAGCCTGGTCTACAAGAGCTAGTTCCAGGAAAACCAAACAAAACAAAAACCAGGGTCTCTCTGTGCCACCCTGGCCGTCCTGGAACTCACTCTGTCGACCAGGCTGCCTTTACCTCCTGAGTGCTGGGAGTAAAGGCGTGCACCGCCACTGCCCGGCTTCCTCTGGTGCCTTTCTACCCTCTCAGCGTACTCTCTAAGTAAAGTCCTCAGCTTTACTCTGGCCACCAAATCCAGCACCTGCCCAGCCCACAGACAGACCCACAATTCACTTCTCTCCTGTCCTAGATCCAATATTAGTCTCTCCTCTTTGTCCCTTCCCCCTTCTCTCCTTAGGGATGAATCCCATAAACCAAGCTCATTACCACATCCTGTTCCAAGCACCACCTCTTCCTTCTCCCACCCCACTCCTATTCATGCCAAGGTTCATCTCAGAGCTAAGAGCAGGGCAGCAACTTCAAATTCCCCAGGAGAACTGGGAGTGGTGGCACACACCTTGGCAGGCAAACCCAAGGCCTTCCTGGTCTACAGAGTGAGTTCCAGGACAGCCAGGACTACAGAGAAAGACCCTGTCTCTAAAAACAAAAACCAATCTTTGGAGGTGCTAACTTGTTTTGGAATATTAGTTTAAGATGTGTCACATTCATTTATGCTGGGGTATATTTCATGATACAAAGATGGGCTGCATTCTTTTATGT
>JAQHUG010000205.1:3232324-3287440 GCA_028555095.1 Dicrostonyx torquatus | reverse complement strand
ACACACACACACACATATACATACACAAAACAAAAAACACCTGCTTCTAAAGAGTGGGTAGGTATCTCAGAGGTAACATAACTTGCCTAGCATGTGCAATGACCTGGCTTTAATCCCCAGCACAATAAACACAACTCCAGGAAGATGGGAACAGAAGACTTAACCTAGAATTCTTCCCTTAGGAAGGATGCAGAGATAGTGGAAATCACATAACGAGCTCCCCTACTGTCCACTGCTCTCTGCATATGGTGGACTGGTGAACAGACATTCACATGCAGATGTTTATGGACATAGGGTTGGTGCCATTTGAAAGCAAGAGATAAGAGAGGCCAGTTCCCATCAGGTGTAGGTGCAACCAGACAGAAGGCCAGATCCTGACCATGCAGGGATGGGGCTGGAGGACCCAAAGGAGGCTCAAGGAAACCCCTAGCAGTCAGGCTTCCCAGGGATGGTGACCAGGAATTGGGTTTGAAATGCGAGGCTACAGGAAATGTATGAAAAGGAAGGGCAAGGGGATGCACATGAGACATTAGCAGGGACCAGACTCCAAAGGGACATGTGCACAGCCACATATGCTCCATCCTAAGTGACCAAGAGCCACAGAAGTGTGTATAAATGGGTCCTATGGGCCGTTACACTTAAGAATGAGTGTAATGGCCCATGGGGGCTGGAGAGATGGCTCAGTGGTTAAGAGCTTTGTCTGCTCTTCCAAAGGTCCCGAGTTCAATTCCCAGCAACCACATGGTGGCTCACAGTCATCTGTAATGAGATCTGGTGCCCTCTTCTGGCCTGCACTGTATACATAATACATACATACATACATACACTGGGAAAAAAAGAATGAGTTCCCTGGCTGGAGTCTGGTTCATGCACAGGAAAAGACAGAATAGTGGCCAAGATGCAAGTCAGGAGACTGGTGGCAGTTTAGAGAAAGTGCTGTGATTAAAGGCATGTGCCACCACCTCCTGGCTTAGTCTGGAGTGGCTAAGTCAGGGCAGGGGCCACAGGGCATGGCCAGACAAATGTACAGACCCCAAGACTGATACCTTGACATCACAGAGGAACTGGGCAATCTCCCCTTCACGCATGGTGCACACAATGGTCTCCCACACAGGCAACTTGAACTTCTTGCCAATGATGAGCTCCATGGGCTTGCCACGTGTTCGGCTGTCATCTAGTATGGCACCTTCATCATCACTGTGCAGGGTCCGAAAGTGGAATGTGGCCTGTGGGACCACATGGGATATCAGGGAAAGGTACAAAGCTTCAGCAAGGTCAAATCTAGCCCAGCTTCTAAAGATGTGACAAGGGATGAAGCTCTCCTTGGACCACCAGCTAGCTCTGCACCTGGCTTTATTCCACCATTTCAATGAGAGCTAAGTCACAGGCAGAGAAGTAAGAGGCCCAGGCACATGGCTACTGGGTGACTACTAGGTGACAGGGCTGAGACAAGAGCCTGTTTTCAATCATGCTTTCAACATGGACTTACTGAGCTCCTGCTATATGTCTGTCTACATTCTGTGCAAGACACAAAACACAGCAGTAAACCACACAGAAGCCGCAGACCCACTGAGCTCTCGTTGTCTTTCTAGAATACAGAGAGTAAGACAGAGCTTATGCTATCAAAGATGAAGGGCATTTTTATTTTCTTCCTTTTTTTTTAAAGCATTTTGAGCAAAAAAAAAAAGTTAACATGTAGAGCTCAATAAATACCAATAAAAATGTATAAAAAATATAAAATTCATAGAAGAAAACAGAAAAAAAGTTAAACAACTGGGGGTGTGGTGGGGGCAGGGCTCTCCAAGGAGGCAAATTTTAAGCAGAGATCTGAAAGGAATAAAGAAAAGAGTGAGCTAGGCAGAGACTCAGGTAGGAATTTTCTAGGTCAAAGGAACAGCAGGTACAAAAGCCACACAGTGGGGCAACATGTGAGGTGTCCGAATGCAGCAAGGCCAGTGCCACAGGGCAGAGTGAACACTCAGTACAGACTCCGTGGAGTCCTGGGAATAAGCAGAGATGAGCTCCACGGGGCATATAGGATATGGTAAGAACCTGAGTTTTACTCGGTTTTACTGGGTGGCCCCTGGCAGAAGCGAAACAATCCAACTTAGGGTCTGTGGCTGCAATGTGGTCACTTTTAAGAGGAACAAGGATAGGAGGAGGGGGCAAGATGGACCATATGACCCAGGGAAAAAGGCAACTCTGCCTGAATTGATGTCGACTGGAGACAGCACAGATGGAGCAGATTAAGACTGTGGTGCCACAGCTGGGCATGGAGGTGCACACCTTTAATCCCAGCATTCAGGAGGTAAAGGCAAGCAGATCTCTGAATTCAAGGCCAGCCTGGGCTACAAAGAGTTCTAGGACAACCAGAGCTACACAGAGAAAACCTGTCTTGAAAAACCAAACCAAACCAAACAAACACACAAAAAGATTGTGGTGTGATTCCAACACCAAGGTCAGTGGGGCAAGGAGAGCCAGACCTCCATGTGTGAGGAATCTGGGCAAGGAGTCATTTTAAAATGTTGACTCTAGATAAGATCAGGCTAGAGTGAGGGCAGACAGGAGGGAGCTTGACACGGAAATCTCAACAGGATATGGTTAGCTGAGCCGACACTCAACTGTTCCATGGCTGTGCTGCCTCTCTGAAGTCAGTTTCCACATCAGTAAAATTGAATCAACAAGTATCTGTTTAGCATCGTGGGAGAAAAACCTATGAACATGTACCACAATGCTCATGGCTAGTTGGGCTTTTTTCCTTATCCTTCCTTCTGGGTACAAAATCCAAGGCCTTAACATCTTACACAAGTACTGTACTACTAAGTCACATCCCTAACCCTGGTGATATTTTTAAGTTACATTTATTTATTCAACTGAGGGCACATATGTGCCATAGTGCACCATCTGCCATCTGGGTCCTAGGGATCCAACTCAGGTCATCATCAGTCTTCGCAGCAAGTGCCTTTACCCACTGAGCTAACTCATCAGCAGGAGATCACCCCCACCTCCAAACCCCTCATGACAGTTTAACCCTGCCTGTTCCTGTTTATTGAGTACCCCTGCTCACAGATTTCTCTATCCTTATATTATTTTATTCTAGTCTGTTCCATCTAGAATCTGTAGAGTAAAAGGAACCAAAGAAACCTACCTTGGTTCTGAGACTTAAGCCAGTGAGAGAAATGCTTTAGACCTGAACCCAGACCCAAAGAAATACACCCTGACTCTGAAACCAGTGCCAAAGAAACACACTTTGACCCTAGAATCAGAGCCAGTGAAAGAAATACACCCTGACCCCAAAACTAGAGTCAAAAAGCCAAAAATGGTCAGTGAGAAAAACACAGTTTGGCCTTGAAATCAGCCATCTCTGTCCCCCTGCCCAACCAAACTAACCAATCCCTGAGCAGGAAAAACTAACCAATCCCTCTTCTCCCGGGGAAAACTCCACCCCTATATAAGCCCTGCACCACTCTGGAAGAGGCAGCCACTCTCCTGGATTCTTCCCTCCCAGTAAATCTCTTGCAAGCAGTTTAGGTGAGACCTTCTTTAGCCGGAGCAGAGCAGGGCTGTGAACACTTTCACTGAGGGAGCCTTCCCCTAGCAGCACAGAGATGTTATACAAACTTCTCTGGGAAAGTCAAGAGACAGAGCAGAGCAGGGCTGTTACTCTTTAGTTGGGAAAACCTTCCCCTAGCAGAGCAGAGTTGCTACACACTGGAACACAGGAGCCAAGCTGTAACAAGTTCGCTGGGGAAGCTCTCTTCTGCCAGAACAGAGCTGTTATATTGGGGAAGCCTTTCACTTAATTCTTGCTTTTGTCTTCACTGGTATCAGCCCACAACAGTGATTAGAGATGACAGCAACAGAGCAGGAACGCCTAGAGATATGGAGTGTTTCAGGGAGGAAGCACCTGAACTTGGTGCCTGGATATAAACGCGATGCTACTATCAGAAAGTTGACAAAGGGGTTTGATCTGGAAAACTAGATCTCTGGGACTCTTTGGGTTTTCGAGTTCCAGAGCCTCAATCTTCCCATCTAAATAATGACAGTTATTCTTGATGGTTTCAAAAGGCCCTTTACTCATAAACTGCGTGAACTTTGAATCTTCAGGTCCCAGTAATAGCACTCAACTCACGCCCTCCCCCAAACCAGCTTGAGATGACTGACACCCACCCCTGTCCAATGCAGTACTAAAGCAAAGCCAAGAGGCGGGATAGACACATCTGAATTTTCTCCCACTTAAATCCAGACCAATCAGCGTCGAGTTCGGCATGTGAGAGGTAGGGTGACTGGCGGCTGCTCTCTAGGCATGCGCAACCTCTCACCTACGGCCTCCTCCCGCCTGGCATGCGCACTGCACCTCAGAAAAGAGATGGGGGGAAGGGGAGAAATGATGAACACGAACCTTAGTGCCATCCTGAAAGTCAGGCAACTCTCCTTGGCCCTCCTGTATCACACGCTTTTGGATCCCGTCCTCTCGAAGTCTTGCGATGAGATCCGCCATCCTCTTTCCCCGCTGCTCTCTTTCGGCAACTTCCGGACTCGCTCGGTAGCTTCCGGACCTGCTTCGGCAACTCCTATATCCTCGGCAGCTTCTGAGCAAGCGCCATTTTGGCTGAGGGCAGAAGCCAAAAAGGGAGGAAATGAAGAAAAGAGCCGCGATTGGCTCTTTGCGCAGCGGCTTTAACACGGCGCCGGGGGCGGGGCCTGAATCTGCCTAGGGGCGGGGCTTGATTGGCCAGTGGGGCGCGGTCGGGACCTCCCCCAGCAATTGTGCTGTTGGCTTCATTGGAACTGAAGCTTGGTGCCACTTCATTTAAGTTGTAGATGCCCTATTAACGGCATTCCAGTTAGGAAAATGAAAAACGAAAAACAAATTCACTTGTGTATTCCCTTTTGACCCGTTTATTTTGCGTACTTAGCATAAATTATGACTTATAAAGATTCTGGACTCTTGTCAGAAAAAGGGAAAAGTCTAGTGTGGTGACACACACTTAAAATCCCAGCGCTTCGAAGGTGGCAGGCAAGAGAATCAGGAGTTCAGGGTCATCCTTGTTTATACATAGCCGAACATGGGGTACATAAAACCCTGTCTTAAAAACAATAGGAAGAGCACTTGGCTGGGATGTAGCTCAGTGGTAGACCACTTGCTTGGACATGCTTAGTAGCCCCCTCCCCAACCCCACGCATTCAAAGTAGTTGAGGGTCAGTATCCCTATGAGAACCCCAACAGCTTGTGGGGTTGGGTGAGCCTATGGGTGATCGCACATAATAGGTGCCCATAAATATCAAGGGAAAGATAAATGGTTGGAAAGGGCTACGTTAGGGGGTGAAATGGTCTTTTTCTCCCCGCGGGAATCTAGCTGTAAACAACAGCTGTGAGACTTTCCTGCTCTCACAGGTAACGGAGTCTCCAGGCCTCTGCAGTGTCTTCAGCCTGTCACGACACCCGGAGGATTATCGTCTTTCCCATGAGTCCCAGGTGCTAAATGCTTCTCATATTTGTACTGGTTCATCTCCCAGTAAGAAGTCCTCAGAGAGGGGCAAGGCTTCTGAAGGGAAGGGGAAACATGCTTGTTTGTTTTTACCAACACAGAGAGCATACAGGCAAGTTATCAAATTTTAGTAAAAAGGGGTCTGCTGTACTTATGTTCCAGAAAGTCAAACAGAAATGAAAGCTGACCAACAGGGCTGATTTACTTTGATCCATGAACCAAATAAGTATATGTCGCAGCAGGAAAGAGAAACATATAGATAGAAAAAGTAGGGGCTGGAGAGATGGCTCAGCGGTTAAGACTGCTCTTCCAGAGGTCCTGAGTTCAATTCCCAGCAACCACGTGGTGGCTCACAACCACCTATAATGAGATCTGGTGCGCTCTTCTGGCCTACAGGCAGGATAATGTATAAATAAATAAATTAATTTTAAAAAAAGAAAAAGTAGTAAAATATTAATCTAGGGGCTGAGGGTGTAGCCCAGTATTAAAAACTTGCCTAGCATGTGAGAGGCCCTGGGTTCTTCCTCCAGCATGCATATCCACAAATTAAGCTAGCTGAATACACTTTCCATAAACATATCAGTATTCTCAGAGAAATATCAGTTGTGAGAAAATACTGTATGGACTGGAGGGACGGCTCAGCAGTTAAGAGCACTGGTTTCTCCTTCAAAGAGAGCAGGGGTTTGATTCTTAGTCACCCACACAGCAGTTCATAACCTTCTGTAAATCCAGTTACAGAGGATTCTGGCCTCTGTAGGCACCAGATGTATGTAATGCACATACATACGTGAAGGCAAACACTTATACACATTCAAAAATACTGTACAATCATGATTACTGAGGTGTCTGAACAGCTAGTTTGCAGAGAGAAAGTAGACTTGTGGGATGGTAATGCGGAAGTTGTTATTTAAGTAAGAACTGAGTTTCTATTTTACAGAATTACAAAGCTCTAGAGACTTGCTGCACAATTCTGTGAATATATAACGGAACTGTGCAGTTTGAAACTGAGGAGGGAGTGTTGATATGATGTATATATAATGTATATTTTACTACAAGGACAAATTTTGTTTCCAGAATAAATTTTGTTCCATACACAGAACAATGCATGATGATGAAGACAAACTGAAGACCAAGTTGGGTTTTCCCCAACAATATAAGACTGGATTAACTTGAGAAGTATTCATCACTAAGACCAGTGAATGAATACTATGAAGACTATGTCAATGGGAAAAGCCCTTGACAAGGTAGGGTGATAACTCCGAGGATAACAGCACTTGCTGCCCTTCCAGAAGACTGGGGTTTTGTTTCCAGCACTCGCATGGCCACTCATAACCATCGATAACTTCAGTTCCAGGAGATCTGATGCCCTCTTCTGATCTCTACGGATACCAGGCACACACGTGATGCACAGGCATGCATGCAGATAAAACACTAATACACATAAATAACAATCTTAAAAAGAAGGGGGCTGGGCGGTGGTGGCGCACGCCTTTAATCCCAGCACTCGGGAGGCAGAGGCAGGCGGATCTCTGTGAGTTCGAGACCAGCCTGGTCTACAAGAGCTAGTTCCAGGACAGGCTCCAAAGTCACAAAGAAACCCTGTCTCAAAAAACCAAAAAAGAAGAAGAAGAAGAAGAAGAAGAAGAAGAAGAAGAAGAAGAAGAAGAAGAAGAAGAAGAAGAAGGGGGAGGGAAGAGAGACAGGAGGATCTGGTAAAGGCATCTGCCACAGAGCCTGACTATCTGAGGAAGACCCCCCTGAAGCCACACAGTATACAAAAAGAACCGACTCCCATTGAGTCCTCCTCTGACCTACACGTGTGCCAGGGCATACGCATTCACATACATGCTTGTGTGCACATGCATAATAAATAAGCAAACAAATGAATAAATAAGGAAGAGCAAGATGGAGGAGAAAAAGGAAGAAGGAAGAAGGGTGGGACAGGAAAGGAAGAAAGGAAGGAAACTAAGGGTAGTGACGTAGGCCTGTAATCCCATCATCAAAGAGGCTGAGGCAGAAGAACCTGTAGCATTGTCTACATGGAAAGTTCTAGCTCAGTAAGAGTTACAAAGACAGATGCCAGTGCCAAAAAGAAAAAAACAAAAAAAACAAAAAGCACCAACCAAATAAACAAAGAAGGGAAGTTAGAGACAGAGAGAAGTTCTGCCTTGTACTCATGAGACCTGCCAGCTCCTGGGAAACTGGATGATACCAGGGCCTGAGAAAAAGCCAGAAGCCTCTAGATGGATGTCAACTTACCACAACTCGGGAAAGCATCAGCAAGCTCTGTGAAGTTGCCAGGGTAAATGTCCTATGGCCTGGACATCTGCCTGCTGGAAGAGGAGTCCTCCCACCCTGCATAGGAGATAGCAGTGATGTGTGCATGAGGCCAACCTGAGGGGGGTCCCTGTGGGGCTACGTGCAGGGAGCCCAACTGGTACCGTGCCTATGACTAGGAGGGACAGCATCAGGATGCATGTGGAAGCCATTATCACCGAGTGGAAAAACAGAAAAATGTAAACAACAAAATGAGCTTGATACGTGACACCATGTTTGTAAATTGCAAACACATCCACACAGAAGACAATGCCATGTGTGGGACAGGACAGGCATGGTCTGCTGAAGCCCAGAGAGGCTAGATTTCGTGAGAAGTGGAGAGGAGGAAGATGAGGGAAAAATGAACACCATAACTGAATGGGAGCCTCTTTCACAGTAGAGAGTTGCATAAACTGAGAAATGGAATCGCCTAAGTTCTTTATGGGAGATCATAAAATGAGAGCATGGGTGGGCATGGGGGACAAAACTTTGTGAGCTAGGAAGATGTGGGTTCAAATCCCAGATGCTCCACTTTGGCAACCTGCCCAACTCAGTCCTGCCACATGTATTTATTTATTGAGCATGAACTCAGTTCCAAACACTCCTGGGCACCGAGAGAGCAGTGAACAAATTAATGCCAAAAACTAAGGGCTAGAGAAATGGTTCAGGAATTAAGAACAAGTACTGCTCCTGCCGAGGACTTGGGTTCAATTCCAGCTCCAACGGACACAGTCTTCTGGAGTCTGCTGGTACTCACTCACATGTGCACACGCACCACATACCTAGAAGCCGCCACTCAAACACAGTGATGGGAGAATGAGGCAGGAGCATTGAAAGTCTGAGGCCAGCCTGGGCTATATAGTGAAACCCTGGAACACATACACATGCTTGTCTACGATTCAGTGACCCTAGGTTCAATTGCCATCATGGAATAAACCAGGCATGGTGATACAAGATGGTAGCAGAAGCAGGAAAAGTTCCAGGTCATTCTTTGAGAGTTTGAGATCTGCTGCACTACATGAAATCTTGTTTTAAAATACACACACACACACACACACACACACACACACACACAGATCATGGTGGTTGGTGTATGCCTGTAATCACAGTACTAGAGAAGCTGAGGCAGAAAGATTCAGAGTACAAGGACAGTTTGAGCTACATAGACAGACCCTCTCCCAAGAAAAAATAAGATAGAAGGGAGTGCAGACGAGGTGCGAGAAAGAATTTAAAAAAAAAAAAAATCACTCTTCTGCCTCGTGAATTCTGAATTGGAGGAAGCTATGTAAGAGCTAAGGCTCAGTTTCTATATCTGCAAAATGACAAGAACAGTCCTCTACCGGAAGCCGTGGTGAGTAGGATGGAGGAACAGATCCAAAAGTCTCGAAGGCACAGGCGTGCGGACCGGTATTCAGGCCACATCTTGAGGTCTGAGCCGCTGGGCATGGGCAGTCCTCCCTCCTTCCCTCCCCTGCAAGCAAGAGCCTAAATTGTGTCTGGTCTCAGTCCGGGCTGTCGTACACCAAGGCAGCCTCTAAGTGGCGCCACTGGTTCCGCCTCCCGCGAGACGCTGACGTGATCCCGAATCAACTCAGCGCTCCGCCGCTCAGGCCTGCGGAGAACGAGCGGGCAGGGCGGGGCCGTTGTAGAAGGCGGGACTTCTCGCCAGAGCGACGGGGCGGGCCCTCCGGGGGCGGGACCTGTTTGGTGGGCGGGGCCGAGGCGAGCTCAGATGGCGGCGGCGCTGGGCGCCTAGGCGGGATGGGGGCCATGAGCGCCACCCGAGCCCAGTTTAGTATCGATGACGCCTTCGATCTGACCCTGGAGGACGCGGGGCCTGGGCCCGAGTCCAGTGGGGTCGCCCGCTTCGGGCCGCTATACTTCGACCGCTGGGCCAGGTTCGAGGTGGCTGATGAAGACAAGCAGTCCCGGCTGCGCTACCAGGTGAACGGCTCGGCCCATCTCACCCTCTTGTCCGGGATAGGGCGGGACTCCATGCCGGGCCCCGGAGAACCCTAATTCCGGAGACTCTGCCTAGAGACCCCAGCGGAGCGGGAAACTTTTCCCCAGTCGTGTCTGCTCATCCAGAATTATGGCCTTGCCCTCTGAACTCGAGTTCGGTCCCCATGCAGCTTTGGAGAGCCACAAGCCCGGACCAAGAACTCAGACCTCAGCAACAGTGGAGAGCCCACCCATCCTGGAGAGTGACACCCCAGTACTACCCCTCTGGGTTTGGGGAGCACTTTGTATCTCAACCAGACCTTGCCATTCCTAGCAGCATCCCTTGAGCCCCAGGCTACATGACCTATGTAAAATCTGCATCCTGTTTTGAGACTCATCCTGGCAGTGGAGGACCACCACACTTGATGTGTTTACCCATCTCTTGATTCCAACTACACCATAAATCATTGTCCCAGATAGCCTCCCCCAACCCTAGCGCTCTTTGAGACATAGGAATTAGAGACCTGTGCTCTGCTACACCAAGTCCAGAACCTCTATGTTGGATCCCAGAAAAATCCCAAGAACCCCATTTGGGTGGTCACCTGCTTCTGGAATCCATGATGAGAGTCAGCAGGAACTCTCCACCCACTCCTGCTGAATTCTGTGCAAAGCCCCCAGTAGACTCCTACTTCCTATCTGAGTTTCAGTTTCTGAATCATCAAACCGGTTGTTCTGGGAGGGCAGGGAGAGGCAGGAGAGCACCTGCCAGACATGCCAGGCATAAGTTGTCTGGCTGGCACCTTTTCTCCTCTCCCCAGAGGGGAGTGAAAAGGCCCAAACCCAGCAACCTCTCTGAACCTTGTGTTCTGGAACAGAACCTGGAAAATGATGAGGACGGAGCCCAGGCCTCTCCGGAGCTTGATGGGGGAGTCAGCACAAGGTCAGGGCCAGGTGGGGACCCACCCTTCATCCCAAGCCCCATGTCTCTGACTCCTGTCTGCATGAATCTGCCCAGTCCCCACCCTGCTGTACTCATCTTTCCTCATGGTATCGCCTGGCCAGCTGGGTCACCTTACCCAGTGCCTCCAACTTAATCACTGCCAAGTTTTTTATCTCCTAGGAATCCTCAGTTTAACTCAACCCCTGCCTTCCCTCTTTCATTTCTCTTAACACACACCCCACTCTATAATTTACTCTCACCCCCAAGCTTGTCCCCTTTTGGGGCCCTCTATCCTGCAGTGTTTCACCTCAGCCACTGCACATACCCCCCTTTTATCTTGACTCTATCGGCTTCTTTATCTCTCCCTCCCCATCCTTTTGTCCTTCAGGGATTCTGGGCGCATGTCCATCCGTAGCTCTCAGTGGTCCTTCAGCACCATCAGCAACACCACCCAGCGTTCTTACAATGCCTGCTGCAGGTGAGAGCCCCTCACTTGGAGTTCAGCTGCTTCTGTCTGCCTGCCAGCCCTGGCTCCCCACCTGCTTCCCCTCCTTGACATCTGTCCATCTCTCCTGCCACCCAGCTGGACCCAACATCCTTTGATTCAGAAAAACCGACGGGTAGTTCTGGCCTCCTTTCTGCTCCTGCTGCTGGGGCTAGGTGAGTGCCCTGATGGCCTGTCTTCCCTCCCTCCCAAGAGCAGGCTCTGTAGCCACCTGGCTTTTTGGGCTTTCCTGTTAGAACTGAGCAACTGGGGCTATAAGAGGATTAGCCCCAGGGTACTGATCATCTGTCCCAAGAGTCACAAAGGGTGAGACTGGAACCTGACTTGGGCTTTTTAAATTCTTTTTTATTTTATTTGTTTTTTTTTTTTTGAGACAGAGTTTCTCTGTAGCTTTGGAGGCTGTCCTGGAACTAGCTCTTGTAGACCAGGCTGGCCTCGAACTCACAGAGATCTGCCTGCCTCTGCCTCCCGAGTGCTGGAATCAAAGGTGTGCACCACCATTGCCCAGCTTAAATTCTTTTTTTTTTATGTTTTTTAAAAATTATTTTTAATATTTATTTTGTCATCGCTTCTCGGCCTTTTGGCTAAGATCAAGTGTAATATTTATTTTGTATGTGTATGTACATGTACCATGTGCTTGCAGTCTCCAATGAAGTCAGAAAAGCAAATTGGGTGCCCTGGAACTAGAGTTGTAGAGGGTTGTGAGTCACTGCGTGGGTGCTAACCAAACCTGGGTCCTCTGCAAGAGCCATCTCTCCAGCTCTCCTACCCCCTTTTAAGTTTTTTTGAGGCAGAGTCTCATGTAGCCCAGAAAGAAGTATGTTCTTGAACATTTGATCATCTTGCCCCTGCCTCCCATATTCTGGGATTACAGGTATGTACCATTATGCCAGCTTACTTTCTTTTTGTTTTAATTAATAGATTTTTTATTTATTATTTTTTTGAAATGGGTTTATCTGTGTAGCCTTGAACTTGCTCTGTAGACCAAGCTGACCTTGGTCTCAAAGTCAGAGATCCTGCCTCCAACTCCTGAGTGCTAGGACTAAAGGCGTGTGCCTCACCCCTCCTCCCAAACCCCATCCCACCTCCTGGCTTCTTATTTTCTTTTTCTTTCTTTCTTTCATTCTTTTTTTTCTTTTAAATAGCTCACTGTGAATGAGTGATCCTTGTTCTGCTGAGAAAGCTGCTGATTGTCTGTTCTCATTCTCCTAGACTTATAATTTTATATTTCTTTATTTCTACATTCTTATTTTGGAATCTAAATTTTTATTTTCTTATTCTTGGACTCTTCACCACTCTCTCTTTTTTTTTTATTGGTAATGTATACAGTGTCCTGTCTGCATATATCCCTGCCCGCCAGAAGAGGGCACCAGATCTCATTACAGATGGTTGTGAGCCATCATATGGATGCTGGGAATTGAACTCAGGACCTCTGGAAGAGCAGCCAGTGCTCTTAACCTCTAAGCCCATCTCTCTAGCCCCTCTTATTTTCTTTTTAAATTTGACCTGTTTATAAACCTACCAGAGGACCAGAGAATGGAGAGGTAATAGCTTCCATTTATTCTGTGTTACCTACTGGCAGATTCATTTTCCCTACCTTACAGAGGGAGCAAGTGAGAGGCAGGGTCCAGAGCCCAATCATGAAATCAGATCCAGGGTTCAGGATACTAGTGTCCCTGAGGTCAGATATCAGGCCTGCTTCTTCTTCTCTTGGGTCTGTGATCTGACCGGGATCTTTTTCCACCCCACCTTGTTTAGTGGGGAAACTGAGGCCCAGCACAGGCAAGTTTCATGGACAGATATTTCTACCTCTTTATGGGACTGAGATGCAAAGTCCCCAGAATATCCAGGGTTGAGATTAACAGGGGCCATAAGCAAGGACCAACTATGGCTGCCACCCTAGGTCCCCTTCCCTTCCTTCTCCAGGAAGATTAAAGACCCCAACCAGCTAGGTCTCCACCCCTAGGTGTGTGAATGCAGGGGACAAAGCTACCACTTGCCAGCACCACTGCAGGCCAGGCACTGGTGACACCAACTGCCAGCTTCTCCCCAACTCAGCAAGGCAAGCATTGATAGCGTAAGGATACAGGAAGTAAGGATACAGGCAGGCTTGGGCTGGAGAGGGGCTTCCTCAGGTGGCAGCTGGGATTTAGACCCACACCTGTGACTGCCAAGGCTTGGGATCATCAGAGGGCCACCAAGAGCTCTAGGGAATTAGAAAAAGATGTTTACTCTAAGCAGAATCCGAAGCCCTGAGCCAGGGGCAGGGAGTGAGAGTGAACCCCCTTCTGAGGTGCTCTTTGTAGAACATGGAGTCTACAAAAGTCCCCCCAGGACCACTGGCTCCACCCTACCCCATAGTTCTCAAGGACGGATACAAAAAAATGCCACCAGGTCTGACCTCTCCACCAAAGGCCATATCCTTGCCTGGGACAACAGGCCAACCCAGACCGTTCTAGCCCAGGGTCATGCTTAGTCTCATCCAGTGCTGGTGGATCTTAGAAAGTCAGGTTCCCTCCAGACTCTGAGCCTTGGCTGTGCTGTCACCTCTGTCCCGAATTCTTCCTCTGCTTGTATGATGGCCACAGCTACAGCTTCTCCTGGGTCCCACTGGGTTGTGGTTTAGTCTATTAAGGCACCGCACAGAATGCGTAGTTTGGGACCTGGCAGTGCCATGTTACTGCTCCCTGGGCTGACTTCAGCTGCTTCAGGCTCCCACAGACCTCTTCCTACACATGGATCTTGTTGGTCCCTCCAGTAAGGGCTGCCAGACAAGCACCTATCTGCCTTTCTATTGCATTTTCTTATTTCTTTGTGTGTATGCAGGGGTAGAAGGAAGGCATGTGCATGCCACAGCCCAAGGGGGCGGGGGTGTCAGAGGATAATTGCAAGATTCGATTCTCTGCTTCCACCACATGGACCCAAGGGCAAGCTCTTCTACCCACTGAGCCATCTTGCTGCCCCCCATTTGCCCTTTTTTTGGGGGGGAACTGGGGGAAACAGCCCTGGTTGTCCTGGAACTCCATATGTAAACCAGGCTGGTTTCAAACTCACAGATCTGTCTGCCTCTCCCTCCTGAATACTGTGATTAAGAGCATGCACTACCATGCAAGGCCCCATCTGCCTTTTTATGGTGGAATTTTTGGTACCTGGCATGCAGAGGGTGTTCTGTAAGTGGCTGTTGAGTGATTGAAAGTCATACCAAACAGTAGTAGAAATTCCCATTTCATAGCTACTTCCCAGGATCTGCCAAGTATGCTGCCCTGAAAACACAGCTTGGTAAGCATCCTGGGAAGGTATTCAGCCAGGGGGCATCAGTTTAGGTAGGAGATACATCTGGTGGGAGCCGGGCTGAGAGTCGGGTGTGGAAGACCCTGCCCTCACCCCTCCCGTCCTTCCCCTCCACAACCTCATGTACAGTGCTTATCCTGGTCGGCGTGGGACTGGAGGTGGCCCCCTCTCCAGGTGAGCGCCCCTCCTGCCTGGGTCCTCGGCAAACCCTTCCAACTTCTAGTACGAATCAGCCACCTTCCAGGAGAGAGGGAGGCCTTCCTGGGCAGCCATCGCCCCTAGGAACCCCTAGTCCTGAGCTGTCCGTTTCTTCCTGCTTCAGGTGTCTCCAGCGCCATTATCTTCGTGCCAGGCTTCCTGCTACTAGTCCCGGGAGGTGAGAGAGTGACGTGAAGTGGGCGGGGCATGGGTGGGGAGGAACCAGATCCACTTACTGACAGACACCGCCCCTCAGTTTACCACGTGATCTTCATTTACTGCGCTGTCAAGGGCCACCAGGGCTTCCAATTCTTCTACCTGCCCTACTTTGAAAAGTGAGCTGCAGCTGGCCAGTGGGATATCAGAGATCCAAGGCCTCAGGCCGCCTCCACATGTCCCTAGGGCGGCTCTTCAACCTACACCTGGATCTGTCCCTTTTAATTGGAAGGAAAAGGCCTTCTGGGACCCTCACAACCACCAGCCCCTCTGGATTTGCTCAGGAAGTTTGGGGCATGCCAGCCTGGGGGCATTGCCCCTTAACCTGGGCCCTGGGCTCCTGGGTTGGTGTAATTTTGTGCTAATAAAAGGGTAATTAATCCCAGCGGGACAGTTGCAGTTTTCTCTCCCACCAGGTCTGACCCAGCCCCTTCCACATAGGTTTAGTGAAGGACTCACCTGGGGTGTAGAGGATCACAAATCTCTCATGGCATCTAGGACACCCTGGTGATCTCAGATGTGCCAAGGTCACCATTATGTCCTGGGCAGAGCTGGATGGAGAAGTGGTCAGCCTTCCTGCCTTCAACCCTGAGGAGATTCAACTGTTCCCATCTGTGTAGCATGCCAGCACTTGTCCTAGTGGCCTCATCAAAGGGCACTGAGATATGACGCAGGCCTGGGGCCTAGTGGCTGATATCCCGGTTCCAGCCTGGCTCTGGGGCCCTAGGCTGCTGTATCCATCTCTAAATAAGGATTATATGGGACAGTGCTCCCCCACCCACTGCCCTACTTCCTAGGCCCAGCGGCTGGGAGGACTAGGGAGTTGATGGGGGTGTGAGAGCACAGCTTCTCAGTAGAGCACCACACTGACAAAGACTTTTGTCACCAAATGTTTGAAACATCATCTTAGATTTTTGGAAAATCTGGGCCTCTAATAATGCCTAAAACTTAAATGAAATCTAAAACAAACAAAAAAACCCAAACTCTGTAAGGAAATCTGAGCTCATGGTAGTTCTCACGAAACAAGCTTTATCAAGCACATCCCTAAATCAAGTCTTAGACTCCTTACCGCCTCAGTGCCATTTCACACACGAGAAGCCCAAGGCCTCCGGTTTACAGGTGAGAACCAGTTCATCAAGGAAAAAACATAACCCAAGCCCCTTCTGAAACTCAGAGAGAGGGAGAAAAATGGAAGGAGGCTGGTGTCCTCTGCAGGCCACCAAAAGACCAGCTGAGTGTTGTTCCCTCTTCCAGATGAAAGCATGAATGTCCACAGAGAGATCAGGCAGCTGGGCACCTGAGTCCTCTGCCTTTGCTGAATGAGTGGACACCTGGTCTTTTCACCTACTCCTTTCCTGACCCACCTAGACCTTCCACCCACAGACCTCCAGTCAGAACACCTTACATAACTTGCTGTTCTGCAGCCAGCCAAGACAAGGACCGTAAAGGTCTGGTGAGATGGCACCAAGGGTTAAGGTGCTTGCTGCCAAGCCTGACAGCCGGAGTTCAATCCCTGGGACCCACATGATGGAAAGAGAACAGACTCCCATGAGCTCTTTGCTGAACTCCACATGTGCTCCATGGGATGCTTGAGCACACCATAAAGAGAAAACCAAGTGATGTGCTGGAGAGATGGCTTAGGGGTTACGAGCACAGGCTGCTCTTTCAGAGGTTCTGAGTTCAATTCCGTGTCCACATGGTGGCTCACAACCATCTAGAATGAGATCTGGTGCCCTCTTCTGTCATGCAAGCAGAACATATCATATAAAATAAACAAATCTTAAAAAAAAAAAAAACCTGAAGGAGCTGGGAGATGAAGCAGTGGATAAAGCATTTGCTATGCAATCGTGAGGATCTAAGTTCGAATCTGCAGAACACACATAGCCAGACACAGTGGATGTCTGTCATCTCAGCTCCTACAGAGACGGGAGGTGGAAGCAGGAAAGTCCCTGGAAGCTTGCAGGCCTGGTATCTGAAGTTCCAAGATAGCAAGAGCCCTGCCTATCTCAAAGTGGAAGGTGAACACCAGCTGAGGTTTTTCTTTCTCCCTTCATTGTTTTTGTTTATCAAGACAGGGTTTCTCTGTGTAACAGCTCTGGCTGTTCTGGAACTTGCTTTTATAGACCAGGCTGGCCTCAAACTCACTGAGATCTGCCTGCTTCTGCCTCCCAAGTGCTGGGATTAAAGGTGTGTGCCACCACTGCCTGACTCCAACTAATATTTTCTTCTGAGCTCTACATCTGTGTTATGGCATTCTCCTGACCTACCCCCTAGATTCTTTTAAATTTAGATTTATTATTTTGTGTGAATGAGTGTTTTGCCTGCATGTATGTAGACCACATGTGTGCCTGGTGCCCAAAGAGGTAGTGAGGCTCCATGTGGATACTGGGAATTAAACACAGGTTCATTTACAAGAACCACCGAGCCAACTCTCCAACCTGATTTTTTTTTTTTTTTAGAAGAGAGAAAAGACAAAATCCAAGCCCACAGTTTGTATTATCAGCACATTCACACAGTTATTGTCCAAGAAACAAAATGAGAACAGAAAAAAAGGGAAATTTCAAAACTGTTGACTGAAAAGCGAGCTGGCAAAATGGCTCATTGGGTCAAAACACTATTGCTATTACATCCCTGACAGTTTGAATCTGATTCCCAGATCTACTGTGGAAAGAACTGACTCCCCAAAACTGTCCTCTGTCCTCCACATGTACACCATGGCAGGCACTCATCTGCACTCAGAAACAACGCTAGCCTGTCCTAGAACTCGCTCTGTAGACCAGGCTGGCCTCAAACTCAGAGGCCCGCCTGTCTCTGCCTCTCAAGTGCTGGGATTAAAGGCGTGAGCCACCACAGCCCGGCTATGATAATGTTTTTTAAAAGAGTTGCACAGTGTACTTTGGCTGGCCTGGAACTCACTCTGTAGACCATATTGGCCTCAGATTCACAGAGAGATCTACCTGCCTCTGTCTCCCCAGGGCTGGAATTAAAGGTACCTGTCACCATGGCTAAAAAAAAAAAAAAAAAAAAGTAAATAAAAGTAAATAGATTCAATTCCAATTCCATTCTTTGACCCAGTATAGATTCGTACATGCAACATCCTATGTGTACGTATCAGAGGACAACTGTGGGGTCATTCTCCTGTGGCATGTGGAGCCCAGGGACTGAACTCAGTCTCGCTGATCTCTCTCTTTCCTTTTTTAGTGAGGCTTTCAAGCCCAGGACCTTGCCAATGTTATGCAGGCACTCTGCCACTAAGTCACACTCAGGTCCAGAGCCCAGAGCTAGCCTCTTGCTGATTAACCCATCTCACCCAGATGACTCTGACCATGACACTTCTCTAAGATCTGAACAGACATGCAGACATGATAAACAGCATCTCATTATCTCGAGGCACACTCATAGGAGAAACAAGTATTTTCCTAGTGGTTGTGGGTGGGTGGTGCGTGTTTTTAATCCCAGCATTTGGGGGCAGGGCAGAGGCAAGAGGGTCTCTGTGAGTTCCAGGCCAGCCAGGCTACCTAGTCTCAAAGGAGAAAGAAAAAAAAAAAAAGCTTATCTCTTCCTCATCCTTCTAGTTTAAATCAAACTTCTTCATTTTCCTCCTTGCCTCCTCTGTTGGATGACTGAATGGTATATTCTGTGTCCCTTATCCTCCAGGCTAAGCTTCAATGAGGTCCACTGTCAGTCACTCGCTCTACCCTTCTCTCCAACACCTGGAGACAAGGCCCAGGTCACATCTTCCCTTTGTGTTACTTTTGCCTCTGCAGAAACTTTTTTCCACTCAAGGCCCTGACCGCCCTCAACATGGCCCCTTCTCATCCTTGAGTCCTCTTTACTAAGTTGCCTTTTCAGACTCTGGAATGTAAGCAGGTGGTTCATACCCTCCACCTCAAACTCAAATGGTCTATCACTGGTGAGTGTTAGAGCCCAGGCCCCCAAGCCTCAATCCAAGACTGAATTTCCCAATGTCAGTTCCTCCAAGATCGCACACTGAGGTCCCCAAGCTTTGAGGACCTAAGATCAGCCCCTCCTTTCCCGTTCTTTCACTGTTAGAACTTCTAAGGCACTTGCCTTGGCCTCCTGTACTGAGATTGCCAGCATGAACTGCCACACCCAGATTCCAGTTCACTTTTCATTTATGGCAGGGGGTGCGTGGTGGGCGGCAGGTAGTGCATGGTTGGCGGCAGGGGGTGCATGGTGGGCGGTAGGGGGTGGGGTGGACAGAGCATGCACATGCCAAAGAACAACTTTGTGAAGTTGGTTCTTTCCTTCCATCATGTGAATTTTTTATTTGTTTGTTTTCATTTGGTTTGGTTTTGGTTTGTATTTTTAAAAGAGGGTTTCTCTGTGTATCCCTGGCTGTCCTGGAACTCACTCTGTAGACCGGGCTGGCCTGGAACTCATAGAGATCCACATGCCTCTGCCTCCCAAATGCTAGAATTGAAGAAGGGTGCCACCATTGCTCGGCCCCCACCATGTGAATATCAAGGATCCAATACAGACTTGGTGACAAGAGCTTTTACCTGCAGAGCCATTTTACCAGGCCCAAGTTCATTTTTCAAAACAGCACTTTCTGCACATAAGTAGTGGGAAGTGGTTTGGCAGTCCTCTCAATCCACCAGGTCCTAAGAATTCCCCACAACACACTCTGCCTGGTTTATTTGAATGCAGCCAACACTGGGGAACACCCTACCTCTCCAGGGCCTGGAGAGATTTCAAATCTTGTTCTCTACTGAGAACTGCACCCAGCTGGGATTTTTCCCTCCACAGTTTGGGAGTGGGAGGAGAAGACAGCTCGGCAGACACAGGAGGCAGGCCTGCTCAGGGGTAGCAGCAGCCTACAGTTGGGGAGGATCTCCCAGCCTCGGGAAGGGCGTGGTTGTCTGGTTCTTGCAGGTATGTGGGCCTCAGGGGCAGTAGGTCATCCCTGCAGGTGCCTCAGCCAGTAGTTAGCATCATTACAAATTCTGCAGGAGAGAGGAGTAGGAAAAGGTCAGCCCAGGTCAGGGTTTGAATGAGATTCAAAGTGCTGGAGGCATGGGCGGGGTGTCTGTGAGGATGACTCACCGTCAAAGTCTATGGTGCCATCCCCATTGAGGTCCACGTCTCGTAACATCTCATCCAGCTCAGTACCCTCTAGTGATTCCCCCAGCAGAGCTGGCGCTGCCTGCCGCAGCTCCGCCACTGTGATCAGTCCATCCCTGTCCTTGTCAAACTGTCAAGACAGAGAGTCCAAGCAGGGCTCCTACCCTGTTGTCTCTGTATGTGGCTCCATTCTGGTTTGGTTTCTTTCTTTCTTTCTTTTTTTTTTTTTTTTTGAGATAGTGTCTCACTATGACATCCTGCCCAGGCTAGTCTCAAACTCACAGAGTTTCTCTTGCCTCTGCCTCCCAAGTACTGAAATTAAAAGTGTGGGCCAGGCCGGGCTGTGATGGTACATGCCTTTTACCCTAGTACTTGGGAAGCAGAGGCAGGCGGATATCTGTGAGTTTGAGAGCAGCCTGGTCTACAAAGTTCCCGGGCTGTTACACAGAGAAACTGTCTCAAGGAACAAAAAAAAAAAAAAAAAAAGTATGGGCCAACATAACATGCTTGAACTCCTTGGGTTTGTTTAATTGGTTGGTTTATATTGTTGAGACAGTGTCTCAATTCAGCCAGTTTGAGGCTAGCCTCAAACTCACTATGTAGTGGAATATAGCCTTGAACTCCTTATCCTTCTGCCTTCGCCACCTCCCAAATCCTTGGATTATATGTGTGTACCACTGTGCCCTGGCTTTGATGGTGCTAAGGATTGAGCCCAGGGCTTTGTGCATACTAGATATGCACTACAACTGAACTACATTCTATTCTCGGTTCTGCTCTTGCCGCTGCCTGACCCAGGGCCATGATGCTCCCTGCTAGGTATCTAAACCTCCCCATCCTCAAAGATTAGTTTCCCTGACTGAAAACCTCACAGGGAATGAGCTGCGCCCTCTCTAACTGTCCCTACACCCTAGTCTTGCCTCTGGACCCCCTGAAGGTAGGGACTTCCCAGTAAATGTAGTCCATGCTTGCCACCGCTTGTACCCCCTTACCTCTCGGAAGGCGATGCGCAGTTCTCGTACACCCAACATGTGAGCTGTCTCCTCCCTCAGCTTTGGGCTGATCAGCTCCACAAACTCTTCAAAATCCACAAAGCCGCCCACTGTGGACCCAGGCAGAGTGTCAGAATCTGTTCAGTGAGGATGCTACATTCTTCTGCCCTCCCTCCAGGGCTCTGAGCCCAAAAAGGCACATCTAGTTCCTCGTTCAAAGAGGGGTTTCTTGGCTATTGGGGGTCAGAGATGCTCCTCTTCTCCATGAAGCCCCAGTGGACCAAAAAGAGACCTGGCTTCAGAGGAGGCAGCCTAGGTTCACATCTGCTGTAGGAGGGCTCGGGTGGTTTATTCTCTGGGATGGGCCTAAAAGAAGGTGCTTCTGGAAATCAGGGCTCAGCTGGGTAGAGTTGAGCAGGAAGCACTAAACTGTTGTGGGATACGTTACACTGTGTGAAGGTGTATCATTGTGATTGGTTTAAAAAAGAGCTGAATGGTCAATAGCTAGGCAGAAAGAGGTTAGGTGGGACTTCCAGGGTTAGAGAGGACTCTGGGGAAAAGAAAGGTGGAGTCACCAGCCAGATGCAGAGAAAGCGTTATGGGCAGTATGGAGAGATGAGACATGAGACAGAACATAGATTAAAATAGATGAATTAATTTAAGTTATAAGAGCTACTGGGACAAGCCTAAACTAAGACCAAGCTTTCATAATTAATAATAAGTCTCTGTGTCATTATTTGGGGCTGGCAGTGGGGAAAAAAGTCCATCTACACTAAATACCTTTAAAAAGCACAACCATGTCGGTGTCATCCCCTGGGTTCTAAGATGTCATTAGTTCCCTAAGACTCCAAGGATCAAGTAACAACTTTGGGGGAAAGAGATACATGGCCCTAGAATGTGCATTGTGCTTCTTGTTTTTGTTTGAAGCATAGACTGTAGTAAATCCTCGCTGACCCAGAGCTCACCCTGCAGACCAGGCTGGCCTTGAACTCTCAGAGATCCTCTGCCTTTGTCTCCCCAGTGTGGGATTATAGGTATGTGCCACCATGCCTGGCTCTGGTTAATTTTTTGTGTGTCAACTTGACATAAGATCATTTAGGAAGAAGGAACTTCAATTGAGGAAATGCCTCCATTAGAGTGGCCCATAGGCAAAGCAAGTCTATGGGGCATAATGATTGATGTGAGAGCATTCCATTGAGAGGGCCCACTCCTGGAAAGGTGGTCCTGGGAGGTATAAGAAAGGGAACTGAGGGGCTGGAGAGATGGCTCAGTGGTTGAGAGCACTGGGTTTTTCTTCCAGGGGTCCTGAGTTCAATTCCCTGCAACCACATGTTAGCTCACAGCCTTTTGTAATGAGTTCTGGCACCCTGTTCTGGCCTGCAGGCATATGTGCAGACAGAACACTGTGTACATAACAAATACACAAATAAATCTTAAAAAAAAAAATAAGGAAGGTAGCTGGCCAGGAACCTGGAGAGCAAGCCAGGGAGCAGCATGTCTCCACAGTTTCTGTTTCAGTTCCTGCCTCCAGATTCCTGACTTGACTTCCCTCAATGACAGATTGTAAACTGTAATACGAAATAACCCCCTTTTCTCTCCATGTTGCTTTTAGCCATGGTATTTATCACAGCAATAGAAAGCAAGCCAGGATATGGACATCAATGGCAAATCCCATGCTTGTTTTGAAATTATTGTAAAATAAAACCAGCAGATGGCTCCATGGACAAAGATGCCTGTCACCAAACCCGATGACCTGAGTTTGAGTAGATCCCTGGGACCCACACAATAGAAGAACTCACTCCTGACAGTTGTATTCTGACCTCCAGATGCACGCTATGGCACGCAACACCCCCCCACACACACACACATACTAATAACTAAAACTAACAATAGCATGACTATGGCCCACCCACCCTCTAGGTAACCAGTCTGGCTCCCAACCCAGTCACCCAGCAGGGCTCGGCCACTGACTGCGCATCTTCACGTGCTGCGACACTTCCAGAAGCTCCATCTCCGTGGGCATGTAGCCCAGCGTCCGCATGCAGTCACCCAGCTCTCGGTAGCCGATGCAGCCGTCCTGGTCAGTGTCAAACTCCTCAAAGGCAGCCTGCAGCTCTGTAGGGGTTAGCGAAGTCAGACTAGGAAGTCATACCCAGGGTCACCTTCCACCTCCCAGCAACAGTGAGAGACACTCACCGTCCAGCTCCTCAGGACCCAGTTCCCGATCCTGTATAGGAATAAGCAACATGTTCCCACTTGCCACAGCTCCTCCAAACCCCCCCAAGTGTACTGTGCAGGGCTGGCCCCACCAAAGCAGCTGAAGATGGCTGAAATCCTACAGACCCCATGAGTAGACAGCCACCTTCTCCCCATGCTCTTGGAGCTCCAAATGGGTTCTCCAAGATGCCTGGTGTGAGGAGGTCTTCTGCTCCCCATGCCAGTTGGTCAGAAGCCAACCTTGTCCCTCATTCACTCCCCCGGTCTGGGTACAAGAAGCCACAACTCTGCCCTTTCCTGTCTTTCCCAATCTTGGACAGGAGGCCTGGACAGGTAGGGTCAGGAAGGGATAAAGATAAGGAGAGTTAGCTTCAATCCCCCACCCCTATACCCGACCTTTCCAAAGATGCGGTTGAGCAGGGGCCCATAAGTCCTTTGGGCAGCGTCCTGCTGGGGGTCAGGACAATGTCGGTGGGACTGTCGGTGAGAGGTTTGCCCGGGTGGTGCTGAAGGTGACTTGCCCTGCCTCGCTTTGGTCTTTGGGGGGTTCTTGCTGCTTCCCGAGGCCTCGGAGCCTTGATCAGAGGACTGCTTCCCAGAACTGGCCTTCTGGGACCCTGGCAGTCGCCTCTCCTTCTTGCTCCTTCTTCTGGTCAAGGTGGGGCCCTCAGTAGCACTCCCGGGAGATACAACTCCTTCAGGGATCTTCTGGAGGCCAGGAACCTGCTGAGCGCCATGCTCTGTTGCCATGTAGAGGATAACGGGACTCAGCAATGCAGCTCCCTGAAGTGCCCTTGGTTCTCGGGGCCCAGAAAGCTGCTTAGGGGCCCCGCAGGCTTGAGATGATCACCTGGGATTCACAGTGAGGGGGATTAGGGTAAACGAACCAGGCAGCAAGCCTAATCTGTACCCTCTGCCCTAGGGTGTCCTGGTAGCACCAGAGGGGTCTTGAAAACTGTTCTTGGGAGTGAGTGAGGGTGCCAGGACACAGCAGCTGCAGTGAGCTCATACTTAAACTCTACCACTTCTTACCTAGTTAGGTAAGTTCTAGCTTACCTAGAAGCAACCAATTCATCCTTCCAAGTCTCAGTTTATCCATCTATGAAATGGGAGCACACTACTGCAGAGTTAAGCACTCATCCCAGAGTGACATGGCTGAATTTAGTGTAGCAAAGACCAGTGAAGACACCTGAGGCAGGAGGAGGACTACTGGAAAAGGCTGAGAGTTGTCACCTTGGGTGTCCAATGGAGTGACATCCTAGTTGAAGCAGAGGGCATATGAAACTTTAGAAAAGAGGCCTTGGATGCTGATGGAAGAGTGGGATTGACATAGTGTGCCCTGAGCTAGAGGAGCCCCAAGCAAAGGGTCTCTGTTACTTAACCTTGTTGGGATGAGGGGCCTATGGCTGGTGACTTAGCCCTATGGGGCCACGGTTAGGGTTTCCCAGAGAACAGACCCATGAATGATTGATGCTCCCTCAGCTTGGGTTTCCTGCCTGTCTGCCTTCATATCTCCACTGGACGCCATGCGGCAGGCCCCATCGTGGGGCTGGTTGGTGGCTGACCTTGGGCAATCAGGCAGCACCCTGCTCCTTCTACCTGGCCTGCATCTCCCAGGTAAGCCAGGAAATGCTACAGGTCCTGAGGGAGGGGCATCCAGGCTCTGAAGCCATCGGTCTAGAACTCATATGGGAGATTCTGCCAAGAAAGAGGCGACGGTGGGAAGCTGTGGGGATAGTGGCTGGAACCGTGGGTTCCAGGCATGATCCCCGCGTGTTTGGTATGTAGCTGGTAGCTAGTCCCTCTCAACCCTCAAAGAGATGCTTTCTTCCCTCCACCAGCTGGGGGAGGTAGAGTAAGGACAGCAGAAGGCACTTGGGATTCATGCCTGGGTGCCCCCCCCTTCATTGTCATCGTCCCACTGAGCCCACTGCCTCCTCTCTATAGTAGCTCCAGGGACAAACACAGGAGGAGCACGCATGGCAGTACAAGACACTGAAGAATCCTAAGCTGCTCTCAGGACACTCCCAGCCAGCCTGCCAGGGTCTGGAGGCACAGACCTCACCTGGCATCTTGAGGAGGACACTAACGGCACTGTCTCTCCCGGAATTCTAAACATTGGAAACCCCAGTATATCAGGATCTTGTGAAGGGATAATCCAATAGTTCTCTTTTTCTTTCTTCCTGTTTTGAGATGATGTCTCATGTATCCCAGGCTGCCTTCAAAACCCCAACTATCAAAGGCTAGCCTTGAATTCCTGATCCTCTTGCTCTACTCTCCAATGCTGAAGCTTCGGATGCGCACCAGTTGCTGCTTTTGTTTGAGAGAAGGTTTTAAAACCCTGTTGTCTAGGCTGACCTTGAACTCGTGGTAATTCCCCTGCCTCCACCTCCCATGTACTGAGATTACCAGCATTGCTACCTTTAAATGGTTTTCTTTTCTTTCTTTTTTTTTTAAAGATTTCTTTATTTATTATGTATACAGTGTTCAGCTTCCATGTATGCCTGCAGGCCAGAAGAGGGCACCAGATATCATTATGGATGGTTGTGAGCCACCATGTGGTTGCTGGGAATTGAACTCAGGACCTCTGGAAGAGCAATCAGTGCTCTTAACCTCTGAGTCATCTCTCCAGCCCCCTTTAAACGGTTTTCAAACCCTGTCTTTGGCCACACTAGGGGGTTGCTCCTACGCCTTTAATTCGGAGCATCCCTTCTCCATCCATGGAGATGATCCACTCCAGCGCTTTACCTTAGAACAAGACTTGGAGCTGCAGGGGAAAGAGCTAAGATGGGCATGATGGTGCACTCCTTAGAATTCCAACACTCAACAAGCAGAGGCAGGAGGATCATTTAAATAGAGACAGCCTACTCTATATGGTGACATCCTGTCTCAAAGAAACAAGAGGCAGGGTCAGGGGATGTGAGTCAGTTGGTAGAAGGTGTACCAGGCATAGAGGCCTTCGATTCCATCCTCTCAAGCCTGCATAAGGTGAATACAGTGGTGCATGGCTGTAATCCCAGCACCAGGTAGTGAATACAGGAGTTCAAGGTTTTCCTCAGCTCTGTAATAAATCTGAGACCAGTTTGGGCTATGTGGGATCTTGTCTGGGCTGGAGAGATGAGATGCTCAGCTGTTAAGGCATTTGTTGCTTTTGCAGCAGAACCAGGTTTAGTTCCTAGCATTTATATGGTAGCTTCTGACTGCCATGTAACTCCAGTTCTAGGAGATCCGATGCCCCTTTTGGGGCTCCACAGGCACCATCACACACAAAGTACACATATACACATTTAGGTAAACACTCATACCCATAAAATAATAAATATTTTTTTTCTTTTTTGAGACAGAGTCTCACTATGTAGCCCATAGCTGGCCTAGAACTTGCTATGTAGACCAGGCTAGCCTTGAACTCATTCCCCTGTGTCTGTACTTCCTAAGTGCCAGAATTAAAGGCATTTGGCACCGTGCCTGGCCCCCAAAAACAAATTTTAAAAAACAGTCAGCCGAGCGGTGGTGGCGCAGGCCTTTAATCCCAGCACTCAAGAGGCAGAGGCAGGCAGATCTCTATGGGTTTGAGACCAGCCTGGTCTACAAGAGCTAGTTCCAAGACAGGCTCCAAAGCTACAGAGAAACCTGTCTTGAAAAACAAAAAAACAAAAAACAAACAAACAAACAAAAGTCAAAGCTGCCATGGTAACCCCAGCATTTAAAAGGCTAAGACAAGGATGGTCTCAAGTTTGAGACAGTCCTGATCTACACAGCAAGTACCAAGCCAGCTAAGGTTCCACAGTAAGACCTTATTTCAAGATAATATTTAACAGTGTCCTCAATAAACTTGAAAACCTCTGGTTTAGTCCACTTCGGCATGTGGATTCTATGTGGCAAGATGGTTAAGTCTAGTCTGAGTTGCTGACCATATCTGGAACCTTCACCAAGTCACAGAGTTAGTGGACAAGCCTCTCTTCGCTGGTAAAATTGATTATAGGGGGACCACACAAGATTATGTATGTGCGGGCATGGGCTAACTGCTGGCCCAGAGAGGAGCAGTGACTGGTCCAGGGTGACCAGCACCATCTCTCTCACACCAAGCCATCACACATTTGTTGATTCAGCAGACTGGCAGTCCATGTCCAGCGCTACCCTAAGGACCCAGAATGGACACTGCTATGGAAGCCAACCTGGGCGCTGCTGGCCACGGTCCCCGCACAGATCTCAATGACGAGGACTACTACCCTCAGGGAAGCTGGGACACTGTCTTTCTGGTTGCCTTACTGCTCCTGGGACTACCAGCCAATGGGCTGATGGCATGGCTGGCTGGCTCGCAGGCCCGACACGGAGCTGGCACAAGACTAGCCCTGCTCCTGCTCAGCCTGGCCCTCTCTGACTTCTTATTCCTAGCAGCAGCGACTTTCCAAATCCTGGAGATCCAGCATGGAGGGCACTGGCCACTGGGCACTGCCGCCTGCCGCTTCTACTACTTCCTGTGGGGTGTGTCCTACTCTTCTGGCCTCTTCCTATTGACAGCCCTCAGCCTGGACCGCTGCTTGCTGGCGCTATGCCCACGCTGGTACCCAGAGCACCGCCCAGCCCGCCTGCCCCTCTGGGTGTGCGCTGGGGTCTGGGTGCTGGCCACACTCTTCAGTGTGCCCTGGTTGGTCTTCCCTGAGGCTGCTGTCTGGTGGTATGACTTGGTCATCTGCCTGGACTTCTGGGACAGCGAGGAGCTGCCTCTGCGGATGCTTGAGATCTTGGGGGGCTTCCTGCCCTTCCTCTTGCTGCTGGTCTGCCACGTGCTTACCCAAGCCACTGCTTGCAGGTCTTGTTGTAGGCACCAGCCTAGGCCTATGGCCTGCCACGGCTTTGCCTGTGTGGCCAAGACCATTCTGTCAGCCTATGTGATTCTGAGGCTGCCCTACCAGCTGGCACAGCTGCTTTATCTAGCTTTCCTATGGGATGTCTACCCTGGATACCTGCTCTGGGAAGCCCTGGTCTATTCTGACTACCTGATCCTGCTCAACAGCTGCCTGAGCCCCTTCCTGTGCCTGGCAGCCAGTGCTGATCTCCGCGCCCTGCTGCGTGCCGTGCTTTCCTCCTTCGCAGCTGCTGCCTGTGAGGAACAGCCTGGCAGCTTCACACCAACTGAGCCACAGACCCAGGTGGCCTCTGTGAGCCTGACTCCGCCAGGACCAACAGCTGAAGGCCAGCCACGGTTGGATCCCGTGGGCCAGCTTCAGGTGAATCCCTCTGTCCAGCCACAGTCCGATTCTGTGGTCCAGCCTGAGGTGAGCCCCTCAGTACAGCCACAATCAGACTCTGTGGTCCAGCCTGAGATGAGCCCCTCAGTAAAGCCACAGTCAAACTCTGTGGTCCAGACTGAGGTGAGCACCTCAGTACAGCCACAATCAGATTCTGTGGTGCAGCCTGAGGTGGACTCCCTAATCCAGCCACCATTGGATCCTGCAGTTCAACCTGAGGGGAACCCTTTCACCCAGTCACACTTGGAATTCATGGCTCAACCTCAAGTGAATCCTTCAGCCCAACCACAGTCAAATTCTGTGGTCCAGACTCAAGTGGACTCCCTGACCCAGCCACAGTTGGATCCTGTGGCCCAGCCACAAACAAGCATGGAGGCCCAGACCCCTGCCTATGGGGCTGAGTCAGCCTCTAACCCTGGTGAGAAAAGCTCCCCCAGTTCATCCCCAGATCCCAATCTTGGGGCCCCTGAGAACCTAGATGAGCCAGTTGTTTTTGAGGGCAAAGGCCCAAGCAGTGTCCCACCACAGGAGGCCCCCAGCACTGGTCCTACTTGAGTGACCTGGAAGCCTAGACTTGCCAGGGCAGAGGAAGAGTCAGAGAGAGCCAGTGAGGTAGCTAGGCGAGAGGTGGGAGCATGAAGAAACAGTGAAAAACCCCATTGATTCCCTTGAGCCTGCCGGGAGGGCTGAGGAGAAGTGAAACTGGTTAGCCAGTTAGGGTGTTATATCTCCACCCTGGCCTCACCAGGCTTTCCCATTACTATCCCACACACTGACAGCCACCCCACATCCTTGTGCTGCTGAGGATGATCCTGCTGGGTTCTAGCCTCCAGTACCCCCAGATCCATGCTTCCCCTTCTTGCCTCCATCCTGGTGGAGGAAGACTGCAGGGAGTACTTCCTCTGATGGCCCTCTAACCTTTCCCTCACTTTCCCCATCCTTGTCCAGTTCTCTAGCTTGGGCATCAAACAGGAAGTCCCTATAGAGAGGGGAGGCTTCTAGGAGCCCACAGCCTATAGCAGGAACCAGTTGGCTGAGCACAGTCAAGCTGACTGAGACATTCTTCTGCCCCAAACACACAGAGCCTGGGACATGATTTCCCTAGCAAGGTGCAGCCAACAGTGGGGAGCAACCAGACAAAAGTGAAGAACAGCCAAGCCTGGATTCAAATCCAGCTCTGCCACACCCTGGCCTGGTAACTGGGCAAGCTTTGGGGCTGTTTGGGGGTTATCTGAGAGAGTGAATGGGGCACCTACAGGAGCCTGGCACACAGCGAAACTCTGGGCCAGATGACCTTTTCCTTCACTGACATACAAAAATGGCTCTTCAGGGGCTGGAACTGGATAGCAGAAGGACAATGCCACCATCTGCTCGGAGCACCCAAGATCCTCTGATTGCTTAGGTTGACAAAGTTAGTGGGAGACTCACAAATCTTCAAAGTCTGACTCCATCCAAGAGGCTAACTAATGTCACCTGCCTCCAGCCTTCAGGGATGGCCGGACAGGATATGTGGGGGAGCTGCAGGGTGCACAGTGTGCTGGAATTCGAACCCCAGGATACACACAGGCAGAGAGCCCTGGGCACCATGGTCCCAGGAAGGGCAAAAGCTCCCAGAGTCATAAGGCTGAGCCAGTTCTTCCTCTCCAGCTGCAGATGCTGCAAGGGAAAGGCGAAACAGGAAGCACTGCGAATTGTTTGCCACCCACCTCCTCCCATCAGCCCCTCTTCACCCAAATGAGTATTCTCCTCCCAGCCTCTCCCAGACCAGGTCTCCCTCCCTGCCCCCGCCCCACTCCCCTTCCCATTTGTGAGTGGCTGAGGGAATGACCTCAGCAGCAGGTGTTCCTGACGGTGGGAGTTGATGGGAAACTTTTTTCTGGGAAACTTGCATCTTACAAAGCAAGGTGGCAGGCTGTGCATGCAGTGGGGAGGGGTGCAGTCAGATCTGCATGTCTGTCAATTTTCTGATCTGTAAGATGGGGTAATGTGCTGGGCATGGCTCACTCTGTAATCCTAGCACTCAGGACGCCAAGGCAGGAGTCTTAAAAGTTTAAGGTCAGCCTGGGCTACATAGTGAGATTCTGGGTCAAAAAATCAAGGGTTGTGGGACTTGAGAGGTGGCTCAGCAGCTAAGAGCATATAATATTCTTGTAAAGGACAAAAGTTGGTTCTCAACCCTGACATGTGACAATATACACGCATGAAACTCCAGCTCCAGGGACTCCAATGCCCCCTTCTGATCTCTATGGGCATCTGTACACACATGTGTACATATACACATGCAGACCGATACACATATACATTGGATTAAATAAATCTAAAGAAAAGAAAACAAGGAGAAACTAGGGATACAATTCAATAGTAGGAGGCATGCCTAAACATTCAAGGCCTGGTGCTTGGTCAGCAGCACTGCAAAATGATGGTATGTTCTCTTGCAGGTGATAACAAATATGGGGTAAAGGCATGAGAAGCCACAGAGTGGCTGTGGCAGTTTCAAAGCATAATGGTAGCCTGATGGGATGACAGGCACTGTCTCAGTCACTGTCCTGTTGCTGCAAAGAGACACCATGACCAAGGAAATTCTTATAAAAAGAAAGTAATTGGGGGGCTTACTTGCAGTTTCAGAGGCTTAGTCCATGATCATCATGGCAGGAAGTATTGTGGCAGGCATGGTGCTGGAGAAGTAGTCGAGAGCTGCATCCTGATCTGCAGGCAGAGAGAGTGAACTCGGCCTAGCACAGGCTTTTTAAACCTCGAAGTCCACCTATGGGGGTCATTCTTATTCAAACCACCACAGGCATCAAAGTCAGTGGGAGAGATTTCTGAAGAATTTTTTTTAAATTAACTCCTCTAACGAATATATATATTTGGTTTTTTTAAGACAGGGTTTCTCTATGTGTAATCCTGGCTGTCCTGGAACTCACTTTGAAGACCAGGCTGGCCTCGAACTCAAATCCTGAACTCTGGGATTAAAGGCATGTGCCACTACTGCCTGACTCTAACAAATATTTAATGATCATTTACCAGATAGCTTTCTGACCAGCCTTGCATTTTAGAGATTCATGTTTACAGTTCACGGTGTCTCTAACGGTTGTGTGGCCTTCAGCAAAACTCTTTGACTTTTTAGGGCTTGCGTTGCCCGTCTGTAAAATGGGCATTATAATCATTGGCCTCTCTGTCACGCTCAGCTCTTTGGTAGAGAGTAAAGCCTTCAATCACTACCAGTTGTTAAATTTGATTTGCTAATGGGCACCCTGAAACCAAATGAGGCCTAGGCCAGAGCCCTCCTAGCAGGTAGCTTAGGCACCAATTACCCATTTCCTTACACTGCCATGCTGCCTCTTCCACAGGAAAGGTTCACCTTCCCCTGTCCCTGCCCATTTGCTGGAGTTCACAGTCTTTGAGGGCGGAGCCTAGATTTTGGTCTCCTTTGGGGCACTCTTCAGGGATCCTATCCCTTCTCCTGACAGGGGTCCCAAAGCCTCCTCAACATCAGATCAGAAAATAAAACTTCCCTGCCTTCAACTGTGGCCCACCCACAAATTCTACCCCTTAAGGAGTGAGCCAGCCCTACCTCCAAGGTCCCCATAGGGAGTCTCACACATATGGGAGAATTGCTACCCAGAAGAAAGAGTGCACCCTGGAAAGTTTACAGGATAGAGCGGAGTTTTCCAAGTGGTCCACAGAACAGGTTTGTGTTAAAGAACAAGGAGCCAGAAAGGGAGAGCACAGTCCCCAGCTCAGGGAACACACCCCAGGGGACTTGCTGCCTTCTGAGGGACTCCTTCCTCCATGTAAGATCCCTGTGCCCCACCCAAAGGAACCAGATGTTGGTTCTGAGGACTGTGAATATTAATATTTTGCAATTCTATCTTCAGGCCTGCTGCTCATTTATTCACCCAGCATGAAGTGGTTTGACACTGGGTGCTGTGCGGGGTCTTCTTCTGGGTACCAGAAGGACAAGGTGGGGGGCACATGACAAAGTCCCTGTCTTTTGTTTGCTGGCAGGAATCTTAGCAAACAATTACACAGTGTTGTATTTGGGACTAAGAACAGCAAATGGGATACGGAAAAGTCAGACAGTGATTGGGTGAGAGGGGAGCCCAAAAGGGCCTTCAGCCAAGGTAACACTCAAGCAGAGGCCTGGAGTCATTGAAGGATGAGCCCTCCTCCAGGCCAGGAAGAGCTTCCAGAAGGAGGAAGGGAACAGGATGTGCCGGCCTGAGGAGGCAGTGAGGGTTTGTATCACTAGATGCATGCTGAGAGAGAACAGTGGTAGGTGTCCTGGGGTGGTTGGCAGGAGTCAGGCAGAAATTCTGGGAGAGGAACATGGGGACTGTGGATTCTATTTGCAGTGGGGTGATGTGGGAGAGGGAGATATGTGGAATTGTTGCACCTGACCTGATGTGGGCTTCCCACAGAACCCTTCAACGCCTGGTTCAACCCTTCATGCCACATCCTGCCTGCCTGGCTCTGGGGTTTGTGAACAGTGAGAAACCCAAAGTCTGTGGGAATAGCAGAACAAGACGGAATCCCAGCTGGGAGGCCTCAATCAAACACCTGTCTCCTCCCGGCCTGCTTCTTCACAGAGTGTGGTGACCACTGAAAAGAGACACAAGTCCACCTCCCTCCCACACACAGGGGCGGGGCGGGGGGGCGACTTCATGCAGGCTAAACAAAGCACTTCTTACCTCCCTGCTCTTGCTTCCTCCCATGTACCTGTTCTCTTTCTGGGAAAGACATCCACTATCACCACTGGTCACCCAGGGAGGTGGCTGCAGAGGAAGGAATGCTATCTTGTGGGTTCTAAGGGGACCTAAGTTCTCCAGAATGAGACAAGATAGGGCGAATCTGAGAAGGCAAACAGGCAAATTTAGGCTCCTGTGAGATGAAGGTAAGGAAGGTGCACAGGAGCCACAAGTCATCTTCTACTTTGATTTTTACTAAGCCCAAGCAGGAACCACAAGTATGATGGACTTCCACTTCTTCAGGTTACATAGTTAACTGACATCATGCACTCCCAACCTTGAAACTGGCACCTATGGCTGGGTGTGGTGGCACATGCCTTTATTTTGCAGCACTTGGGAGGCAAATGCAGGCAGGCAGATCTCTGTGCGTTCTGTGCCAGTTCTAAGACAGCCAGGTGTGCATAGTAAGATCCTGTCTCAAACACAAAACAAAAAACACGTGAAAAGGTTGGAGGCGGAGCGAGAGGATCCTGGCCGGTAGCACCGGATAGGGAAATCGGAGGGCAAGTTTCATTCTTCCCCAGGAGACTCCTATGGTTGTGGTTGTACCTGTGCGGTAGTATCAACCAGGCCCAGACCGGTGCAACTCTGCTGGTTGAGTGAAGGCCTAGCGACCAGGCCTCGCCCCGTGGGCGGGCCATTACAAAGCCCCGCCTTCTGCGCGTGACCTGCCCCGTCCCCCGCTCCACTCCCCTGTCACTTCCTGATTCCCGCTTCCTGCTTCCCAGAGGCTGGGATCCGGAGCCGCCCGAGGTTGCTGCCGCAGTCCCGGGCGCCCCTGGCGAGCGGCGAGCGGTGAGCGGTGAGAGCGGCAGGGCCGGAGTAGGGGCGCAGACGTGGGCTAGGGCGGGGGGCGTGAGTCAGAAGAGCGCATCCCCTCCGTGGCGTCCCACCCTCAATCCCAACCCCCCTCCCCCAGCGGCCCATCTTTCCTTTCCTGGGCAGGGATCTTTGGAAGTTGGGTCTCTGGTTCTCTTTGAACGGTGCTCTGAGGCCACTTTGAGGACCTAGTAGCATCCTCGAGACCCCTGTTCTGCCAGGGTCTCTATGCCGGACTTCCTGCACCTCTTTGCACATTCCCTGGGACTCAGCTGCGGCCTAGTTGGAAGACCAAATCCTTTTGCTGCCTCGTCTCCCCACCACCCAGCCTCCAAACTCTGGTCGTGTAAAGCTGCTTGGAATCATTTGGAAACTATAGATCTAAGCTCTGCCTTCCTCGCAGCAGCATCCGTACACACATGCGCGCGCGCGCGCACACACACACACACACACACACACACACACACACATAACAGAGCCACGGAAGGCCTTGGGGGGGAAAGAGTCTGTTGGTCTTTGCCTATGAACCCATTCTGTAAGTGGGGGAAACTGGAATTCCCAGTGTCATCATGACCAATTCCCTGGTGACATGGCTCTGTGTGTCTCCTTGGAGGGCCAGAGCTGACCCAGATGTCTCTGCCCTGTAGACATGTCCTTCCGAAAAGTGGTACGACAGAGCAAATTCCGGCATGTGTTCGGACAGCCGGTCAAGAATGACCAGTGCTATGAGGACATTCGAGTGTCCCGGGTCACCTGGGACAGTACCTTCTGCGCCGTCAACCCCAAGTTCCTGGCAGTGATTGTGGAAGCCAGTGGCGGGGGAGCCTTTATGGTGCTCCCTCTAAGCAAGGTGGGCCCCAGGGGGTCAGGTTGGAGAGGAGGAATGAGAACATGTTGGCCACACCTGGGGACAGGGCAGTTTGTGCCATTTCTTGGCCCATGGCTACTGCTTGACAAGTCATAGTCCAGATTTATTGCCGAGGAGGTGTCGGTGCAAATAGAAAGTGTTTATTGCCACCAAGTCTGGATAGTAAGCTGCAGGCATTTCCTGCACGGAGTCATATCTGGGCTACCCAGAAACCAGGGTAGTCCCCTCATTCTTATATGATGCAGGGGCCACAGATGCTGGGAGGAATGGGGACTAGGGCTGTTGGTTCCCCTCTGACTGCACCTTAATACCTACAGACAGGCCGCATTGACAAGGCTTACCCAACAGTGTGTGGGCACACAGGACCTGTTCTGGACATTGACTGGTGTCCCCACAATGATGAAGTCATTGCCAGTGGCTCAGAGGACTGCACAGTCATGGTGAGCATAGGACTGTTCAAATGAGGGTCTTGGGGTGTGGCCGAAAGGATGCTGGCAGTGGGGCAAACCCAGGCCTGTGCCCATCCTCCCTCTCCCTACCACAGGTATGGCAGATTCCAGAGAATGGGCTGACCTCACCTCTGACTGAGCCAGTAGTGGTGCTTGAGGGGCACACCAAGCGTGTTGGCATCATCACCTGGCACCCCACAGCCCGCAATGTGCTTCTCAGTGCAGGTCTGCACACTCCTTGCCCCTTCATACCCTTCTCCAGGGTAGCCATGGAATGTTCAGCAGCCTCTCACAGGCCAATCTGGAATCTGATACCTACAGAGAGGGAAACCTAGTTTAGTACCAGTGGGCAGAGTGGGTCTAGTGGGCTGATGGCCCCACAGCTGCATGCCTGGGCCTGATAGAGCTGCTGATCGTTTGCCTACCAGGTTGTGACAATGTGGTGCTTATCTGGAATGTGGGCACTGCGGAAGAGCTGTACCGCCTAGACAGCTTGCACCCTGACCTCATCTACAATGTGAGCTGGAACCACAATGGCAGCCTCTTCTGCTCAGCTTGCAAGGACAAAAGTGTCCGCATCATTGATCCCAGGCGGGGCACCCTGGTGGCAGTAGGTATCCCAGAGGGCAAGAATGGCAATATATAGACTTAGGGTCTTGACCTGCACTGCACTGACTACCTGCCCATCCTACAGGAGCGGGAGAAGGCTCACGAGGGGGCCCGGCCCATGCGGGCCATCTTTCTGGCCAATGGCAAGGTGTTTACCACCGGTTTCAGCCGCATGAGTGAACGTCAGCTGGCACTCTGGGACCTAGTGAGTGATGTAGCCAGCCTAAGGCGGGCAGGCTTGAGACCTGGGTCTCACCCTAGGATACTCCTCCCTGGGCCAGGCAGACAGAGATCAGCATGGAGGAAAAGCCTTTACTGCTTAGATCCTCAGCCTGGCCCTTGAGACTTCCCTCCTTTCCCTGTCTCCAGCTCTCTGGCTCTCCCTGATTCTCCTCCAGTGCCTCCTACACTTTTCTTTCTGCTTGCACAAACCATAAAGGTACCCTTCTCCTGGGAGCCCTGAGGCCTGCCCTGCTATACTCTGTCTCTCAGCAAAGTGAACTTGAGGGCCCCTTTGAGGCCTGGGCCGGTACCATCTGGCCCTTCAGCCTTCCTGTAACCAGACTTTCTCAGCCCTTGCCTTTCGGCTTGGGAATAGGTTTAGGGCCCAGAGAGGGCTGGGAAAGTGGGACCTGGGAATGGAGGAAATCATTACCATGTTGGGGAGTGTTGCTGTCTATTGTGTGAGACTGGCTGAAGCCAGTCCTGGAGTGTTCAGAATGAGAAGATTCTGACTTGGCCCGATTGTCTCCCATGTACTTAGGACAACCTTGAAGAGCCTATGGGCCTGCAGGAGTTGGATTCAAGCAATGGGGCCCTGCTGCCCTTCTATGACCCAGACACCAGTATGGTCTATGTCTGTGGCAAGGTGAGGCTTGGTGGGGCAACAGATGGACTGAGAGGCCGGGAAAGGGTCTGGTCAAGTGCTGAGCTTCTTTACCCCCACAGGGCGACTCCAGCATCCGGTACTTTGAGATCACAGATGAGCCTCCCTACATCCACTTCCTGAATACATTCACAAGCAAAGAACCCCAGAGGGGTATGGGTAGCATGCCTAAGAGGGGCTTGGAGGTCAGCAAGTGTGAAATTGCCCGGTAAGAAGGTTCTCTGAGGCATCTATCTATAGGCAGAGTTTATTTGAAGACCCAGTCAGGATTGGGAGGGGCAGGTCATCAGCATCCACAATAAGAGTTCAGATTATGGAGGCTAAGTTAGGCATGGTGCCATACACCTGTTATCCCAGCATTTGGGAGTTTAGAAGACTGCAAGTACAGAGGCTAGCCTGGGCAACATAGTAAGTTCAAGGTCAGTCAGAACTGTATATAGCAAGACCTTGTCTCAAGCAAAAATCAAAGGAAAAGGCTGGCAGTGTAGTTCAGTTGGTGGAGTGCCGGCCTCGCAATGCACTGTAATGCAAAAACTGGTTCCGGAGGCAGAGCTGGAAGAATCAGAAGTTCAAGGTCATCCTTGGCTCTACAGGATATCCAAGGCCAGCCAGGGATATAGGAAACCATGCTTCAAAAAAATAAAGGGAATAGCACAGGCCTTTAATCCCAGCTTCCTGCAGAGGCAGGCTGATCTCCATGAGTTTGAAGAAAGGATGGTCTACATAGTTTCAGACTTCCAAGGCTATACAATGAGACCCTGTCTCAAAAAAAGAAAGAAAAGAAACATCACAAAGTTGCCTAGGATCACTCTTAAGACAGGGAGGCCATAAGCAGAAGTCACCAGGCAGCCTGTATGTGGGGTCCCAGGCCAGCCTGTAGAAATGTCCAGGTTCCACCGTGGCTCCCCTCCCTTTTCCAGGTTCTACAAACTGCATGAGCGCAAGTGTGAGCCCATAGTCATGACTGTGCCAAGAAAGGTGAGGCTGCGTGACACCACCCCCCCATGCCTTTCCCAGGAGAGGGGCCACGCCAGGGCAATGGGCAAGGTTGGGAGATGAGCTGAAGGGATGACGACACACAGTACACTGAGGCCCTGCAGTGACAGAGGCCAGGCACTTCCATAGGAGGAAGGACCAACAGTAGGATTGGGGTGGTGCTCTGTTGGGAGGGGGCTAAAAGGACAGGGGCTGTGGCCCTGAATCCCATGGGAAGGGGCCTGGCTACATATGACTTGTCCTCGGAGCTGAGCCAGGAGCCTGGAACACATTCCTGCTGTCCTCCATTTGGTATTCACAGGCTCAGTGTGCCAGGCATATCCTGGAGCAAAGCCCACAATCCTTCTATGGAGCACAGATCTGGCTCACGGGACTCACAGAGCCATACAGCTGGCCCTTGTGGTCTGTTGGAGAGGGTGCCAGCAAGGGCTGTGCCCAGGAGGATCCGACAAGACTTGAGTGGGAACATTGGAAAAGAAAGTGAAAGGGGAGATTGGCGCTCTCAAGGCCCCTGGGGATCAGACCTTTGGAGGATGGGTTGATAAGAGTCCACAAGTCAGACTGGGCAGTGTTGGCACACACCTTTAATCCCAGCGCTCAGGGAGGCAGAGGCAAGTGGATCTCTGAGTTTGAGGCCAGTCTGGTGAATTCCAGGTCAGCCAGGGCTACACAGAAACCGTCTTGAAAAAGAAAAAAGTCAGGAGGGTGTTGAGGATGCAGCTACTCAGAGATCAGATGTGAGACCCCTGGTAGGGCCCCCAACTGATTCTGACCTCTCCTACCTGGTGTGCAGTCTGACCTCTTCCAGGATGATCTGTACCCTGACACAGCCGGACCTGAGGCTGCTCTTGAGGCAGAGGATTGGGTGAGCGGGCAGGATGCTGATCCGATCCTGATCTCACTACGGGAAGCCTATGTGCCCAGTAAACAACGGGACCTGAAGGTCAGCCGGCGAAATGTGCTATCGGACAGCCGGCCTGCCAGTTCCAGCCGTCCCAGAGCCACCACAGCTACCACAATTACTGATGTTCCCAGTGGCGCCCTTGCTGGGGCTGGTGTATGTGTCCTACATTTCAGGGTGCTTTCCAATTGGCTGGGCCTTGGGCCTTTACCGTAGGGGTAGGTTATAGCTGGTGCTCTCTGACTTCCATGTTTTTGCAGGCATCTGGGAAACTGGAAGAGGTGATGCAAGAGCTTCGGGCACTTCGGGTGCTGGTCAAGGAACAGGGGGAGCGCATCAGCCGCCTGGAGGAACAGCTGGGCTGCATGGAGAATGGGGATACATAGGACCACCAGGGACCTGCTCCCGTCACTGCCTCCTCCTCCACACCCCCCCACACACACACCTAGCTTCTGTGGCCAGGTCACACCAGGCAGTTTGCTGCTTAGTGCCTCTGAGGCAGGTCATGGCCAGTTTGCACCTCTCCACAGCCTGGGGCCCAGGTTGGAAACACCACCTGGCTTTTGGAAGATTTTTGTACCAAGGCAAACTCCCAAGTACTTCAAGGGACCATCTACTTGACCTGCCCAGCCCACTGCCCCCTCCCCAGAGAAAACAGCAGAGATGGTTCTATATTTTCATTTTAAATAAAATGCTCTTTCTAAAGCCAGGTTTGAGCTGCTGCTGTGGAGGGTTGGGGGTGGGGTGCACTAGGAGTAAATAAAGCTGCAGACTTTATTCATTCAATTAGATGCGTATTCGAATTCCACCATGTAGAGAAACTGAGGTAAAAGGTGTGAGATGGGTTAATGGATAAAATCACTTGCTAAGCAAGCCTGATGACCTGAACTTGATCCCTGCAACCCATTATAGAGATCTAACTTCCCTATGTACCCGCAGGTGCAGAGTTGATTTGTTTTCCTGAGACAGGGTTTCTCTGTAGTCCTGGCCATCTGGCCTGGAACTCAAGAGATCCGCCTGCCTCTGCCTCCCTACCTAGTGCTGGGTTTAAAGCCCTGTTCCACCACTGCCTGGTTTAATTTTTTTGTTTTGTTGGCTTTTGATTTTTTTATTTTTTGCTTTTTGAGATAAGGTTTGTCTGTTTAACAGCCCTGGATGTCCTGAAATTCACTTTGTAGACCAGGCTGGCCTTGAACTCACAGAGATCCGCCTGCTTTTGCCTCTTGTTTTGATTTCTAAAGGCTAGTCCGGTACACACCTTTAGTCAGAGTACTCCAGGGGTAGAAGCAGGAGGATCACCTTGAGTTCCTGGCCAGCCAGAGCCACACAGTGGATGTCCTGTTTCAATTAGATGTATACTTCCTCCCTTTGGAGTTCTAGTCTTAGATCCTGTGGCCACAACCTCACCTAGAGAGGCCTGGGAAGATTTGGTATGGGTCTGGGGATCCTGAGAGGCTGAGACCCCACGAGGGTCTATGATAGGCTAGAGTGGGTGGGGTGTTTCAGGCAGGAAACGGAAGTGTCAGTGACTCCTACTAGCTACTATAGTTGAGCGCTCCGGAGCTCACTTCTCACTAAACACAGCCAGTCAGAGGTGGGTGCCCGTGCAAAGGCCATCGGATCAATGGTGAGCTGTGGAGCCCTCTGGGTTCTTGGGGCACAGTGGGCTGGGGATGGATTTTTGGGATTTGAGAGCTAAAGGGTCCCTTCACCAGAGACCTGGGGTAGAAAAGCCCAGGACTAACATGGGGTGGAAACTGGCCCTCACCTCAGAGCTGGGCAATCTGGAATTCAGGGTAGGTCCTATAGTACCTAACTCTAGTGTGTGGCCTTACTCCAAGACCCTTGAAATAGTCCCTCATCTGATCCCCTCATGAGCTGAGTTTGGGTGTGACTCCTTCCCTAGAGCCTGGTGTGCTGAGGGAGGCTTGCACCCAGCACCCCTCCCCCACCCCCACCTGCTTTGTTCCAACCGCAGGCTTCCTTTGACTATACATGTTGCCCCAAACTGAGTCTTGGCCCAGCACGCCTGAGGCCCCCTAGGGCAGAATGGGGAGCTGAACGGAAACCCTGCAGCTGGGGCAGCCCCATGGTTGAGAGGAAGGGCTTCAAAGATTCCCCCATCCTAGGACCAGTCAATCTCTGAGTTGATCTAGATAACTCCATCATGGCCTCCAGAGAGCCACCTGCTTCTCAGGGCCCCCAGCTTCCTCCACTGCCCAGGCAGGCCATTTTAATACATCCAGCTAATGTCCACTAAACATCTAGGCACCACCATGGTTTTAAGTGGTGTCCCCCTCCCAATTCCATCATCTAGGAGCTTATTCTGATGGGAAAGGGAACAGAATAATCGATTTTTCTCTGGTATGGGATTTGATGGAAGAGTAATTAAGGGACCAGTTAGCTGTAGAGGTCTGGTGGGTCTCATCAGTAGGGCCTAGACCATGGCAAAGAGGCAGGCTTGAGGCTGTGGAAGTCCAGCATCTGAGCAGAGGGCCAGCCAGTGCACAGGCCTCAGGCAATGGCAGACCAGGAGCAGTGAGAAGTGAACTACAGGGTTGAGTTGAAGGTGATCACACTAGGGCAAATAAGGGCCTTAACCAAATAAGGGCTGGGGATTTTCTGCTTGACTGTCCCTGTTTTGCCTGAGGCAGCTAAGGAGAGATGAGAGTTGGTTGGTTTCATCAGTAACAACTTCTCCCTGCTGTCTCCCACAGGCTCTGCCTGGTACCCTCAGATTTAGGGTGCTGTTAGCCCTGCCCGGGGCCCTGGCCTCTGGGGTAGGCAAAGAGGATGGTGCAGGTTCCAGTGCCGTCACCATCATCCTGCTGTTCCTGCTTCTGCTGCTACTTGTCACTGCCCTGGCCTTCGCCTGGCATCGCCTCACTCGTGCCTCAGGGGGCTACTACCACCCAGCTCGTTTGGGTGCTGCGTTGTGGGGCCACACTCGCCGCCTGCTCTGGGCCAGCCCTGCAGGCCGCTGGCTTCGAGCCCACACTGACCTGGGATCCCCAGAGGAACCAGGACAGCAAGAGGATGAGCAGGATGCAGAAGAGGATTTTATGATGGATGGTGGCCCTGAGACAGCTGGTCCCCAGGAAGAGCAGCAGTGTGAAGCCGGAGCTCAAGCAAAGCAGGCCCCAGCAGCATATGACACAGACAGTGAAGGGGGCCTGGGCCTCAGCGCACAAGGTCCCGTGGGCTCAGGCAGCAGTGCTGAGGCCCTTTTGAGTGACCTGCACGCCTTTTCAGGTAGTGCAGCCTGGGATGACAGTGCTGGAAAAGCAGGGGGCCAGCGCCTTCATGTCACCGCACTGTAGAAGCCAGCCTGCTGTCCTGTCCCTGCCCCAGCCTCCAACTATCTCTTTCCATGCTGTCCTGATGAAACACAAACTAGCCTGGACCATCATCATCCCATGCAGCTTCTCAGACTGCCACCCCGACCAGTTTCCCAGAGTGTCTCCTTCCCCTCCCTAGGCACTGGGTAGAAAATAAAACTTCTTAAGTCCTGAGGTCTGGAGTCCTTTAGCATCTCTCCTCTCCCTAAATGGGCCATTCTGGTGTCCTGGACTGCAGCAAAAGCCACTCTGCCATGATTCAGTCCTTTAATTCTCTAAGGGCACAGGTGAAGTCCCTTCTGATGGGATGGGCCTTAGACCCATGGTGAGTCTGCTGCCAGGGGCTGCACGCTGCAGCCCTCCATGTACATGATTATAGGGCTCAGCCACCCAAGAGATACACCCAGGTGGGAGGCGACCAGGTCCTCACAGCTGACAGGGAGCCGGCCTCAGGGCTGCCCTCTTCCTCTGTTCTCAGCGTCCTGGGCGCCCACGGCCCTTCTTGGATTTCTTGGTCCCTGAGGGGGGACGGATGGGAAGGGGAGCAGTGCTTGTGGGTGGTGGTGGTGATGGTGGTGGCAGGAGTGGAGGTAGAGATGGCTCCATGGGCTCTGGTGGGCCAGGGCTGGGCCGGAATCCCTCAAAGGGAGAGAACTTGAGGGGGCTACAGGAAAAACCAAGGCAGAGTCAGAGCCTCCTAAGCTTAGGCAGGAATACTGGCAGTAGGTCCACAAACTGCCACTTTAGCAGCCCGTTGTAGATGTACAAGGACTGGGGTCCCGTGGTGGGCAGGAGACTGAGGCTAGCCCTAAAGAAGAGCTTGGCCAGAGTAGCCCAAGGATAGTCTGTGCTAGAGAGACCCGCTCCAGTCACATGCCTGCCCTGACCCTGGGTACCTGATGGGGGTGCGGGGGCTGCTGTTAAGGCGCCTGGGGGAACGCAGCTTGGGCTGGAAAGAGAAGCCCTCCTTGATGCTGTCCAGGACAGAAGGTGCCACATACGTGAAGCCCTGTGGGGAAAGACCAGGTCAGCCAATGCTTGGCATTTCCAGTCTCTGGCTACATCCCTGGTCTAGTCCCCATAACCCCCACGCCCTCACCAGGAAGGCTTGGTTGGCACTCTCACTGAGGGCTGTGTCATCTGGACTATCTACTGGAGTCTGCCGTGTAAAACATGTATCAAACTGGCTCACGTCCTCTTCTGACTGCTGTGGGAAGATCCATGTGGGAAATTAGGGGGATCTAAAGTGCAGGGTCTCCATCTGCCATGGGGGCCAAAAGGATCCCCAGATACTCACCAGACTCGGCCTGAAGGGAGGGTCCACCCGGCAGGCCAAGATGTCATCCCAATTGATGTGCCGGAAGAAGGGGTGCCTCTGAGGGTGGAGGGTGTCCAGGAACATGTCAGAGACTCACTTTGCCTAGCTCCCTGCTTTAGCCCACTTCATCCTCTGGCCCCAACTCCTTATAATAACCCCAGACTGACCTGCACCTCAGCAGCATCTCCTGGGCCACCCCCAATTCGCTGAACGGGATTCCGCTTCAGAAACTGCAGAAGCAGAGAAGAGGTGAGGGTGGGTGCCCAGTCTCCAGAATGGGGAGAAGGCAAGCAGAAACAAGGTATAGGCTCTGGAACATGGCCTCTGCCCACTGAACCCCTCAATACTTTCAGAGCTGGGTTGAGTGCCCTCTTCATGAAGCCTTGGCAAAGCACCTGTTCAAGGCCATTTTAGAGGACTTAGGATCTATGTGACACTCCCCTCCCCTCAATAGGATGATGCTGGCATTTCTGATGGAATAAGGCTAGCTCACAAGAATACCCTGCTGATGAAAACACAGACCCAGGACTGCTCAGGGGCAGTGCTGAGGCTCTCAGAACCCAGGCCTGAACTCAGGGTCTTGAAACCCAAAGCCAATGTTCCTATCATTTCCAGAGGCAAACTGCACAGGATGGGGGCCTGGCCTTCCCCAGGGCCTAAGGACACTCAAGCATATGTACAGGATTACTGACAGGGCTTAGGGGAAGAGATGGGAGCCTGGACAGGAGGGAGCCCCACCTTTTTGACAAGGTCCCGGGCATCCGGGGTGAGGTAGGGAGGCAGCACCAGCTTCCCTTTCATGATTTTATCCATAGTTTTCTTTCGGTTCTCTGCGGTGAAGGGCGGCTGGAGGAGGCAGAAGGTGAGAGCAGCCTAGGAGGGTCTTCCCACTCAGTCCTGCCCCAGCCTGGAAGGGGGGGTCTCCCCAACACCCACCCTCCTCCCAAGGAGCTGGACTTGCCGATCCAGTGAGCATGTCGTACATCAGGGCCCCCAGGCTCCACCAGTCCACTGCCCGGTTGTGACCACTGCGCACTAGAATCTCTGGGGCCCTGGGAGGCAGGTGAACTGTCAGTAAGGGCAAGCCCTCTTTGATTATTCTCTCAGATCTTGGGCCAGTCAGGTGCCACTTACATGTACTCGATGGTGCCACAGAAGGTGTGCGTGATGGCACCATCATGGATGGACTCTTTGCAGAGTCCAAAGTCTGTCAGTTTGATGTGGCCTGAGAAAGAATATTAAAAGGGATAACATGGGGTGAAATATGGCCCAGGCCTACTGGTGGGTTCCTCAGCCTGGCCCTGCAGACCACCAAGATAGGGGAGGTGTGAGCATGCACGCCTGCAACATGCTCACCCTGGCTGTTGAGCATGATGTTCTCTGGCTTGAGATCCCGGTAGATGATGCCTTGGGAATGGAGATGGCCTAGGGCCAGTGTGATCTCAGCCAGGTAGAAGCTGCAGAGACAGGACAAGGTGAAGGCAGGGCAAAGGTGGAGCGAAGGGAAGGACAAGCACCCCCAGAGACTCACCAGGCTGTGTCTTCCAGGAAGATGCCTTCTCGCTCAAGATGTGTGAAGAGTTCGCCACCTATGACGCAAGCACAACAGTAGCTGTGTAGTCAGGCCCAGCCCTACTGCTGCCTGTCAGTTCTTCTAGAGAAAAATTGGACATGTAGATCCCACCCTACCTGCCTCCCAGAGCTGCCGTGGGGACTCAATTCAATCAGCAAACATCTACCGTCGCCTACTCACTCGGTGCCTGGCCCTGTGCTGGGTGAAGCTGGGGCAGAGTTGAGGAGACCCAGCCATTGCCTCAGGATGCTCAGTCTGATGGGGAGACAGACATGCGCACAGTGCTCTAGGATGCCAGGCGCAGGTAACAGCTCTGAGAACTTCACCACGGAGCCTCACGGTGGAGGACATAGGAAGCTAATCTCAACACAAAGATGGAGAAAGGGCAGCGAAGGTGTGGCTTTCAGGGTGCTGATGCCGAGCACACAGATAGAAGTGTATGGGGCTCAGCTGGTACTGAGAAGCAGGTAGAAAGAGTGGGGCTCAGTAAGCAGTGGTGTGACCAAAAAGCCAAGGCTTTGTTTGGGTAGTTAGAGATGCATGCTCCAGGAAGATGGCCTTTGCAATGAGTGGAGGATATGCAAGAACCCAAGTGGGCTAGACCCTTAAGGCCAGTTTAGAAACAGGCTTGTTGGGTATGGTGGCATATGCCTTTATTCCAAGACAGGGACAGGGAGTGTCTTTGAGTTCTGTGTGGTAAGTTCCAGGTGTGGTAAGTTCCAGGTCAGTCAATGCTATACAGTGAGACTGTGTCTCAAAAGGACAAAACAAGTAGGTGTAGTGGCACATGCCTTAACACCAGCCTCAGTATGTAGACACAGGCAGATCTCCTGAGTTCAGGCCCAGCATGGTCTACATAGTAAGTTCCAGGCAAGCCAGGGCTACACATAAGCAGAAAAAAAAAAAAAAAAAAAAAAAAAAAAAAAAAAAAAAAAAAAAAAATAGACAATATAGAAACAGTAACTATCCATGAGACTTCCAAGATGAAGAAGGATGCAGCTAGACGGGGACCCGGCACACAGGGGACAGGAGGGAAAGGCAGCAAAACTGAATGGAATTCCCTCTGGACATCTAGACAAACTCCAACCAGACCCACACCCCACAAACACTAGGCACTGGATGGATGTTTGCTGAATGAACAAATGGAGGACAGACAGATGGACATATGGCCAGGCATGGTGTTTGAGCCTCCCAGCCATCCTCCACCACCACGTCTCTCAGGATTCCCCATGCTCACCCCCTGCCCCCACTACTCAGCCTTGCCCACACACCTACCACTGAGGCACTCCAGGATGAGGTAGAGTTTGCCACCTGTCTGGAAAGCATAGGCCAGCTCCACAATGAAGGGATGCTTCACAGATTCTAGAATGTTCCGCTCAGCCCGGGTATGTGCTGTGTCCTTGGCATTGCGTACAATCTTGGCCTAGAGATGCAGGACTGGGTTACAAGGTGAAGTAGCAGAGTGATTTCCCTTTGGCTCTGCTGTTTTACTGTTTTGCAGAACGTTCAATCCCAGTATTCAGCCATGCTGGTGTTCTAGAAGGTACAAGTTCACGTTTCAAATACATATTGAAATACAACTTGGTCATATAGGCATCCAGACTCTAGGTCTGTGTAGACCATGGATGTGCAGTGATGTCATGATCATCTCATCAGGACAAGATGACTAGAGGACTGGGGACAAGCCTCAGATGTTAAAAGTGCATGCTATGCAAGCATGGAGATCTGAGTTCAAGTCCCCAAGTATCCACGTAAAAAGCCAAGAATGAAGCCAGGTGGTGGTAGCACACGCCTTTAATCCCAGCACTTGGGAGACAGAGGCAGGCGGATCTCTGTGAATTCAAGGCCAGCCTGATCTACAAGAGCTTGTTCCAGGACAGGCACTAAAACTACAGTGAAGGGCTGGAGAGATGGCTCAGTGGTTAAGAGCACTGCCTGCTCTTTCAAAAGTCCTGAGTTCAATTCCCAGCAACCACATGGTGGCTTACAACCATCCATGAGATCTGGTGCCCTCTTCTGGCCTGTAAGCATATATGCAGCAGAATACTGTATAAATAAATAGATAAATCTTTAAAGAAAAAAAAAGAAAACTACAGTGAAACTCTGTCTCAAAAAACCACATTAAAAAAAAGAGACAAGGAGAGCTGTGTGTGCCTGTAAACCTCAGCACTGTGGGAGGTGGAGACAGACGGATCACTGGGGCTTGCTGGCCACCAGCCTAGCTCCAGGTTCAGTGAGAGACCCCGTGACATGAGAATAAGAAAGTGATAGAGTAGGGGATCCTATGCTCCCCCCCTCTGGCATCTATCATGTATAAATCATAAATTAGTTGAAGATAATTAGGATTTGCAAAAGATCGTTAGTCAGTTGCAGTTAAAGGCTGCCCCACTACCACACCTGTCTTCTTGCTTCTCAGTCACAGCCCTTCTGCTATCCTTTTTTGTTATTTTTTTTTTTTAATTTTGTTTTCCAAGGCAAGGTCTCTCTGTAGCTTTGATGCCTGTCCTGGAGCTCTCTCTGTAGACCAGGCTGGCCTTGAACTCACAGAGATCAGCCTGCCTCTGCCTCCCAAGTGCTGGGATTAAAGGCATGCACCACCACTGCCAGGCCCTTCTGCCATCTTTTGCCACTCGAATTTCTATGTAATTCTACTGCTGTGAGTAGTAAACCTTTTCAGGAACTGGTTTATCCTCTCAGTTTCTCAACCTTGACACTCTGTTGTTCAAGACATCATTATGTAGCCCGGGCTGTCCTAGACCAACTCAGAGCCTCCTCCTGCTTCATCCCTTCAAGTCCTGAGGCTACAGGTATATCATAACAAATCAGCTGAACTACTGACACACTGAAACAGACAAGTCTTTGTTGTGGGTTCCTGTTTATCTGCCTCTCTACCTTTTAGTCACCGAATGTCAACTGCACTTCCCCTACTAGTCCTGGCCATCAAAACTTGTCAGTGTGCTCCAGCAGGCAAGTTGCTCCCATTCAAGAATGACTGCAAAATAGTTTGCAACAATAGCTACTAAGCTATTACATGACACTATGTTACACGACAATAGCTACTAAGCCAGCAAGTGACAAGACAGGGATTGTCACCATCATGTTCACAGTTGTCCTTCCAGTTGTTTTGGGGTGGAGGCTGTCTCCACCAAGTTCACGGTTGTCCTCCCAAAGCCTGGAACAGGTTGCTGGGGGTGGTAGCGACTCAGCATTTGCTGGCTGAGCAAATGGCTCACCTTTCGCAAGACTTTCATGGCGTATATTTTCCCCAAGTTGGTGCCTTGCACTTTTCTCACCTGGAACACCTGTAGGACAGGGGAGGCAGGATCAACATTCCTCACATATCCTATTTTCAAGGAGCCCCACCCTAAAGCTCTAGTACTGGGACCAAAAGGACTAAACTTAGCTCAAGGGTGGAGCACTAAAGATCTCTATCAGATTTGGAGATGACCTGCCCTTCCCTCCCTCAGGTTTCACAGCTCTAGATCCCATCAGAGGCTCCACACAGAAGCCTATTGGGTGTGAAGGATGGTATGCTGCCTCAGGCTAAAGCTGAGGTCACCATGAGGGGAAGGGGCGCTCGTACCTTCCCATAGCCCCCCTTGCCCAGCACACTCAGAAGCTCAAAGCAATGGGGCCCGATGCGTTCAGGGCCAAGGTTCACGCTGCTCTCTGTCAGCTCCACCTCTTCATAGTGTCCCACCGTCCTAAAGACACAGAAAGTTAATGAGAGCAAGGCTCTAGTGTACACCAAGTCCCATCCCCTACTCCGTGCCCCCGGCCCTCAGAAAGACCCTCACTCACTCCAGGCCAGCAGCTCTCAACTCGCCAAGGGGACACACCTCCTGTGAGAAACCGAGGGGTAAGAACCATGGAGATGCAAGAACATCTCCTCTCAACCCAGGGAGAACTCTTGGCCCAGGGGAAAGGACCAAGGATGGGAGACAGGAATGGGAAAAGAGTGGGGAAGAGAGACCAAGGGCAGAAAGGGAAGATTGGGTTCAGGGGCTGTGGTTGGATCTGGGAAGGATGGGCACTCAAGAGTAGGGAGTGCCGTGCCTTTGGTTAGCCGGCTGGGCTCCCGGGTCCAGTCGTGCCCGGCGGGAAACACTCACCGCAGGGCCGAACTCCGGCTCGCCCTCGCTGCCTTCCTCGGTTTCCAAGTCTAGGTCAAACACGGCGGCCATGGCTCCGCCGGCACCGCCGGCCCCTCGGCCCGGACCAGGCGGAGTTCTGACTGACAGCCCCAGGCTTGGGCGCTGCGTTATCTCTCCGCGACGGCAGCCGCGCGCGCTGCTGACGCAACGAAGCTTCGCCCACTCTCTCACAAGCCGGGTGGGGAGGAAAGATGGATGGTGGCTGTCGCAAAGTCTCTCGGGAGTTGTAGTTCCAGAGATCTGGACCATCCGTCCTGCTGCCTTCTGAACAGGCTTTACTAGACTGTCTCTTCTTAATCCCTCTCTCCCGGATCCGCACCCGACGCAAGCAACCCAGAGCCTCCTATTTTGGCTCTGGGGCAAGTTCGAGATTGAATGGGCAGAATAACAGGCGCATGCAGGTTTGAGTTAAAATGACAAATCGTCAGCTGTTCTTGGAGCTGAGTTGCCAGGCAAGTAGTGTAGTGAGTACTAGGAACCAGTTGGCTGTATTAGGGACACTTCCCACAATCTCCCTAAAACTCACAGACCCTGCAAGTCTGACATTTGCTGGGTGGCTTTGTTACCAGGCTCCCGTTCTGAAGGACTCAGCGGACCGAAATAAATATGGCCTTTTATGAATTTAAGCATATTAAGTGTTCCTGCTTCCTGGTTCAGAATAGGCACTTAAGTAGAATGTGTTTGAAAGGCCAGGCGGTGATGGTTTTAATCCCAGCACTGGAGAGGAAGAGGCAGGCGAATCTCTGATCTACAGAGTTAGTTCCAGGACAGTCTACACAGTGCAACCCTGTCTCAAAAAACCAAACCAAACCAAAGCAAAAGAATATGGTTGAAAAGATGAAGGAGAGTTTGTGAGATGGTTGGGTAGGGGAGTGAAGGGGTGGGGGTGGGGTAAAATCACTTGTCACACAAGCCTATTCTATTCAGAATAGGCTTCTATTTCAGACCATGTCTGTGATTTTTGGATTTGAGTTTGTCTGGATGGACCTTTCCACTGCACGGGGGAGGCCCCTTGTGATGCAGGGTGTGAACTCAGAAGAACAGAACTTAAGGGTGTAGAGTGGTTACTATCTGTATGTGACGTAGGGCTGTAGTTCAAGCAAAAGAAAACCTAGAATGTAGGCCTAGATGTAAGTATAAGGTAGGACCCTGCCAAAGGTCAGCCCAAGGGGCTCAGACAACGGGGTGGTTTTTGTACCTCTCCCTCCCTCTCCCCAGCTCCACACCTATTGAACCTGGGCAGGGCACTGTCGAAAACAAACCTAACCCAGAAAACTTCATTAGTTTATAAGTCTTTATTTGGGTAGGCATGATTGGGGAGTTGTTCACGGTTCCCACGTTGGGCAGAAGCAGGCGTTTTCAGAGTAGCTTCCCAGAATGCAGAAGCTGGTGCAGACAGAAGTCCTGCAGCCAGCCTAGTTAGGTACGCCAGAGGACAAAGCAATGGAGCTGGTAGAGAACAGGTGTGTGGTTCATGAAAGGAAGGTGTTCAGGAGCCTGGGTGCTGCTTCTGAGTGAGGGTAGGACCTGGAAGCTGAATGAGTGTGTAAAATAGTAAACAGGCTGGGGCGGTGGTGGTGCACGCCTTTAATCCCAGCACTCAGGGGCGGATCTCTGTGAGTTCAAGGCCAGCTCCAGATCAGGCTCCAAAGCTACAGAGAAAGTCTGTCTCAAAAACAAAACAGAACCCAAAATACAAAACAGTAAACAGAAAAGGCTGGTCTGTGCATCCTGTCTACATCCACTGAGGTAGGATCTTGGAGGCAGAGTCGACTTTCTGAGTTGACTTCCTCATCTGTGACATGGGGACATTAGTGTCTGCCTGGAGGTGTGAAGGGAGATGGTTATTCCTACTGCTCAGGCCAACAGTCACAGTGAAGCACTGCTAGACATTTCAGCAAGCTTTACCACTATCCTAGACTTTAGACAGGAGCGCTAATCTCAGTTTTCATGGGCTTTGACCAAGGACAGAGATCCATGTAGGTTCCCTCCTCCTATAGGTGACATGAAGAGACAGACCTGAAGGGGTGGTGGGGAGGACCTGGGTTTGGACCCACTACTATCTGTGCTGGGCACGACAGTGTGGACGTGAAGCTGCTGTTTGTTAGTTACTTAAAGGCTAGAGTGTCCAAGGCTTTATCTTTTAGGCCACCAGCCAGCTCTCATCATGACAAGGAGAATTCTTATTAGTTATGAAAGCTTGGACATAGTTTAGGCTTGTTTCTTGCTAGCTCTTATAACTTAACCTGTTTCTCTTCATCTATGTTTTGCCTCAGGGCTTTTTACTTTTCTTTCTTTCTTTCTTTCTTTCTTTCTTTCTTCTTTCACTGCTTCTTGTATCTGGCTGGCTGGCAGTTGCCTGGCTTCTGGCCCCAGGTGTGTCCCTCTCTTTCTCCCTCATTCTCTCCCCCCTCTTCTTTCTCAAGCCTAGAACTTTCCTTGTACTTATTCTCTCTGCCCACTAGCCCTGCATATCCCTCTTCTGCCTAGGTATTGGCCTTTCAGCTTTCTATTAGACCAATCAGGTGCCTTAGGCAGGCAAGGCGAAATAACAACACATCTTTACATAATTAAACAAATGTAACACATCTTTACACCATTAACAAAGGCAGCATAAACAAATTTAACACACTTTTACATAGTTAAAATAATATTCCACAGCATAAACAAATGTAACACATCTTTGCCTAACTAAAATAATATTCCACAACACTAGAGTTCTGGGGATACCTGGGACTAGATGGAGGCTTTTGGGAAGTCAAGAAGACCCAGAAACATCCAGATACTTGTTTTATGGTCCTTGAGTCCAGAAGACTATGATGTCAAAATGGCTCTACTGCTCTGGAATAGACCTGAGGCAGAGGAGTGTGCTGAACTAGGTTTTGGGCAAGGTGATGGAAATAGGGGTAGGGAAAAAGAGCATCACAACCCCTCCCCCTAGCACTGCATCTCTGCTATTTGAAATGAGACAGGAAATGGGCAACTGGGTAGTTGGGTCTATCAATGCCCAAGCCCTGACAGATGCCCAGCAGACGGAGACGGGCCTCAGCAGGGCTGGGCCCAGCACAGGCTACATTGCAGTAAGGCTCCTCATACTGGCCAGGTATCAGGGCCTCCTCCAGCATGTTGAGTCGCAATAGACCCTGGTCATGGAGGGCTTGCAGAGTCTCTCGACTGCTAGGGGAACTCAGCATCTCTATGTGCTGGGACACCAGGCACATGATGCCCACCAGGTAGCCACGGGCACGAGGGTGAGCAGGCAGGGCAGGCTGCAGGCCACAGGCCACCATGGCAGAAGCCAGCAGCAAATCCACACCATAGAGCTCCAGGATCCAGTCTCGAAGGTAGAACCCTCCCATGCGTGGGTTGATCTCGATGAGCTTTGGCCCGGCCCCAGTCATCTTGAGCTCCACATTGAAAACTCCATCTAGCAGCCCACAGCCCAGGCAGCAGCGAAAAGCTGCCTGTACCAGCTGGGCTTCCTGCTCTGGTGCTAGCCCAGTGGGCATGCAGGCTGCAGTCTCTGTGAAACCAGGCAGCCTTGTGGGGCCATTATCAGAGACAAAAGCAGCCAGCAGTCGACCACCAAACACCACCAGGTCCACATCGTGCTCTGTGCCCTCGACAAATTCCATCAGTAGCATGGCATTGCCCCAGCCCAGCCCAATGCCTGGGTGGTCAGCTTCACCCTGCAAGTCATGGAGGATCCGGGAAAAGTGCTCATGGCACTGGGGCCCATCCTTCACCAGCTGCACACCCACTGCTCCTGAGCCAAATTCCAGTTTCATCACACCTGGCAGGGGTACCTGATCGATGGCTCTCTCCACATCAGCCTCACTCTCCAATGGGCAGCAGGCCACAGCATGGAGGGAAGTCGCAGGCCAGGGTGGGCCTGGGCGTCGCAATAGGTGTAGCTGGGTACGGCTCTTCTGCTTTGCCAGGCACATGGCAGCTGGGGGGCTGCAGGGCAGACCCAGCTCACGGCACAGCAGAGCGGTAAGCACCAAACAGTCATCCCAGAAGGAGAAGCAGCCGTCTAGCTTCAGGTTGCGTGTCCGTACCAGCTCAGCCAGCAGCTGTGCATTCTCCTCATCTCTCCGGTGCTCTGTCACATCGAAGTGGATGAAAGTCTGCACCAGCTGGGAGGCAAAGTGGTTAGGGTCCGATTCCACCAGGTGCAGCTGCAGAAACAGAAGCAAGCAGGAGGGACATCCATGTCAGCAGGTGTTGGGTCATGGAGGAGACAGGATGGTGTCCCACAGGGGAGGCTGAATCATAAACACCAGGAGCTCAGAATATGTTTGTTGATGACGTGTTGAATAAATGGGAAGTGCAGAGGTAGGACACCTGCTTCAGACTGGAGGGGCAGGAAGTCAGAAGGAAAAACTTCAGGAGGAGCCAGGAGCAAGGAGAGAACACCAGAGGGCTCACTAGGACGGCTCACAAGCAGCTCCCCACCACCACCATCACCACAGGGCTTGGAGACCAGCCATCAGGGCTGGGGCTGGAGACAGGTGGCTTGGTTATCACATGTTCTAACACTGTAATGTGATGTGCAGGACTCCTGAAGGGCTGTGTCCCAAAGCTTGTCGTTTGCTGGGGGAAACACAGGCACAAGACAGCTGATACTCAGGGCAGAAGCAGCCACTGATGAGGGGAAGGGGCTGTTTGCAAGGTAACTTGGCATCAGGAGTCTTTCAGTACTTCAACTGGCATACATACTATCAGGTAGGAACTATGATACCAAGGTTGTTTTGGAACTCCTCAAAGGCTGTGCATGGTGGGAAAAAAGGCGAGGAGGCCACTATGGTAGACTAGGGCCAGCCTCAAAGAGCCTCAGCTTTCCTGCTTCAATAGGAATGAGAATATCTGTTAGGTTAACTTCATACCCTACAATGTGAATCCCTGCCTCCTCCCAACAGTAGAGTTGACTTGAGATCTGCGAACTTCTCTTTCGCCCCCAGAGGACCCTATGTGCCAAGCTGCAGGAATTCAACTCCAAAGACCTTTTCCCCAAGTCAGAGCTAGACTCCTTACCCAGTTGTTCCAGACCTAGGAGCTACAAGGTTTGGCAGTACATGCTTGTAATTGCAACATTCAGGAAGCTGAAGCAGGAGGATTGTGTTTTGAGAGCCAAGTCTACAATACATAGTGAAACTCTGGCTCAAAAAAAAAAAAGCATGGAGGGGCAACTCAAAAGAGTAATCCATGCCCTTGGGAGACAGAGGAAAGAGAATCTCAGAAAGTTCAAGGCCAGCTTGATTTTCCTATTAAGTTTCAGGCCACCCTCGGCTGCAGAGTTAGACCCTGTCTGACATAAATAAACAACCACTGAAATAAACAAAAACACAAAAATAAAATAACATGTCTGAAATCCCAGAATCTGGAGATGACCAATTCAAAGGCAGCTTCAGCTATATAAGGAGGCTGAGACCACCAAGAGCTATGTGAGAACCTGTCTTAAAGATCCCAAACCACTGAGGGCTGAAGAACTGGCTTAGCCACTAAGAGCACTTGCTGTTTCGCAGAGGACCGGAGTTCAGCACTCACATTAGGTGGCTCTGGATCCGATGACACCCTTCTCTGGACTCCACTGACACTGGCACACACTTGTGCATATACATACACATACAACACACATTTGAAAAAGTAAAATAAATCAGGGCTGGAGGGATGGCTCAGCAGTGAAGAGCACTGGCTGCACTTCCATAGACCAGGTTTGATTCTCCACACCCACACAGCAGCTAACAATTGTCTGTAACTCCGGTTCTAGGGGATCGATGCTCTTTTCTGGCCTTGGTGGCTTGCTCGCATAGAATACGCAAGACCCTAAACTCAATCCCTAAAACAGCAACGAAAAACATGCTTTAAAGCCAGCACTAGGGTGGAAGAGGCAGGAGGATCTCTGGGAGTCTGATGCTTGATTACATAGCGAATACGACCTGTAATAGATTCTGTCCCTTTAAGGGCAAGCCACGCCCACTCCCTCTCTGCATATCTCTCTCTCTCTCTCTC